>OY757937.1:26415518-26980518 GCA_963585895.1 Sepioteuthis lessoniana
TTGTTCTAATTCCGTTAACCATAAGCGGGTATAAGTGTTAAGGTATTGGCGAGCAGGACACATGGTGCAGTGGATAAAGTGTTGGTCAGAAAGTGCTTCTGAGTGAAATCATCTGGAGGTCTTAGGTTCAATCCAACCAAATGGTAATATAGCAAAGAATACTTATTACAGCACTTGTACCCGGTCTTCTCGCCCCAAGCATTTAAAAGAAAGCTTACCCTACTCACTAGAAATAAATCAGTACAAATAATAATAATTTTACTTGATCATATCAACAAATTTAAACAACAATCTATAGCACGTAGCGCCTACCATAATTCAAGTAACTATCAGATCAACAGAGCTATCACCGTCTTAAAAGCTGAAACACTTAAGTTGACAAAAGAAGGGAAATCAAAGCTTATCCCTCTCCTGAAAATGTTTCAGTTTATCTTTTCGTCTCAAAACATTTAAGAAATATTCTTACTTAATAGTCTTTATTGAATCAAATTTAGTATTGAATATCTATTAATTTGATTGAATCTACAATACCCTATCAAATGACATGAATCGCAATTAACCCTGAGTCTGAACTGTTTCAACTTCAATAACTTTCATCTAACCAGATTTAATATATTTTGTGAGCGAGTGAAGGACCAATATATATATATATATATATATATAAGTTATTTGTTATTTCTAAAAAGAATATTTTGACAGCATTGAAATATTATTGTGACGAGATCTGACGTTCAAAATTATAAATATACGACAATGAAGATGTCGTTTTGAGGAAGGACTACCAAAGTATTTGATTACAGTAAAAAGAACTTTCTTTTTAATTTCTGTCTTGATTTTTTCTCTATTACATCCAGTTTCTTCCGAAGATTCCACAGTTTATCTCGAATTTTAAAAAAAGTTTTAAATCACACACACACGTGTGTGCACACACACACACACACACACACAAACTGACAGATACATACACACAAACGGTTACACATAGACCGACAGAGACACACACGGACACAATAGACAGGCATACGTATAATAGCATTATTTATTCAATTTTGCTAACCTGTAACACAAGGCTAGAAGTAGAGAGGAACCAGTGAGAATCCATCACACTATTAATTGTCTGCTAGCCTAACTCGTTAACAGTTACAACAATCGAGTTGCACCATATATATATATATATATATAGTCATCCACAGACAAACTGTTTTGTTGTATCCATAACTCTTCAGAGTGGCTAGACACGCAAGATGCTTCAAGCTGAGATCGAAACCCGGCCGATTTTACGTCATCTCAGCGTAAGCGAAGGAATCTTTTGGGTATATATTCACATATACACTACCGGCTACTGGAATGCTCAATCTATGAGAAGATTTCAATGGAACATTTATATACACAAGCACCCACAGAGAGGATTTTACAAAGAAGCTTATCTTCGTCCAGGCTTACATGAAAGAGTGTGGAAGATTCTGTTGTGCTCATCCCAAATTGAGAGGAATGCTTGTCTACATTAAAAATCAACATCAGGAATTCTTGACTTTGCTTTGACTGGAACTACAGCCTTCTTACAATAGTATCAATGTGTGTGTGTGTGTGTGTGTGTGTGTGTGTGTGTGTGTGTGTGTGTGTGTGTGTGTGTGTGTGTGTTACGAGTCATACTGAACAAATCCTCGAAGCAATATCCCACAAAGCAGCTGCTGTATGGCCACCTACCTCCTATCTCTAAAACTATCCAAATAAGATGGAAAAACATGCGGGACACGGCTGGAAAAGCAAGAACAAATTCATAAGCGATGTTCTCCTATGGACCCCTTTACATGGACGTGCAAGTGTTGGACAACGAACTAGAACCTGTCAACAACAGCTCTATACGGACACAGGATGTAGTCAAGAGGAACAACCAGAAGCGATGGATGATAGAGATGAATGGCGAGCGAGAAGTAGGAAAATCCATTCAAGCAACATGACATGATGATGATGCTGATGATAATATATATATATATAGTCATCCACAGACTGACTGTTTTGTTGTATCACAACTCTTCAATGTGGATAGACACGTAGGACGCTTGAAGCTGGGATCGAGACCCGCCCAATTTTACGTTAGACTTAGAATCATACCGCTCAGCCAACGAGCGAACCACGTCAGCTCGGGGATTATTAGGCATTAAGTAGTAGCTTTCGTTTGTTTACATTTATACCTTACCGGATACCTGAGAGCTCAATTCGTTCGAAGAGCTTTACATTAAGCAAGTGGCAGCCGTAAATTCCTTCGATATTAGGGTCGCTCAAAAAGTTCTAAGTCTCATCGAAAAAGAAGTGCCATAGCTAAACATGTTCGTTAAGGCAACAGACTACTACTTCTTATAAAATTAGAAAAACTATTAGTGATTTCTGTCTTAATTTCTGTGCAGATGAAACCCATACCTAGGTGAAAGGTGAATGACAAATTTAAAATCTGAGTAAGGCTCAGAACTCTTTCTATGACTCTCGTTTATAAAGTGTTTCAGAAATTGATATCATTTTGCAATATAACTCAACTAATTCTCGTTCAAATAATCAAAAATTGTAACTGCATCAATAGAAACAACTCAAAATTCCCTGTTTTTTTTAAGGTATAGAAAAGTCATTCAGTGGAAAAGAAAAGGCGTTTAAACATTAAAATATTCAGTTGTTTCTACACATGCAGATAAATTCGAGATCAGAATTGGTTAAATCATTAGATAACGAAATTATATAAATTATTTTCTGAAATACCTAGCACATCTCAAAGGATATCAATTTATTAAATTACATATATATATATATATATATAAACAAGAGGCCCAAGCTTTTAGAGAAAGTGGACATGAATATCCTTTGTGCCTAGAAGAGCCACAATTATCAAATAAAAGAAACCAATTGAGCAATATTTGATACAGAAGGACCTATATGTAGAAGCACGTACAAGAGGGCAATACAAAGTTAAATGAGTATTGAATTTACCAGGAGACCAGAGAACAAGAGAATCCTTGCTATGACACAAAAATGCAGCGGATGATAAGGCTACAGTTCGAGAGTTCAGGGGAGAGTGGAGTATACTCTCAAAGTCATTAACACCCAGGCCTTTGTTCAGAAGTGGTAGTATCTGTTAGAGTTCCATCTATGTGTTGAATGAATCTGTTTATAAATCATTATATTTGTTTGTTTGTTTGTTTGTTTGTTATGGCATATTAACCTTTGTACATGTAATATAATAGCCGATGGATTTCGGTTCATGCCTTTGGGTTTAGTTAGGCTGAGAACCTTTCGGCTCAGCACATGGGTTAGTTAGGTGCAAACTTGATGCAGGTGTTAACGCGCGCGCGCACAGAGCGGACGTGTCACTCAGAGATGTCACAATAGCCCGAGATGAGGAACAGGGTGACGGAGTGCGAATGACGTCACACACCGGAAGCGCGCGGAGGATTTGGGGGATTTCGAATTTCGAGATTCCTATGTTTTATGTATATGTGCTACCAACATTCGATTTCCATTTCGCACATGGCCGTATCTGGTTATGTAACATAGATTATTTAATGCCAAATCCATTTTTATACAAATAATCAGTTCTATTTCAAACAATTCAGTTTAGCATGAATACTCAGTTTAATTGTCAAAAGCATTTACATTTCAAGCTATTCAGTTTAGTCAAACAGTTCTAATTCAAACAATTCAGTTTAGTATAAGTATAGTTGTTTCCACTCACAGTTAAATGTCAAAACTACTATTTCAAACAATTCAGTTTAGAGTAAGTACAGTTTCAATGTTAAAAACAGTTCTATTTCAAGCAATTCAGTTTAGCATAAGTACGCAGTTTAGATGTCAAAACAGTTCTATTTCAAGCAATCCAGTTTAACATAAAAACGCAGTTTAGTTCAATTTGACCCAAAGATTGGACCCTATCAGACGCTACCACTCCTGGCCAGAATGGAGCTGAGAGCGATGGTAATAAAGGGGTACTCCGCATTCTCCAAAGCTCCAGCATTACTGAAACCTCACCATCAGATTGTTTAGTGTCATATCCAGAACACTCGTTGCGGTGGGGGGGGGTCTTTCCCTTGGGTAGAAAAGTAGTCGGTGTATTGTACAGCCCCAGCCAACTGGACAATATTATTATTGAATAAAAATATATGAAACATTAAATAGTCTTATCTAATACGAATAATTTCTTACAGCTCTATATGACCCATAAATGGGACTTTTACTGGTACTACCCGACCGGGTCAGAGTGAACCTTGGAGTAATCATAATGAAAGATTACTCCACACTCCTCAGATCTCCAGAACTGAAGCCTCACCATCAGATGTAGTTTAGTGTCATGACCAGGGAACTTCTTTTTAGAATGGGAATTACCCACTGCAGGAGATACAGACAACGTATTCTACTCCTCGCCGACAGAACTAGTTAATGAACTGATAAAAATCACCGAAAGAATGTTTACTACATGTTCATATAAACAAATATTATCATGTATGTGATAATTAAAAATGAATCTTTGTTGAAGGATAACCATGAAAATATTAGCATATCAGGGAGTCATTTTGGTCCCTCAATGCTGTACACAAAGTAAAACCACTTCAAAAAAGGGGTCCTGATTATGACATTTAACTACATCTACAGGGCACCTCAGAATTGATGCAACTTATTAATAATGATAAAGATTTATTACTGAGACAAGCTCAATGGCGGTCATTTGGAACACGTCCTATAAAAATGCATCCAATTGAGCCAGAGATATCAAATTAATATTGCTGTTTTTTAATTGTAATATCGGCTTCCAGGACATGCAATCTTTTTTTGACTAGAAAGTCACACGTGTAAAAAAACATACACGGACCTATATTTATGAATAAAGTGAGGCAGACTGACAGACACAGATAGAGAAGCAAAGATGGGCAGACTGACAAAGAAAGAGGGGAGCAGAGGCAGATATGGCAGGACAAACAGAGGTAGAAACAAAGACAGACAGCTTCTCAATTTTGGGGGAAATTTAAACAGGAAATTGACTTCTGATGCTAACATTTGTTAGCAGTACCCTAAGACCAAGCTTCCAGCGTCTCCTTTGAAGTAGTCATTTTACAGATGGTGGAAACTGGGTGTTCAAGATAGTTATTTATCATTTTTAGAAAATTTAGAATTACTCCTCCTGTACACATACACGCACACATACACACACGCACAAACACACATATATAACATTCTCGTACAAAAAATCAACCAGTCACAATTCCACTTTACTTAACTACCATTGTGAATGCCCCCAAAATATAAAATAGTCCTTATAAAAAACTTAATCTCTAGAGCCTATCACATAGCCTCCTCTAAGACAATATTTTACAATGAACTAACATAAAACAAACCCGAGTAAATATAAGAAAATAAATCCAACAGCACGAAGAAAAGCTGAAAAAAAAAATAATCCAAAATTTGATAAATTCATTTTGAAACTCGATGTTAAACGTTTCGATTGTAATAACGTTCTTCAGGACTTTAAATTCATGAAAAGTGTTGTTAAAGCAGCGATGGGTGTTGTTTTTTTTTTTCTTTTTATACACTTTTTTCCGTTATTTCATCAAACATTCATCGCTATTTTGAACAAATGGACTAGAGGATAAGAAAGCTGATGACGATGCACAAGGCCTGACATCCGAGAAATGGCATAGACTATATGAGTCAAGAAAAGACATAAAGGACTTTTCAGCGTTGAAGATAGCGTGAATACATCAAGACTCGAAGACTACATAAAATAGAGGAAACACTAATTACAACGACCAGAAACAACACAGACAACATAAAAATAAACAGAACAAAAATAACTAGGAAACAGAAATAAGAAGAAAACCAACTGTATGGATATTTCAAGCGACAAACAGACAAAATATTACACGAATATGGATATGGCTAAGAAAGGGAAACTTTTAGAGAAAAACTGAATCTCTTCAAATATCAGCACAAAGCAACGCCATAAGGACCGATTATGTTAAGCAAAAATAGATAAGATGCAACAAAATGACAAGCGTAGATTATGTATTAATAGAGACGAATCAATCAATCAAATGATAAGTGAATGCAGCAAACTCCAAAAGAGTATAAGACTAGACACGACTGAGTGGGAAATATGACCCACTGGGAATTGTGCAAAAAAGTGAAATTTGACCATACTACCAAATGGTATATGCACAAACCAGAATCTGTCAAGGAGAATGAGACGCACAAAACCCTCAGGAATTTTGGGATACAAACAAATCACCTTATCCCAGCCGGAAGACCAGATCTAGTGATAATTAACCAAAAAAAAAAAAGAGAGAGAGAGAGAGAGAGAGAGAACCTGCCTTATAGTGGTTTTTGACGTCCCGGCGAATCACAGAGTGAAAATCAAAGAAAACGAAAAAAGAGACAAGTACTTGAACCTAGCCAGAGAACTAAAAAAAAAGCTATGATGCATGAAGGTAACGGTGATACCAACTATAATTGGTGCACTTGGAACGGTCTCTAAAGATTTGGTAAGGAAGCTGGAAGAGAGGGAAATCGGAGGACGAGCTGAGACAGTCCAGATTACAGCATTGTCAAGATCGGCCAGAATACTGAGAAGAGTCCCGGATACCTGAAGAGATTTACTGTCACTCTGACTCCATGGAAAGACCATCACCTAACGTCGAAAAACTTACAAGGAATAATAATAATAATAATAATAATAATAATAATAATAATAATAATAAAGAAAACAATAAATCACATGATAAGTAAATGCAGCAAACTGAAACAGGAGTACAAGAGCAGGTACAACTTGATGGGGAAAATGATCCACTGAGAATTGTGCAAGCTACTTAAAATTTTACCATACAGACAAATGATATATATACAGACCAGAATTTGTTTTGGAGAACGAGACACAAAATTCTCTGGGATTTTAAGATAAAAATGTATGACTTAATCTCGAACAGAAGATCAAACTTAGTTTTTGTGAATAGAAATAAGAGAAATCGTCACCTAACGGACTTTACAGTCCCAGCACATCACGGAGTAAAAGTAAAACAAAGCAAAGCAAAAAAATGGATGAATACCAAGACCTTGCTCGAGAGTGGGGAAAAACTATGGAGCATGAAGGTGACAGTGATACCAATCATGACTGAAATCCTCGAAATAGAACCTGGACAAAAAGACAGGAAGAACTAGAAGAACTGAGACCGTCCTGACACCAGCACTGCCGTGATCGGCTGTGATCGGCTAAAAGAGTCCTGGTGACCTCAAGAGACTTGCAGTCACTCAAAATTTAGAGAAAATTACATGTTATACAAGTTGTAAAAAAACTTACAAAGAGTATTAGCATAATAATGATAATAATTCTAGGATCTTGCCAGAGGGCTGAAAAGGCTATGCAACATGAAAATGAAGGTAATGCAAATTGTAGTTGGAGCCCTTAGAACGGTTCCTGGAGGCCTTGAAGAATTGGAGATCAGAGGAAGACTCGAGACCATCCAGAACACAAAACTATTAAGATCAGTAAGTATACTCAGAAGAGTCCTAAAGACCTGATAGCCTAGTCGGCAGGGGATGTAAAATACACCGACTCTGCAGGGGTAAAACTCTCCTCAACGAGTGTCCTGTGTATATGACACTAAACAATTTGATTGGGAGGCTTCAGTAATGCAGAAGCTATGGAGAATGAGGGCAACTCCTTCATTGCCATCACTCCCTGGTCCACTCTGGTCCAGAGTGGTAGCACTTGATAGGGTCCTATCTATGGGTCAAATAGAACTCTTTGACATTTAAACTGAGTGCAAACAAATCACTAATGCTAAATTGAATTGTTTGAAATAGAACTGTTTGATCACTTAACTGTGTGTAAACAAATGGCCAATGTTTAATTGAATCATTAGTGATACATATCAATACCTGAAACCATTTAACTTTGTTAGCTTATGCTAAATTGAAATGATAGAAATAGAACTGTTTGATCTTTTAACTGTGTGTATCAACAAAATGTGTTTACAAATCATATATTCAATATATATGTTAAAGCATGATTTGGCATTAAGTAACCAACAAGGATTGACATGCCAGAAAACAAAGCCAATTGAAACAATTGAAGACCTGAGGAGAGTCGCTGTCTCACAGACTTCAGTGAAAAAACCACCAGTTAAAACTGGCGTGTAAAACTCTTTAGAAGAAAAATGATAATATACACGTAATGATAAATCCTCCATTATGCACAAACGTATGATTGTAAGAGCATGTTTAGATATGTATTTAAGCCACATTTGAAAGGCGATCTTCTCCCAGGGAAGCAGGGACCAACAACTGGGGCAGCTGTCAAAAATCTTTTTTGTCAGAACGCCAAGCTGAAAAATCCTCTAATTATAACTTCTATCCGTTTTCTTGCTCGACGTTTTAATTACAATCGCTTCGCTGACTATTCTCGGCGCCGCTGTCTAATTAGTATCAAGTTTAATTAATTTACCAAGAGAAATGCATAAGGTATGTGCAAAAGTTTCCAGCGAAAAACTAGTTTTTAACTGTAGTCTCTAGTTTGCAAGAAGAAGCGTGGGAACTTTCAGATACAGCGATTATGATTATCTGATTATATCAGCTTGCGAGATACGCACTTACGTTATTAAAGCATATATTGTGTATTTTAGAAGCATATGATGAAGATCAGAAAGTTCCCTGAAAAAAGGGGTTTTGTCTTGCCGTTGATTTTATTGTATTTTTTGTTGACTGAGTGGGGTAGTATCTTATTGACGGCAGTTTTGGGCGTTCAATCCGCACGAACTTATTATATCCTCTTGGTCTTGTGTCAGACTTAGATAAATTCAATTGATATCTACATTCTAATATTTCTAGAATAATTTTGGTTTAAAAAAGACCCTTTTTATGAGCGGTCAGTCAAAAATTTGCTCAAAATTCCATAGATCTTTAGAGCATAGATAATCAGAAATATTTACTGATACAGTATCACACATAAATGATTACACCCCAACCACGTATATATATATATACATATATACATAAAACGCTTGAACCGTGTACCTAGCACTATGTAATCCTGTACAACCTGCTGCGTGGTCGAGTAATCGGTGACTAAACTGGTCTCCCCACCCAGTTTTCTAGACGAAGAGGGAGGATAATAAACGACAGACTGAAAAATTATACCGGTCAAAGAGTAGATGTACACTCTTGTAAGATCAATTACCATCTAGGACACTGATGCTGTGATGGGTAGCAAGATTTTGATACTTCATCCATCTAAAAGAAAGACACTGCTACCAACCCGGGAATAATGGATCACTAGCTTTTGTTAAATCATCCATGCTGGAGAAAGACATTCTGATGTCAAATCTGAGACTTCAAAAGCATCTAAGGTGAGTTCTTTCTTTTTGGATGAATGTTATTGAACTTTAGTGAATGGGATTGACTCAGTGAAGAGGCTTTCCAAACAATAAAAAATTTCATTTATAGGTTTTGCTTGATATCATGGGATTGTTACAAAATGATATCGTGCGATGGTTTGGGTTAGTTTGGTTTTATAGCATATCAACCAATGTAGGTCATTTAATGCCATATCCGGTTAATACATATACATTAGATATATATTTGTAAAAATAAGTCAACAAAGTTAAATTGTTCCAAGTATTGCTATGCATCTCTAACGATCCAATTAAACATCAGCCATTGATTCATACACAGTTAAATGATCAAACAGTTCTTCTCAAACAATTCAATTCAACATAAGTGACTTGTTTGCACTCAGTTTAAACGCCAAACAGATCTTTTTGACTCATATGTAGGACCTTATCAGATGCTACCACTCAGAGCCAAAGTGGACCTGGAAGAGATGGCAATAAAGGGGTGCTCTGCATTCCTCAAAGCTCTAGCATTACTGGAGCCTCACCATCAGATTGTTTAATCTCAAATGCAAGACACTCGTTGTAGGTGGGGTCTTACTCCTCAGCAGAGATGCAGTCGGTGTATTCTACAGCCCCAGCCGACTGGGCTCTCGTGTGATGGTCATACACGAATTCGAGAAAGAAATAAAGAAAGAATTGGACTGATTACCATGGGATTGACCTTCATGCGAACCAGTGGAAGCAAACAATTAATGGGGTGATTATTTCTTGTTAGAAGCCATGATGTTAAGTACTTTGATGTTTCTTTCAGAGTTTATTGAAAAAGTGGAATCTGAGACACTTGATATCGCGGTATAAAAACATATTTTGCGTTTGGTACTTCATCATCACTCAAATCTTCTCCGAAATACTCTATTGATATTTCAATCCCTCAATCAGGGTTCTCTTTAGTCCATTTCTTTCTCTAGGTTTGAGCCTTCTCTTTTAGTGAGTTATCACGACCTGACTAAATTTGCAAGCGCACATATACACATAACTAGCGGCTGACACACCTTCCAACTTAACATGGTGACACAAGGATATACTTGTATTTAAAATAACAATGCAGAGTTTCGAAATTCCTTTCAAATATAAACATTGCTTTTTACAGTGTCCCCTGTAAATAAATAAAAAAAAAAAACAGGCATAGTTTTGAAGCTGTGTCAATAGGGCTTAGAATATACTGATTGTATCCCATACAAAGGGTTAAAACCTCAAAAAAGGGGGGGTTTCGGGGTATGACACTAAACTGCATCTGAGGGCGAGATTCCAATTTTTGAAATCTGGAGAATTTGGAATACACTTCCATTGCTATTACTTCTAGGTCCACTCTTAGGTAGTACATGTGGAGGTCCTATCTATGGGTTAAATAGATCTGTTTAAAAGTTCTTTATATCAGATAGGACCGTGTGCAAACAAAACTTTTAAGAAGAAACTATACAAACATGTAAATATGAACGCACAATGAACGCGAGTCCCTAATTGCATAAAATAACCCTATACTTGTTGACACGTCGTTAAAATCAATTAATCAATCAATCAATCAATCAATCAGGCAGCGCTTTCTATCATAAACCCACATTTATAAAGACATCATTACATCACAATAAGTTGAGTAGTCGATTCTAAATGATAAATGAAGCCTAATATCAGATTACAACGATGTAAATCATTTATGGAATGAAATAGGAAATAAAGAAAGAGGAAAGAGATTTAATGATATTTAAGTTCATTGGTTATCGCATATATTGTAAGGACTTGTAAGCACAGAATAGCAGCTTTTTAATATAGTATATTAACAACCTAAGTAATGATAGTCACTTATCTTGAAAATCGATTTGCGAACCAAATGAATTCACACACTGAGCATGCTCGTTCATTGTTATATCAATCAATCAATCTCTCTTTCTATCTATCTATCTATCTACATATAATCAGTCATATTTAAAATAAAACTCACGTTGTTTTTGTGATAGCGCTCAATATCTATGATAGAGCAACGTAATAGTCAAAACGCTGGGCTATGATTAAAAACGATAATCGAAACTTGAAAACCGTTAAAATCACAGCCATCACAAGTGTCTAGAACAACTATCTGTTTCATAACTCAAGTTGATCAGATCCATGTTGATAAAAAGAAAAAAAAAATTAAGTACACGATGCCGTAGTATGCAGAGCCAATTCAAAATTCAAACCCTTACAGAATGACCCACAACTTTACGTACCGCCCATAACTTCAAGTTTCACGTACTTTGTGCCCATACAGTCGTCATATGGATATTGACTGCATCATGGGTACTTTAATCCATCTGACGATCATGTGGACACAACACACGTGAAATTTGATGAAATGGGTGGTACGAAAAATTGCAGACCATCTTTTAAACGTTAATATATATATATATATATATATATATATATATATATATATATATATATATATATATAATTGTTATCGTCGACTTTTCAAGCCAAGTTCAAATCTTGAACGAAGCTCTTTAAGTTTCACATCACACTAATACCTTCGGGAAATACATGAAACCTTTTCTACCTCCCCTCGTTGGTTCGATTAGCCTCTTTGGCCTTGGTAAAGCAACTGATTGAGAAGAAAAACTCAGAAATCAAAATATGAAGTGTGTTGTATATTTTTCTTTTTTTAGTAGAGGAATTATATGTTTCCGTTTGTCGTGCGTAAGTGTTCGCCGGATTTTCTGGTCATGGTAATTCAATTCACAATGAAGTGTGTTATTCAGGAGAATCTGTAGCGCACAGATGATCCATCTTTCTGTTATCAGCTCATCCCAAAAGTGTGGCTGGTTCTACACAAACAAATCACTTGTGTAAGCAGTCCAGCAGTTCGTGCCTTTCACTTAATTGGAGAGCACTCATATATTGTGTGCGATTGGAGAGCTTGTATATGTTATCCTTATTATTGTGTCCGTAAAAATCTGATATAAATAAGTTCTTGCTGGTCGGCCAACATTGACACATCCGTGTGTAAGGATTCATAGAAGAACTTCACTTATGAGCTCATCCTTGCTTCTCCAGTAGTGTCAAGCATGTCTTGTTCGTCTTACTTGGATGGTTTTAGAGATAGGAGGTAAGTGCCCGTACAGCTGTTTCGTGAGGTGTTGCTTCCAGGATTTGGTCAAAATAGCTCGTAGCATTCTTGTGTAGTTCCCATCTATTTTTCCTCAATGCGTTTTGTTAACGTCCATGTGGTGCTTCCTTGTAGTAGTAGTGACACAGCCACAGCTTGGAAGAAATCCCGTTTTATTTTATCGGATAGATCAGATTTCAATATAATCGATAACCTGTCGATAGTAATCCATGCCCTAGCTAGGCGTATATTAAAATCACTTTCGGTAGATGAGACACTGTTACCGAGGTACATGATCTTGCCAACTAATTTCAGAGGCCTGCCACTTAGAATGGAGATTAATCCTTCTCGTTTAAAACACTTGTACTCTGTTTTATTTACTGCCTGCTCCAGGCTATGCAGATGGGGTTCGGCTGGGGCGGGTGTATTTGCAAGAAGCGCTACATCATTTGCATAGTCTGCGCCTGTTATATATATGTATATATAAGTCGTCATGGGAGAGCTGGTGTGTTCAGAATTAATTTCAATTTAATTCGCCTTGCTAACCCTTGTCATGAAAGCATACATAAATAGGTATGAGAGATTACGTTTCTTTTATCTTATTCTATAAATCCCCGCTTCAACATGACGGACGCTAAATTCGAAGGTCTAAGGTAGGGAGATACTCACAATGGTATTAATATATAGATTGTTTATCAGGAACCTTTCACGGGTTAATATATGCAGTTCACTTCTTTATAGTGGCAAATGAAGTAAGGCTGATAAAGAAGGATAATCTTGGGAAATAATTTCCCCGTAACCCTTCTTGCATATCTAAAATTCAAGTCGGTCTTCGTCTCAAATGTTAAAAAATATATCTTACTCGATATCGAAGAGAAGCGGCTGCAGTCAAAAAGAAAGAAAGGGACTTTATCTGCTTGCACCGGATGACGTCATGCTTCATCGTTGACGCAGTGCAGAGTTGTCACGTGACTGCAAATGAGCTATGAAGCAGCCGATAGGGACAGTTTAGATAACCCAAATAGATTTTTTTCTAACACCAGACTAATAAAAAACGAAACAAGAATTAATACAAAACAAATTATGCCTACGATTATAGCTCAGTTGTTAGAATGCTTCATTTATTTTATAGAGGTTCTGGCACTTCTACTTATCACAGAAAAAAGATGAAACATGCAGGCTTCTTCTTGATATCTAATAACTTTAATTTGACACAGCACAACGTTCTATATGTGTAGGAAGACAGCCATGCGACAAATTTCCAAGAAGACAGGAGGTATTTGCCTTCAAAATCGGTATTACAGGACCCGATTACCCTATACTTCTTTCTTTCTTTCTTTCTTTCATGGCATATAAACCTTCGTGTGCTATTTAATGCCAAAGCAATTTTTGTAGAATGATTGTAATAGCACTATTTAACTCATAGCTGGGAGGATAATGGAGTTCATACTTTTCTCAAGGGTATTAGTGCGAAAGGGAATGTAACAGCGAGACTAGAACTCGAACTCGCTTACTACGATGTCGCAGTCCAACACTTTAGCCACAATGCTACGAGGACTCGCCTAGGACCCAGTTAGATTGATTGACTGATTTTTACGGCATGTCAACCCGTCTGGGGTTCTTTTATACCTAGGGGTTAGGGAATTGTGTTCATTATACGGTCATATTTACATTTTTGCGTTAAGAGTTTTTTTTATACAGTTTGGTGATATCAAGTATTCCTATAACACAGATTTATTTAATCCATAGATGGGAACTTAACTGAAACTACCAATCCGAATCCGAGTGGAACTAGTGCAACATAATAGCCAACCAATTAAACACGGGATCAATTTGAGACCACGGCTTTCATTGGATAGTTTCAGCCAGGTGACCAAAAAGGTTCAAGAGTTAGAATAAGTTAGTCTGTTGGCGCGACGTGGTGATGATGATGATGATGATGAGTCTGTTAACGAGAAACACCCGAGCTGAGTGGTCGAAACGTTCCATCTTGCTCACACTGATTCCCCGTTTAGGTTTGGTTTGGTTTCTTTGTTTAATGGCATATCAACCTTTGTAGGTTATTTAATGCCAAAGCCATTCTTCTAGAACAGTTGTGGTACTATTTAACTCATAGCTTGGAGGATAAGAGGGTTCATACCTTTCCCAAGGGTATTGGTCCGAAAGTGAACGTAATAGAACGACTGGAGTTCGAACTCGCTTACTACGATTCCACAATCTATCGCTTTAACCATTACATGAGGATACCGCCACCCCGCCCGATTCCTCGTTTAGGCTGAGCGGGGAATGAAGAGAAAAGTCGTTCATTAACAAAAAGTAAAATATGCACATGAAATGGTGGTCGTATTGTTATTCCTCATGAATGAATAAGAACAAATATAGCCGCACAAAAGTGAAAACAGAGTGACTGAGACGACAAGACGACTGACCAAAACGAAGTAAAGAAAGAATGAAGTGAAGTGAGGTGAGAAGATGGGAGCCGACCAATCGTAGTGTAACGTCCATATAACGTATATACATATAACGTAGATCGGCAGAGTAAAAACAGTATACAACACTTGTTGTTAAGGCAATGAAGGGATACTGTAGGGGGACATGTTATTTGGTAGTAATGCTTAGTCCCCCAAAATTTAATGTTGAAGTTTTATATAGTGTTTGCTTAGTTTAGTTTAGTGTATGTCAGGCTTGGAAAAAAGGCATAATATAGGCACATGGAAAAGGGTAGTAAATTAATGAAGCAAATTAGTAAAGGATATGAAACGGCGCGGACAAAAGGAACATTCAAAACAAAGTGACAAACAAAACAAATTTATATCCATAACAAAACATACATTGATACATTAAAATTATTGCTAATTCTACATTGTTTGTAAAATAATCCTGGGTGTATATATGTGTGTGTGTGTAACTAACACAACTAAACTACAGAAAAGGTGTTAAAGATGTAACCAACCTTAATTGGGCGCTTTCATTATTAGAAAGCGTCCAATTAAGGTTGGTTACATCTTTAAAATGTCTATTTCTTCTTGTGGTTCGAAACAGTCGGTTTCTCCGGGGCTGGAAAATGTCTCTTAGTCATAGTGTATTGAAGAAATGAATGTCTGCGAGGCTTATCCATTTTTTTGCTTTTTACTTCTGTTGGCGACTAAGAGTGTCCCTGGAGGGAGCGTGTCAGCGCTGCAATGGAAATTGGGAAAAAGAGAGTGTTTGAAGACGACGTAGTTATAGAAAATAGGTGTCTTGGAATCGGCTCCAAAAAACGCAGGACGAAATTTAAACGCGGACGTAGTTTTAAGCAGGTCACGTGGTTCTCCTGGCCAATGGTTTCCCGAGACTGATTATTTGTGTGCGTCCGCCATCTTTGTAGTGGGAACAAGTGGCATACCACCCAAATTAAATTATAGGAGTGTAAAGTCCTATAATACGCTACATTCCGAAGAGCTCCAGGATTGCTGCCTCGCCGTTAAATACAGTTTAGTGTCATACTCCGGACGTGTTTTTGGTGGGTAACCCTTCGGCAAGTGATAGAGTCAGGGCAATCTAAGCACCCCGACAAGGAGATCGGATCTGGACATTAAACTCCGGCACGAACAAGAAAATATAGAACTATCTCAGTCACGAAGCAAGGCCTTATAATGTCTATAAAAAAAATTCTACATTATTTTCATTCATTTTCATCTATACCGGATACCTCGATGGAATTTATGCAAATAAAACCCATTAATCTACCAAATTATAAACGTTAAGGTTGTGTAATTAGTCTTACACGAATTGAAAATACAAACACGATTTTTACTGCCATTTTTAAAGATCTTTTTCTGGTGTCTTACGATTTTGTCCATGTGTTGACTTTAAATTCAGGACAAAAATAAATATCTATTTTGCCAACTTTAAGATGCTTAATGGATAAAAATCTCGGAGGAAGAGGTTAAAGAAACTTGGCATGTTCTCTCAAAGCGAAACCTACCTCAACAGCGAGGCTTAGAATACACTGACTGTATCCCCTGCAAAGGGGTCAGACCCCACATGCAAAAAAGGAAGGTCTCTGGGATATTACACTAAACTATATCTGCTGGTGAGGCTCCAGTTCTGAAGATCTAGGTTGTGTGGAATAGCCCTTCATTACCATTATTGAACTGGATTGATAGTACCTGTTAGAGCCCCATCTGTGAGTCACATAGATCTATCTAAAAATTATTTGTATTCGATAGGACCGTGTGCAAAAAATATTCGATAGGACCATGTGTAAAAAATATTCGATAGGACCGTGTGCAAAAAATATTCGATAGAACCGTAAGCAAAAAATATTCGTTAGGACCGGATGCAAAAAATATTTGCTAGGACCGTGTGCAAAAATATTCGCTCGGACCGGATGCAAGAAATATTCGATAGGACCATGTTCAAAAAATATTCGATAGGACCGTGTGCCAAAAATATTCGATAGGACCGTGTTCAAAAACTATTCGATAGGACCGTGTGCAAAAATAGACTCTTAAGAAACTACACAAATAATCCAAATATGTACAACGAATGGTATAAACCCAACCAAGACATGTTGAAATGCCATTAAAATTAATTAATCAGAGCGTAACATCTATTTTATTTTCATTTTCTAAATTTTGTATTTGATGAATCCCTCAGTCATCCCACCAAAAACACAAAGTGAGGGTGGGAAAAGAAAAGATTAAAAAGCGTTTTAGAGTTTCTGGGTTTAAGATTCGATGTTACATTTTTTCTTTTTTATATCACTTCGTAGCGTAGTGGCTAATTTGCTAGATTGTGACATTGAAGTAACCGGGTTCGAATTCCCGTAACACTATTACATTCACTTTTGGACCAATACCCTTGGGAAAGGTATGAACCCCTTTATTACCCACCCCAGATATGTATTAGATAGCCCCACTACTGTTCGTCTACAAGGATGGATTTAGCATTTAATAATCCACGAAGAAACCAACCAAACATTGTAACATCTGGTTTTTGTTCATTTGGTGGGTGGGTATTCGATTTTATTTGTTGGTTTTTGTTTTTTATGTTTTTTTACTAAGAGAGGTACGGTGTTGGCTATTAATACTTACACCCTGGGAAATGCATGGCTAAAATCTCAACTACTGAGATTGTCAGTGAAAAAATTGATATGTTGCACTTCGATATTAATTATTTTTAATTTAAATCTACCTGTTTATTTCACTCTATCACCTAATTTATCAAGATGAAAAACCCCATATCTGTGGAAATTTCTAAGATGAAGAATCGTTATTATTTATTATATTTACATTTTGTTTCGACCGCTTTACCCTTCGACTTTCTTGAAGCGTTTTGTTTATTTGTTAGGGTTTGTTTTTGGTTTTTGTTTATTTGGTTGGGGGGTTATGTAGTCGGTAATTTTCAGAGAATTTTAATCGATTGATTGATTAATTGATGTATGTAAACCTATCAAAGGTTATTTTATGTCTATGGGTGAGACAATCGCATTCATTGTAAGTCCATATTTACATTTTTGTGTTTTTGTTTCTTTAGAATACATATAGTCAAATTCTTCAACTAAAAATTGGTGGGAGCATATCTTGGGTGATGAATTTGACTATAAAGAAAATTCCTTCACGCAAATTCAGTATCCTAAATCTTTTAAACAAAATGCCAAAAAAAAAAGCTCTCAAAATTCCCAAATGTAAATGTTTTCAAAAAAATTAAAAACAGTGATTTTTCGAATAATAATTCGTTTCATAGATAAATCATTTTACCCAACGGTTTGGCCACAAACATCATCAAAAATGGTGAAATAACTTTGAAATTGTAATGGCCACTAACTCTTCTTAGAAATTTAGTGTATATATATATATATATATATATATATATATATATATATATATATATATATATATATATATATATGGGGGGGCGCATGCATGCGTATATATATATATATATATATATATATATATATATTTATATGTCTGGGTATATATATATATATGTATATATATACATATATATATATATATATATATGTGTGTGTGTCTGGGTATATATATATATATATTATACCCAGACAATTATATATATAAATACATGCATACGAATATATACATACATATATATATATTTACGTACAAATATATATATATACATATATACACATGCATATATGTGTATACATATATATATGTATATCCATGTATATATATATATACATATGTATACTCATACACATTCACACACAAACACACACAGATACACACACACGTATATATATATATATATATATATATATATATATAATTGAGAAACAAGAAAATCGATAAGTATATTCCGAGCGAAGTAAATTTATAATGGATTGGGTCTCGTGGGTAGAGTGTTCGCCAATGGTCAGGAGACCTGGATTCAATCCAGACTTTAAAAATGGTACTTGATACTTCCTTGCTTAACACTCAGCAATGTAAGGTACGTATCAAGGGTAAAGAGGAGCAATCCAGAGAAAGGAGTAGCGCCCTCTCCTACACCATGGTGTAGTAGCTATTGAAAAGGGGGCCTTCTGGTCGCCCTTGACTACGGTCGCCAACTACTTATGCGCAATGATTTTCTTGTTTCTCCGTGATATTTCGCTTTGCTTATTTATATATGTTTACATATATTATAAACTTTACGTTGACCACTTCAATTGGATAATTCCCTTTAAGTATATCTATAGAATCTATTGATATTATAATATATATATATATATATATATATATATATATATATATATATATATATATATATATTGGTCTAATGAGTAGAGTGTTCGCCAATGGTCCGGGACTCAAACACTCAAAAATGGTTCTTGATGCAGCCTTGCCTAACACTCAGCGTTATAAGGTAAGCATCAAGGGTGAGTGGAGCAATCCAGGGAATGGCGTAGCACCCTCCCCTACACCTCGGTGTCGTAGCAATTGAAAAGGGGCCTTTGGTTCATCCCCCACTAAGGTCGTCAACTTTATATATATATATATATATATATATATATATTACAAGCTGTTCCTGTGGAAATTCCGCGGAGTATATACATAATAACTGCGTAAGTTTTGACAATAAATAACATTTTGAAATAAATCCTTGTTGATTTCTATTTCCTTTTATTTTTATTCAAACAAAAAAATTGAATAAATATTAAAGATTCGGTTTTGTGATTAAGTAACTCACTTTTGTCGGTAAGTATATTTGTCTTCTTTCTAAGAAAAATTTCCTTCACTTTTTAGGTGGGTGGCTAACTTCGTCGGTTCAAAGTTGATAAAAACTCTATCGTAACCGAGAATAGTTGCAACAGTTATCAACAAAACATTCGCCGAAAGAAAAAATAAATAAATGGATAAATAACAGGTCACTAAAAAAATCAGATTGAAAATGAATAATTGACATAGTTACTCATTTTTAATCATATTTTTTCTAATTATCTGATTTCTGTTTTCATTTTCCTTTTTCCTAAGCGATTTTTCAAGGAAACATGCAAATTATTAGTCACGAAGAAAAGATTGCAACCTTTGTCCAGTTACATTGAAGACTGATGAGAAACTAGTTTGAGGTGACATAGAACCCGGACCTTGATAGACATACAAACGCAACAATATATATATATATATATATATATATATATATACCTACAGAGTCAGAAGTAATCTACCTAGGTTTCACGTAACTGGATCATCAGGATAATTCTGATGATAATTTCCCTCAAATTAGTGTATTGAACCGGCCCATTTACATAACGGTTACAGTGTTCGCCAATGGTCTGGGAGACCGGGGTTCAATCCCAGGTCGAGTTATACCAAAGACTCAAAAATAGTAGTTGATGACACAGCATTATAAGGTACAGTTCAAGGGTAAGTGGATCAATCCATGGAAAGGAGTAGCACCCTCCCCTATACCTCAGTGTAGTAGCTATTGAAAAAGGAGCCTTCGGGTGGCCCCCGAGTACAATCGGCTAATTTAGAGTATTGAGTACTCTTACGTTTTAGCTTAAGGTATTCTTCCAAGGTTTTTTTTTTGCTAGGCATTACGTTAATGGTTGATTATTTTCAAGCAGTACGAATGTTTTTAATCTTTTCTTTTTTTATGGAATTTTGTCCCTATTCTATAATTATAGAATTGGTATAAAAAATAAGATAAACTAGTTATAGATCTAGTTAATTCTATTGAGCACTTTTTAAGTTCCATATATAATGGAGAAAATGCACATTCCTTTATATATATATATATATATATATATACCAACCCCTCCGCTCGGGCAGGATATGACACAAGGTCAATTTTTTAAGCGAGGTTTAACAGGTTTGAATTCAAAGTTTTCTTCTCCTAGACTAGTTGCCTCACCAAGGCTGAGGAACCTAGTCAGTCCTACTATTTACCCATAGCTGGAGGGAGAATAATTGGATTCATACCTTTCCCAAGGGTATTAGTGCTATGTGAAATGCAATCAGTCTCATTCAGGATTTGAACTCATGTCGCCGTGTCCATTTCCTACGATGATAACCACGGGCACATCCATATATATATATATATATATATATATTAGTAGACAAGTTCACCTACCTAGGAGGCAGTGTCTCATCAATCGAGACTGACATCAACACGGGACTAGCAAAGGCATGGACAGCTATAGATAGGCTCTCGGTCATATGGAAGTTAGACCTGATCGATAAAATAAAACGCAGTTTTTTTTTTCAAGCTGCAGTCGTGTCGATACTGCTGTATGGATGCACTATATGGACACTAACTAAACGTATGAAGAAAAAGCTTGACGGCTACTACACAAGAATGTTGTGAGCAATATTGAACAAGTCCAGCAGGCAGCACCCTACAAAGCAGCAACTGCATGGCCACTTAACAACCATCACGAAAACTAGCAAAGTTAGACGAACCAGACATGTAGGACACTGCTGGAGAAGTAGGGACGAACTTATAGGTGACTTACTCCCGTGGACCATTTCGCATGGACGAGCAAAGGCAGGACCACCAGCGAGAACCTACAGCTCTGTGCCGATACAGGATGTAGCCTTGAAGACCTACCGGGAGCAATGGACTATAGAGAAGGGTAGCGAGAGAGGGTCAGGGAGATCTGTGCTGATGGCGCGACATGATGATAATGATTTACAATAGATGTAATATAGAACATATTTTTACTATTTTTACTATTCTACTTTGTGTGATGTTATTTCATCCACCAAGCAACGTCAGTATCCTTATATATATATATATATATATATATATATGTGTGTGTGTGTGTGTGTGTGTGTGTGTGTGTGTCCTGGTCCTAAGCTAAGTTTAGTAAATGACATCTAATTTTAGTCTTTTGATAAAAACATGAAAATAATAATTTTAAATTGTTCAAAGAAATAAGTAAAATATAAAATGAATTTTTTCCTATCTTACTCTTACTGTTTTTTTAAATATAGGCTACACCCAAGGTGATATAAATCGGGACACGTCATTGAATCTGGTTGGTAACATGAAATAAAAAATGTCCTACAATTTTAAAACGCCATATAATTTGATGGTTTATTCAGACGAGATTCCGCCCCATTTTGTCGTTCTTTTCAAAAAATAATAATATATCCACTTCAATCTGAATATATTAGTTGGTTATAAGATGTGACATGGTATATGACATACATTAGGACGTTGATCATTCTTATCCTCACCGTGGCCACTAGGGTAGCTCCTGTCTAACACAACGTATCTTTTAAATCATACGATTACACTGATACAAAATACTCCAACTTTTTTTTAAAAATACTTTTATTCATATAAATTCATAGCATCATTATTCAGTCATCAATGTATTTTCTCTGGCTTTCAATTACTTTTCAGTTTATTGATTTATTCCAAAAGAAAAAAAGAAACAGAAAAACAAACGAACGAAATTATTAAAAATTTTGACAAGAAGGAATAAACGAAAGAAAGAAAGAAAGATTTGGAATGAAATTTGAAAAAGAAAAGACAAACCATTGAAAAGATTTTTTTAATCCAAAAAAGAAAAAGCTGTGAAAGAAAGAATTGAAAAGAAAAGAGGGAAAAATAGAAGAATAAACTTGATGAATGAAAGACTCAATGAATAATTCTTTATAAAATAGAAGGAGCGTAAAAAGTAGTGAATAAGAGTAAAAATAAGGAAGCAATGAGATTATTAGTTAATAGACACGATGAAAAACTAAATACAAAATAGAGAAGAAGACAAATAAATGAATCAAGAATTAAAGAAGACAAAAGATGAAGATAAGAAAAAAAAGGGTCAAAAAGATCAAGAAAGAAAAAAAAGCAGAAAATCTGAAAAATAAATGAAAGAGAAAATAGATAAAGAAAGAAGGTGCTTGGAAAGAAAACTTCGCGGTATATATATATATATATATATATATATATATGCGTGTGTGTGAGTGAATGTGTATGAGTATACATATATATATATATATATATATGTATGCACATATATGCATGTATACTTGTCCAAGATTTGAACTCGGCTCCTCGATTTCATTTCCATTAACGATAACCGTTACACCAATACATGTATTTACTCGATCCCTTCAAACCAGGAGGATGCGACACAAGGTTAATTTTTAAGCGTTTGAATTCAGAGTTTTCCTTCTCCTAGACTGATTGCCATACCAGAGCCCAGTCAGCCCTACTATTTACACTTAGCAGGAGGGGGAATAATTAGATTCATACCTCTTCCGTTACGCCAATATGAATAAGTAAATAAAAAAACTAAGCATAGCTTAGATCTGGCGTATGACCGGAAATATGGAGCATCTTGTGAGGATAGAACTCACTCTTCAGTAGTTATAGATATGCGAGGACTTGCTTACTAACCACTACACTACAACAGGATGAAACTTCTTAGTATGGTACTTTAATTTACCGTATATATACTCGTATATATACTCGTATATATGTCGATCTCGTGAATAGGTCGACACTTTATTTATTTTCAATAAATCATTGATTTATAGAATTAATTTTTGAAGTCCTTGCATTGTGTTTGAATTTCATCCTTACAAAAATGGGTGAGTCCTCGTGGCGTAGTGGCTAAAGTGCTGGACTGCAACACCGCAGTAAGCTAGTTCGAACTCTACTCGTGCTATTATGTTCACTTTCGGACTGATACCCTTAGGAAAAGTATGAACCCTCTTACTCCACCACAGCAATAGGTTAAATAGAATCACTGCTGTTCATCTAAAAGGATGGCTTTGGCATTAACAACCGATCAAGGTTGATATACCGTTGAATAAAGAAGCCATTCCATTCTTACAAAAGAATTACTCATATATTGGTCGACACCATTTTTTGTTGCCAAAAATTAGGTTTTCAATATTGGACTTATATACAAGTATATATGGAATGCTGAAAAAATTGAATCGAACTAAAGAAAATAAAAAAATAAAATAAAAGTAAAGAAGGAAAATTAACAACACAGAAGGAAAAGTTTTGCTGTTGACTGAAATAAAAATTAGGTAAAGAGAGTTAATTTCAAAATTTATATTTAGTCTGACTGTCAGATCACATGACGAAAAGAAGCCTCAGAATTTTCAGCGTATCATTTGAAGCCTTTCTTTATAAATAAAAGATACTTTTTGCTACTATTTCAATAAAAACACGTTACAATAGGCTTATTTCTAGTATTTGATGGAGGATAACTGCGAGATGTGATATCGAAACATATCAAAGGTTTCTATTTCCTAAAATGCAACGTTGTATCAAGTCACATGTTCACAAACATTGTTGACAAGAGCTGACACGCATCTATGCTCTTATATGTAAACTTAGCGATAGTTATTAGCTTAGCTAAGTCTGGCACAAAGTCACCAGTATAGAGAGTTCAGTGAGGAGTGAACCATAGAATGGCCAGTGAACTCACTACATAAAGGTAAGCGGACTACAGGCTTTACCCAAATTTATTGTATAATTCGTCAAAGTGTTGTATTATTGTGGAAAGAAATTGCTGCACATTGAATTTGGGAGTAATAAGTCATGATATTAATTAAAGAGAATAAAAAGCATGTGTGTGTGTGTGTGTGTGTGTGTGTGTGTGTGTGTGTGTGTGCGTGTGTGTGTGTGTGTGTGTGAAAATAAGTGAAAAAATAAGTGGATAAATCTAAACGCAGACAACGGATCCAAAAATAATAATCCAAAAATAATACATATATATATATATATATATATATATATACGTTTCATTAAATAATAATGACAAATTTTGTATGTATAATTTATTTAAGATCCTTTCAAGTTTTCCGATAAGTATCTTGGTTTCAGGTTGGAATTGGTAGCGCTTCCAAACCCTTCAAAGGCTATCATCAGGGGTTGCTTGCTTGTGTAAGGTGTGTTTGTTTTTAAGAGTTTTGAAAGTTTTTAAACGTTTATACCATAACAAAAATATGGGAACGTGGAGTTGGATAAAACAGGGTAACTGATGTATTTAATAAAGGGAACGTTATTTCAAAAAGGGAACGCTATCAACGGAAATAGAATACTATGGGAATACAGGGTAAAAAATTTTAACCTGAAATTCCACGACAAAAAAAGGACTCTGAATTGCCGTGTTTGGGTTAACAAGATTAATAACAATATTCTTTTATTGAATAAAAAAAAAGAAACAGAAAAAACAATCCAGGTAAAAGTCAAGAGCGAGAAAGTCTTTCTGTGTCTCGGAAGAGCCTCCACTAAAATATCCGTATCCCGGACGAGGTCCTTATTTAATATCTGTTTATGGCGGAAGGTGAGAATATAGTTCATCAGTGATAGACATGTTCCGCTTTCCTTCAGGCTTCTGGATTTAATGGTATAGCTCGTGGACCCCTTCACACCTAATGGTAAAGCTCGTGGACCCCTTCATACCTTTAATGGTAAAGCTATGGACCACTTCACACGAACGTGCAAGTGTTGGGCGACCAACTAGAACTTATCTACAACAAATCTAACGGACACAGGATGTAAGTTTAGAAGACCTGCCGGGAGCGATAGAGGATAGGGATGAATGGCGAGAGAGTCTCAGGAAAATCCATGTTAGCAGCGTGACTTGATATATATATATAAAAGATTTGGCATTGAATAACCCACAAGTATTAATATGCCATAAAACACCAATTAACCATTATCCAGAGTCCCTCGTGTTAAATGGTAGGGTTATTGGCGCTTTGCTTGATTTTTATTATATGTACCATAAATGTTACATAAAAGTTTACAATTGACTTGGTCCAAAATTTATTACATCTTGTTTGTGTTAATTAAAGGCATTCATTAGTTTACAAGAACAAATGCCATTTGAGAATATCAATAATTCACATTTCATGAGAAAAAATTGCTAGCTAATTTGATTATAATTGCTGTAGAAATTTAATTTAATCTCGTCTTTAAAAAAATGTTATTTAGCAATACACTTGCATAAGAAATCACAGAATCACGACATTAAGGATATCACCTAGATAGTAGATACCAACTGCATGCCTCAAAAAAGAGTGCCCTAAACCATATCCGGTGGTGAAGCTCCGTTTCTGGAGCTGTGAGGACTGTGAATTCACACCTTTCTTGTCATTACTCTCTCAGGAATATTACATGTTATGGCCCGAATTATGGGCCAAATAGATCTATTTGAAAATTATTAGAATTAAATAGAAATACTTTTAACCATATAAATGTGTGAATATTATTTGTCCTTGGTTCAGTTACTAGAAGATACGATTGCTTACAAAAGATTATTATTATTTGTTACTTGAAACTATACTTGTTTAGCAGGAAGTTTTGTTGTTAGGGCAATAAGGAAAGTTTGTTGTTAGCGAAGGTTTTAGTTACATGTTTTTGGCGAGAAGTTGTGACGTGTTTGTGTTTAGTTACTTCCTCGCTAGGTTGTGAGAAATAAAAGGAGTAATGACGAAGTAAGATGTCGATACTCGAAATATGTTTTTAAGAATAGTTTTTATTTGCAGCATGGAAAATGTAGTTTGCATTTGTGCTGCAAGTCTCGTAGTGAGTAAGGAGACGAAATGGAGTTATGAGAAAGTTGAGAAAGGCAGCGCGTGTCGTCGGACGTGCGAGGGATTGTGTTCGCCGTAGTTTAACGAAAGCCATGTTGCCGTTGGAGGAAATGAACTTTGGAGTCACCGTGAGTTTTGTGCGTCTGGCGGAGAGGCGTAAGTTGTCACCGTTAAAGTTGCCCAGAGGTGAATTGAGAGCTAGGTGTCGAGAGCGGAATAAAGGCATCGCGTCTACATAGCCAATTTTGGGGGGTGACATAAAGTTGTTCCTGTGGTGGCGTATTGAATGTATCTAATTCATATTCAACTGGGATTCCTTGGTCTGAGATAGGCGCCAGGAATCCATAAATTAGATAGGTTCCCTCGTGTGTCCATGCTGTTGCTGCTATTGAAGAGTCGCCAGTGAGACGTCTGCACTGGGCGGCGTTGTCCAGCTAAAGAGACAGTGTTTGGCAGCTTACCCAATTTCTGCTGCCCGGAAAAGGAATTCCGGTTGAACAGGATAGGTCATCCTGATTGGGTGAAATTATGCGTCGAATTAAATTGCGCGCCGAACCAAATATACCTTCCGCTATACTTGCTTAAAATACTTGAAACCTTATTACTGTAGGCAAATAAATAGCATTAGATAGGAATAGTTGAAACTATATCAGTAAGGGCTGTAGAATACACAGACTGCACCTCTGCAGAGTGAAAAAACTTCCGCTAAGAAGTGTCCTGAGTATGGCACTAAACTGCATCTGATTATGAGGCTCCAGTTCTGGAGATTTGTGTAATTTCATTGCCTTTACTCTCTGGTCTACTCTGATCCAGGTGGCAGTGCCTATTAGGGTAAAATCTATGGGCCAGATAAAACTATTGAACCATTTCCTATACGAGAAACCATTTAACTGTGCACAAATAATTGATTAATATCAAATTGAAATATTTGTATTAGCTAGCAATACTTGAAACCACTTAAATGTATACAAACGAGTGAATAATGTTGAATAGAATTATTTGCCCAGTCAGCTGGGTCTGTAGAATACACCGACTGCTTCTCTGCTGAGGGGTAAGACCGCCCCCAACGAGTGTCCTAGATATGACTCAAAACAATCTGAAGGTGAAGTTCCAGATGCTGGAGCTTTGGGGAATGTGGAATGTCCCTTCATTGCCATCGCTCCCAGGTCCACTCTCCCCCTCTTTTGCTAATACGAGTACTTTCAAACCCTCTTGGACTCGAGGTGATGGTACCTGTTAGGTTCTGTCTATGTGTCAAATAGAACAGTTCAATCTTTTACTCGGGATTATAATGATTAGTTATTTGAAATCATACAACTCTGTGAAAGTTATTTGTATTAAATGGAATACTTGATAAATAGAATTACTAATGTTGAATCAGAATTCTTGAAACCATTTAACTGTATATTAACAAATGATTAATATCATAATAGTGTTAGATAACAATTATTGAAACCGTTTAACTGTGTGCAAATAAGTGAGCTCTAGCTCGAGTAAAAATAATTTTGCCTAAAAACTATTCAAATGATTAATATTAAATAGAATTATTAGTGTTAGTAATACTTGAAATTACTTTACTGTGTGCAAATAAATGATTAATATTATTGTCTGTGATCAAACAAACGATTAATATCAAATACGACTATTAGTATTGCCACTCCTTGGAACCATTTAACTGAGTGCAAACAAATGAACTCTTACTCGTTTAAATATAAAGTTACCCACAAACTATTCACTTACATATATATATATATATATATATAAACAGGATTTAGCATTAGATAATGTCAAGTGTTCATATGCCATTAAACCAAAGAACTTAACCTTGAAACCATATAAATTATTTATATCATTTCGTAGGAATCGTTACTTGAAATTATATAACTGTATGCAAACAAATAATTACTATTTTCAAATTGGAATATTTACTTAAAACCATTTAATTGTTTATAAATAATTCGTATTATGAATAAATACTTAAGATTTTATTTGTTTACAAATTATTATCATTAGTTTATATTTGCTCAACCTCTCTCTCTCTCTCTCTCTCTCTCTCTCACACACACACACACACACACATACACGCGAACAAGATGTGACATAAGGTCAATTTTTTAGCGGAGTAAAAGCTGGTTTGAATTCTGAGTTTTCCGTCTGCCAGATCTGCTGCTTGGCCATGGCTAAAGGACCCACTCTGCCCAACTATTTTCCCATAGCTGGAAGGGGTATATAAACTCATGCCTTTCCCAAGAGCATTATTATTTCACCCAACATTTGAACTCAGAGCACCGACTCCATTTCTTATGACAATAATAGTTTGTTGGTTTGGATTGGTTTTATGGCACATCAACCATTGTAGATTATTTATGCAAAATCCATATTTATTTTAAACAATTTCTATTTCAAACCATTCAGTTTAGAATAAGTACACAATTTCAATGTCAAAAACAGTTCTATTTCAAACAATTCAATTTACCATAAGTACACAGTTTAGTTCTATTTAACCCATAGATAGGGCCCTATCAGGTGCTACGACTCTGGGACAGGGGTCTTACTCTTCTACAGAGAAATTGTCGGTGTATTCTATAGCCCCAGTTGATAATAATGATAATAATAACGCTAATCGTGTCGCCTCAATTATCGCAATAATTACTATCATTGATTACTTGAATATAATTGCTTGAAAAAAGAGTGATTTTGACATTAAAGGAATTAAAAAAGTTAAGATGCTGTAAATCCAACCGGCCATTTCAACAGGTTTATGCAAGTATATATGCAGCTGCAAGCAATATTGAACAAGTCCTGGAGGCAGTACTCCACAAAGCAGCAGCTGTATGGCCACTTACCAACCATCACGAAAACTATCCAAGTTAGACGAACCAGACATACAGGACACTGCTGGAGGAGTAGGGACGAACTCATAAGTGACATACTCCTGTGGACCCTTTCACATGGACGAGCAAAAGCAGGACGACCAGCTAGAACCTACATACAACAGCTCTGTGCCGATACAAGATGTAGCCTTGAAGACCTACCGAAAGCCATGGACGATAGATAAGGGTAGCGGAGGGGTCAGAGAGATCCGTGCTGATAGCGCAACATGATGATGGGGATGATGATATATGCAGCAGTCATCATCATATCGCGCTGGTAGCACGGATATCCCTGACCCTCTCTCGCCACTCCTCCCTATCGTTCATCGCGCTAGGTAGGTCCTCAGGACAACATCCCGTATCCTCACATAGCTGCTGAATGTATGTTCGTACTGGTCGTCCTACTTTTGCACGGCCATGTGTGGGGGTCCACAAGAGTACATCACTTATGAGTTCGTCCCTGCTTCTCCAGCAGTGTCCTGCATGTCTGGCTCGTCTAACTTGAATAGTTTTCGTGATAGGTGGTAGGTGGCCGTACAGTTGGTGTCTTGTGGGGTGTTGCCGCCAGGACTTGTTTAAGATTGCACGTAGCATTCTTGTGTAATTGCCGTCTAGCTTCTTCTCCAGGCGTTTTGTTAGCGTCCATGTAGTGCATCCATATAGCAGTATCGATGTGACCGCTGCCTGGAAGAAACTGCGTTTCATTTTATCGGTTAGGTCTGATTTCCAAATAATCGATAACCTATTGATAGCTGTCCATGCTTTCGCTAACCTCGGTTCGATGTCCTTTTCGGTTGATTCGACGCTGCTTCCTAGGTAAGTGAATTTGTCTACTAGTTTAAGAGGGATTCCTTCTAGAGTGGAGATGTCCCCCGTTTGGTTATAGCACATATATTCCGTTTTGTGTGCATTAACATAGAGGCCTATGTTTGCTGCTGCTCGTTCCAGACTATGCAGTAGTGTTTCGGCTTGGTCAGGTGTATTTGCCAGTATCGCTATGTCATCGGCGTAGTCGGCGTCGGTAATTGTTGTTGCGGGGTACCTTCTGCCTCTTTTCTTCGTCAGTTCGAAGCCATTCTCTTTGATTTTGTCAATCGATGTTCTAAGTACGTAGTATAGACAAATGATAAAGAGGTACGGAGCCAGCGTGTCCCCTTGTAGTACTCCTGCTACAATGTCGAAGTATTCTGTGTCTCCATCTGGTGATCGAACTTTTACTTTAGTGTTTCTATAGAGAATCGTTATTGCCGCTACGGTTTCTTTAGGTATGCCGTACGCTAGTAGGATTTGTTCCATCTTTCCTCTGTGAATGGAATCGAAAGCCTTGGTAAAGTCAACAAAAATTAATGTCGCTTGTAGGTTTTTTGCCCGTACACCTTCAAGGATTCTACGGATGGTTAATATTTGTGAGGTCGTGGATCTATTTCTTCGGAAGCCATTTTGGTTTTTTCTAAGTATGTTGTCGATTTCGGGTTCTATGCGGTTTCGTAGTAGGGCATTGTAGATTTTGGCTGCTATGGATGTAAGTGTTATGCCTCGGTAGTTTTTGGCTAATCCGAGGCCCCCCTTTTTAGGGAAGGGGAGTATGCATCCTTTCATCCATCTATCTATCGGATTTTGATTGTATACTACTCGTCATCGACTGTCTAATTACTTCTGCTCACCCCTATACATACAGTTTCCGCTCTGTCGGCGAAGCTTAGAATAAGGTGACTGTTTCCCCTGTAGAAGGGTAAGACTCTCCTCTCCTCCCCCCCCCAAAAAAAGAAGGAGTCCTGGGTATGACGCTAAACTGCATCCAATGGTGTTCTGGAGATCCGGGAAGTACTGAGTCCCATCAATGAGTCAAATAAATCTGTTTAAAAATTATTTATTTTTAATGAGACCGAAAAAACTTTTATGAAACAAATACATCAGAAATATAAACATGAACATACAATAAAAACGAATCCTTAACAACTGAGCATAAAATAATTCTTGACGTCATACATTTATTTTAAACAGAGGAATTAAATATTATAAATTAATTTACCAAAACTTGTGCGTGATGTGGACCAGTAGCTCAGTAGTAGAGTTTCGACTCGTGGAGTCTGTGGTCACAAGTTCCATCTCCAGGGAGGAGGATCGTGGTATAATCTGCTAATGAGATCTAATATGGTCGAAATAGTTTTCCAGTGGTTCCATGTCGCGCACAGTGCTTGTTGGATTTTCTGGTCATGGTAATTCTATTCATAACCGTTGACATGCTGTCCAAATCAATCATATACATACAGTTTCTTTAGAAAAAGGTTACAACTGTCCTAAAACAGTTTTTTTTTTTTAGATTTTCTGGATGAATGGGTTAAATCATCGAGAAACTCGGTGTCTACTTGACCTAAATGCAAAACAAACGTAATCTCGTATAAACTAACAGACATTTGTTCGTGTAAATCAGCCTATATTAATGATATTTCATCTCAGAAATTCAGACAAAGTCAGTATAGTAATGCAAAAGAATGAACAGATACTACGTTCTCATTTTAGTGAAAGCTACTGGCAGATGAACAAAGAATGATAGAAAATGTCACTGTTTCACAGACACAGTGACTACCGAATGAAATGGGACACCGAGGAAAAAAAAGGTCATTTGTTTAATTTTTTACAAGAAACTCATAAGTGTCCGACAATATAGTTTCAGTAGTATTTGAGGTCATTCAGGACTATATTGTAAGCCATCGCATTCCCATTGATACAATAGACAAGGGGGTATAAATATGAATACATGGTGGTACTTAAAAATAGGGCATGCAAAAGTTATGAGCCACTAGAAGAAAAGTAGCATTGAATTTATATATCTAAAACAAGACTTATCACGTAACCTGGTTTGTTATTGGAAGCGCTTATCAAGTAGTGTGTCTGGATGCGAACAGCCTGCCTGCGTCCATCCCTCTCCAGGTCTACAACTGGTTTAAATTGGAGGTGCCCGTGGTGTAGTCATTATCGCCGTAGGAAATGAACACGGCGATACGAGTTCAAATCCTGGACGATACTGATTGCATTTCACATAGCACTAATACCCTTGGGAAAGGTATGAATCCAATTATTCTCCCTCCAGCTATGGGTAAGTAGTAGGACAGACTAGGTTCTTCAGTCTTGGTTAGGTAACTAGTCTAGGAGAAGGAAAACTCTGAATTCAAACCTGTTAAACTCCGCTTAAAAATTGACCTTGTGTCATATCCTGCCCGAGCGGAGGGGTTGGTAAATAGTACAACTGGTTTAAATTCAGATTCTCGTCCCCCTTCTCCTCCTCAACTGGTTACCATACCAACGTTAAAGAGCTCAATCTTCCATTCTATTTACCCATAGCTGAAGGGAGAATAGTTGAAGTCATGTTTTATTATTATTCTTTCTAATTATCTGTTTTCTGTTTTCTTTTTTTAGTAAACGATTTTTCAAGAAAATATGCAAATTATAAGCCATTAAGTAAAGATCGCTACCTTTGTTAAGTTACATAGAAGACTACTGAGAAATTAATTTGAGTCGACGCAATTGGACATATAACTCGGATACAACAACTTTATATGCCTGTGTGTGTGTGTATGTGTGTGTGTGTGTGTGTGTGTGTGTTTACCAATCCCTCCGTACCAGTAGGATGTGACTCAAGGCCTGCTCTACCATTTACCCATAGAGAAAATAGTTCTTTCCCAAATGAAATGCCAACAGTAGCTTTGTGAAATGCAAACTACGTCATTTAGGTTTGAACTCGGGTAACTGAATCCACTTCATACGACGTTAACCGTTAAGCTGCGGGAGCCTCCATCTATTTTATATCTTGAGACATTAAAAATTATAATCGGTACTTTAAATGGTTCCAATTAGTAATGGTGTTGATTGTATTAACATATAGAATAATCTACAATGATGAGCAAATTTTGTTTTTAATTTTTACTCAGAAGATGCAAACAAATTATTTTTCTATTTGAGTGGCTCATTTTTTTGCTCACCAGTGTTTGTATCTTTGGTTGACTTTATCCGGAGGCAATAAATAAATATCTCATTTAGAGGGTGGATGTGTCTATTAGGTGCTTCGTGGACTGTCATATGGCAATCCAGAAACCCTTTCTCGGACCTCCTCTCTTCTTTGAACAATTGTCCTCCGCCCTTTTTGGTTGGTTAGTTGGTTAGTTGGACTTTATGGCATATCAACCTTTGTAGGTTATTTAACGCCAAATCCATTTTTATGCAAATATTCATTTATATTTCAAAAAATTCGGTCTAACATGAGTACACAGTTTAATTGTCAAAAACATTTCTATTTCAAGTTATTCAATTTAGTCAAACAGTTCTAATTCAAACAAATCAGTTCAGCATTAGTACGCAGTTTTGTTATATTTAAATCCATTTTATACAAATAATCAGTTCTATTTCAAACAGTTCAGTTTAACATAAGTACACAGTTTAATTGTCAAAAACATTTCTATTTCAAGCTATTCAGGTTAGTCTAACAGTTCTAATTCAGCCAATTCAGTTTAATATAAGTATAGATTTTGCTAACATACAGTTAAATGTCAAAACAGTTCTATATTAAACAGTTCAGTTTGGCGTAAGTACAGTTTCAATGTCAAAAACAGTTCTATTTCAAACAATTCAGTTTAGCATAAGTACGCAGTTTAAATGCAAGTACACAGTTTATATGTCAAAAACATCTTTTTTTCAAGTTATTCAGTTTAGTCAAACAGTTCTAATTCAAACAATTCAGTTTAGGTTAAGTATGCGGTTTAGATCTATTTGACCCATAGATAGGGCGCTATTAGGTGCTACCATCCCGGGCCAGAGTGGACTTGTGAGCAATGACAATGAAGGAATGCTCCTCATTCCCCAAAGCCCCAGCATCACTGAAACCTTCAGATTGTTTTGTGTCATAAACAGGACACTCGTTGGGGGAGGTCTTACGCCTCTGCAGAGGTGCAATCGGTGTATTCTACAGCCCCATCGGACTGGGCAATCCCGTCCTTGTCATGGAACAGTAAAGATACATTTTATCAAGTAAACCCTTTCTTTTTCCACGTTTTACCCCTTTTATATACCCCTATTGATGAAACAATGCACATATTTCTATCTTTGTTTTGGTTTGGTTTCTTTGTTTAATAGTATTTCAATCTTCTTGGGTTATTTAACGCCAAACCCATCCTTATAGAAGAACAGTAGTGGTACGATTTAACCCATAGCTGAGGTGATAAGTGGGTTCATGCATTTTCTCAAGGTATTCGTCTGAAAGTGAAGATAATAGCACAACAGGAGTTCTTACTTGCTTCCAACGATGTCGCTGTCGTTCACTTTACCCACAACACCACGGGGATTCTCCCCTTTGTCACATAGCAATATTGCATTATTGATCAGACGAGATAACTTTCAATTTGTATTTTTCTATTTCACATCGAGTTATTGGCTGTAGTTTGTGCCAATGGGAATCATACTGCTCGGGTGGCTTTAAAGTTTTGCAACATTTTGGGTACATGCTAGTTTACGGCGTGCATATCACGTGACGGAAGCGGATCAAGCTATGATAGTTACCCGCTCTCGTTGGTTGTATCGTTGTAAGTGGTGCGCTGACACGTTATTCATTGCGTCACTCAGTGTGTGTGTGTGATTTGAAAGCAGCACAAATCAACATGCAACGTTGTCTGATTCGGGAACTTATGATTTACGAGTTCAAACGGGACCATAACGCTGCAGAAGAAACCAAAAACATTGGTTGTGCGAAATGTGAAGGTGCACTGGATCACAATACAATAACCAGGAGATACGCGCTAGTTTGAGGCACGTATATCATGTGACCGAAGCAATTCAAGTTGAAGAATGTACCCGATGGGTTTGGTAGTATCGTGGTTAATTAGTTGGCTGAATGGTTGTATTTTACGGCATATCAACTCTTATATGTAAAATCCTGTTTATACATATATTGAATTGAGAAAAATTGATAAACAAGGTAATCCAAGTCTCATTGGGTGCCCCATTCATTCGGCTTTGTGCCACATCGAAGCAAAGAACTTTGTAAATTACTAAACAAGGTAATCCAAGAAAAAGAGTTTAATGGGAAAGAAAGTTGACGTTACAACGTTTCGGTTCAAATGAACCATCATCAGGACTAGGAAGGATGATATCTACTGATATTAAATCACCGATGGATATTTTATGTTCTCTCTCTCTCTCTCTCTCTCTCTCTCTCTCTCTCTCTCTCTCTCTCTCTCTCTCTCTCCCTCTCTCTCTTACATTCTCCATCTCCCTTCTATCTCCTTATCTCTCATTCTTCCCATTCTTTTCTTTTCTCTTCCTTTCTTCCTCCTCCTTCTTTCTCCCTCTGATTCAAAATTTTTCTTGGTGAACAAATAGAACGAATTTTCCTAAATATGACATTTTTAAACACGAACGCTGATTTATTGATTAATCGGTTACCCCTTCTTCTGTATATATTGTATTTCCTCCTTGTTTTTGTATTTTATTAAACATCCATCGGTGATTTAACATCACTAGATATCATCCTTCAAAGTCCTGATGATGGTTCATTAGAACCATAACTTTATAACGTCGACTTTCTTTCTCATTAAACTCTTCTTCTTCTTCTTCTTCTTCTTCTTCTTCTTCTTCTTCTTCTTCTTCTTCTTCTTCTTCTTCTTCTTCGACTACGTTGTTTATCAATTTTTCTCTATATTGTCAGATTTACTTCCATTATTTACTTCCACATATATTATATATATAAGATTTGTAAACAAATAAATCATAGGTAACAATTTTTAAACGGGCGAGAGGTCATTAAATAGCATATAGTTAAATTGTCCCAAGTAGTGCTTTGTAATACAAATAAGTCAATTTAACAGTCATTTGTTTGCATAGTTAAATAGTTTCACGTACAAAAATAATTAAACATTTCATTTTGACCCATAGATGAGACCCTAACAGGTACTACCACTCCGAGTCCTTGTGGAGCTGAAAGTCATGGCAATGAAAGGGTACTCCATATTCCCTAAAGCTCCAAGACTTGAGCTTCCCCAACGGATTGTATAATGTCACATTGAGGACACTCGTTGGGGAGTTCTTACTCTTCTGCAGTCGGTGTATTCTATTGTCCCAACCAAATTGGCAGGGTAGTATCATTGGTGCGCTGACACGTTGTACGTCGCATCACTCTATGTGTGGGATTTGAAAGCCGCGCAGATGAACATACAATGTTGTCTGATTCAGGAACTTATGCTTTACGACTTCAAACAGAACCGTAACTTATGCTATAGTAATTTGAACAGGACAATAAAAACGTCGAAGCAACCAAAAACATTTGTAGTGCGAAAGAACCCCAACAATCAGGCAAGGTCAGGGCGACCAATAAAAACAAAAAAAAAACATGGATTCCACTATCGTTCTCATAACCAAAGAAGTAAACCTTGTGAGTAGCACTCGGAGAGTATCAGGCGAGCTCTGCATCTCACGATCCAGTATGGTTCGACACCTACACGATCTCGGCAAAAGTATCTGGAGATATCGAACTACGTCTCTCGTTTCCAAAACTTTTGACTCGCCCTATTAAATACAAATTATGATTTTTAATGTCGCTCAATAGTTAAATTCAATTCTACTTTTCTTCTATTTACCCATCACCATCCATGCAGATCTCTCTCCCTTTGCCTTGTCAATGTGAAAGTTAAAATTTACTGTTCAGTCCTGAAAAACCACAAACCTTATTCCTGAAAGTTCGTTGTAGAACATTTACAGCTTCTTCGTAAAAATCAAAAATATTAATTGGATGAAGAGGCTCATTTTTTTATTACCACTGTAGATTCTTGTATATGTCAACATCATTCAGTGATTTCAAAATCTAATACTTTATTGTAAAGAAGATCACGTTGTATAAATTAGAAGTTAACAATGAAAATAAGAAGGTTACTCAAAGCGTATCTCCGCAAAGGTGGGGTCTATCTGACTTGAAAAACAGCTTTTAAAATGCCTACACCGAATCAAAGGATTATATTACATTGTATAATCTAAATGCATAACAATAGAGACAGGTCTTCTTGCTAGTTAAAATAGATGCATATTTCCCACCGCCGTTGGGGTTAGTATTCGCACCCAGGTTAAAAAAAAACAGAAAGAAAAGATTTTTAAATGTTGGTTTTGAAGGCAAGCAGGTCCTTCCCAGATCAATGCAACAGAATCTTCCAACCCATATTTCTCGTCATTCGTCTTTGAGCCAGTCATTTACTTAGTGTACCTTTGAGTGTTAAAATTATTATTTATGGTTTTTATAGACTGATTTTTCAGCTCAATACATCATTTTCAAGGAAAACTTCTTTTAAAATCAGTTAAAATCATTTTTTTATAAAATTAAAAATGCTATTTTAAAAATACAACCAAGCTTCTCTTTATCTAATGAAATGTTAAAATTTTAATCCAAGCATACGTAAGTTTATCAATTTTAAAATGTAAGCAGTCTTGAAGTAATACACGCACACACACGCACGCACACACACACACACACACATAGATAACATTTTTAAACGAGCCTGGGCTCATTTTATTTTTTTCATTTTTTTTTTTTTGCACACAGTCAAATGGTTCAACTGATTTCTATCTTGTACGAATAATTCTATTTCTATAAATCGTTTGTTTTCACATTGTTAAATGTTTTCAAGCATTGCTACTTGACCCTAACAATTCAATTAAACATCAGTCATTTGTTTACGGACAATTAAAGGATCAAACAGTTCTATTGCAAACAATTCAGTTTCGTATGTAAACAAAGTTAAATGGTTCCAAGTTTTGCTATGTATCACAAACAATTCAATTAAACATCAGTCATTTGTTTGCATACAGTTAAATTTCAAACAGTTCTATTCCAAGCAATTCAGTTTAACATGAGTGATTTGTTTGCACTCAGTTTAAGTGTCAAAGCACAGAGTTTGCATGTCAATCAGTTCTTTTTGACCCATAGATAGGACCCTGTCAGGTGCTACCACTCTGGGACAGAGTGAACCTGGGAGCAATGGCAATGAAGGGGTACTCCACATTCCCCAAAGTTTCAGCATTACTTGAACTTCACTATCAGATTGCTTAGTGTCACTCGTTGAGGAAGTCTTACTCTTCTGCAGAGATGCCAACTCGACCCTCAAATCCTGGACGAGATTGTTTTCATTTCATATAGTGCAAATATTATTCATCTTCCAGCTTTGGGTAAATAGTAGGACAGACTGTTTTTTTAACCCTGGTATGACAACTACTCAAGAAGAAGGAAATCTCTTAATTCAGACCAGTTGTACTCCGCTTAAAAATTAACCTTGTGTCGCACCCTGTTCGAGGCAGAGGGTTTGGTAAATTCTACCCATGATTTTACATAAGGTCAGAAGTTTCTGAGATCCAGTGAGAATCGAACTCACTAATAGTAGTCTGCTTAGGGTGCTTCGCAGTGTTAGCTAAACCTGCAAAGCACCCTAAGCTTAGATAATATATTTATCTAAATATAGGTATATTACCTGCTTGTTAGTTGAGTTAGTTGTGTCTCGCCTACGAACTCCAGGTAAATAGCTAAGATTTCGGTGGCAGTTCTTTTTCTAAGCAGGTAGGTTCTCTCTAATTGGAAAATCAGCGCAACGTTTAACGCAACTTTTCAGACAAATTACTTTGGCTTTTTAGAGACAGGTCTTCTTGGTGGTTAAAATGGATACATATTTCCTACCATTTTCCTGTCTATTTTTAACCAAATTTAAAGCATAACTATATTTTACAGGAACCTAAAACCAATTGCAAGTAACTAAGGCCTAGTGCCCGTGTATCCGTTCTCAAACGAGCAACTCCCTAATGCATCCAAAGGGATAGAACTCGGGACATGGTCTTACGTCTGAAATAATGATCGAGGAAACCTGGCAATTTCAATAGTGACTGGTTACCCAACATTAAATTTCTTTCTGGAGTGACAACAAAACTCTAGTCTATATCGAGTTGCTATCTAACAGTTTGAGGAATTTAAGGCAAGAAATAGCTTCCTCAACGAAAGAAAAATTATAGAAAATGAGGTTCTTTATTTCCTTGATAAATGATCGCGATAAATATGACGAGAAAGGAAAAAGGCTGAATATGTATCAACCCAAATCATCTGCCATGAGCAGGATGTGACACAAAGTCAATTTTTCAGTAGAGTACAGCTGGTTTGAATTTAGAGTTTTCCTTCGCCTTATCAAAGCTAAAGTCTGTCCAAGTTTTTACCCAAAGCTAGAAAAACAGATAGATTCATACCTTTCCCAAGGGTATTAGTGCGAAGCTAAACACAAACAGATCCTTCCAGGAAATTAACTCTGGTCGATGATTCTATTTCCTATGATGATAACCGTTACATTAAGTACGCTTCCTAAAACCTGGGTAACCTAATGGATGAATAGAATGTTCAATCAGTTCAAATTCCATGAATTTTGAGTAAAACCTGAGAGAGAGAGAGAGAGAGAGAGAGAGAGCTTGTCATTCTTAATGAGTTCACATGTGTTCATCGAACCTGGCCTTGCGCCAAAAATGGCTTGACCAAGAAATATCCACCTCTCATTTCTTTCAAATGATCAATTTTTATTTATTCATTTATTTTTTGTTTTATTTTGTTGTTTCCTTTTTCCTTTTCCTTTTTCTATCGACATTAGTGACCAACAATAAATCGACTTCGACCTCTTATCTCCCAATCGGCAACCGGCGTTTCTATTTATAGCGACTTTCTATCAGCAACTGTCGACTATGGGTTTTCCCCTCTACCATTACCACCACCACCACCTCTTCGTCAGCACACACTTACTATGTCATTATGGATTTTGCGTACATTTTTTTCATTCATCTTACTTGACTCGGCACCTTTCAAAGCAATTTGAAATAGTTGAAACCGAAGAGCGTGTTTGCAACAAGAGACATAAAAGGTCACAGAAAACAAAACAACTTCTCGCTTCTCTTGTGCCACCTGCGCGAAGTTATCCGAGATTTGAGCGGCAGCGAATTCGAGTCGCCATTTGCAATTTTACACGAGCGATTGACACTCCTGATCTGTGAGATGAGAAGCTTATTATGCATACAGCGTCTCCCTGTTATTTCTCAGATTAATAATGAGACATTTGAGTTTATTTAAATCGATTTTTGATGTATTTATTTATTCATTGTGCTTCATCAGCATTCTTTGGCCGTTTCGAGGGGGTTTAGAATACATTGACTGTATCCTCAACACAGGAGTAAGAGCCCCCCACTCAAAAAATACATGTTCTGGGTATTACTCAAAATTTTATTTGTCGGTGAGACTCCAGTTCTGAAGATTTAGGGAATGTAGAGTACCCCTTCATTGCCATTACTCGCAGATCTACTCTGACCTTGAGTGGCAATATCTGTTTGGGTCCCATCAATCTATTAAAAAATTATTTGTATTCGCTGGGGCCGTGTGCAAAATCACTATTTATAACTAACTACACAAAAAATGTAAACATTCAATAATCGCGATTCCCTAACCTTTAGGCATAAAATAACCTTAAACAGGTTGACATACCGTTAAAATCAATCAATTTCCTGCTTAAAATTGACCTAATTTAGCATCCTGCTCGTGCAGAGGGGCTGGTAAATGAATATATAAATCAATCTTATCAGCAGTTTTAGTGCATTGACGGTATAGCAATTTTTGTCAATACAGTGTCTTTTTTTGTGTGTGTGGAAAAGTGCAGATCAGTCAAGTCTTGACCACCACGTTGTATCTGAAACATGCCTTAACTCTATCAAGACTGAAAATAGATAGAACAGGTTTGTTCCTACTCGAGCAATGGAGGCGTTTGGCATAACGGTTATCGTCATAGGAAATGGACTCTGCGGTCCGAGTTCAAATCCTGGACGAAGCTATTAGCGTTCAACTTTGTGCTGATATATTGGAAAAGGCATAAATCCATCTCTTCCCTCTCACAGCTATGTGTAAATAGTATGTCAGACTGGATTCCTTTGCCTTAGTACGGCAACCAATCTAGAAGGAAAACTCCGTATTCAAACCAGCTGTACTCCACATAAAACAAAGTTGACCTTGTGTCCTATTTTGCCAGTGGCTGAGGAGTTGGATAAATACATACTTGCATTCCACTCCCCTTTTATCACTCACCCTCTTTAGGCACCTCTGGTGGTGTAATGGTTAGCAAGCTAGACTTGAAAACCTACACAAGTGAGTTCGAATCTCATTGGGTGCTCCATTCATATGGCCCTATGCCACATCTAAGCAAAAAAAGCTTAGTAAATAGCTACTCCATTGGGCACCTCTGGTGGTGTAACGGTTAGCAAGCTTGACTAGCAAACCTACATGAGAGAGTTCGGGTTGTGCCACATCGAAGCAAAGAGTTTTGTAAATTACTATCATTCACCCTCTTTGCTAAACGAGGTAGGCCAACATTCATAAGTATTTACTCAGCTAAAAACTGCATTTGCAGTATTTCTTTTAACCCGGGGTACTTGGTAGACATTACGTATTCGCACTAAGTTCTTGCAAAAAAGAAAACTATAAATTTAACTTGTATATAACAAATAACATAAACAGAAGAAATCAGAGTTACTTGATTTTTTTTTTTTTTTTTTTTTTTTAGATCTCGTGCTTTAAATGTTAAATAGTGAGTCAATTTTCTTTCGTTTCCCCTCCCCAAAACTCAGAAACTTTAGATCTTAGACCACCGCATAAGAGAGTGGTAACAGCGATTTACGCGCCTAACGTGTTAATATCTTCGTCTTCTTGGTTCGCAAACGGCTTTTCGTTATTTGACCTTATTATCTTGTTCCACACAGCATCTGCAAAGGATTTAATCTAATCAAAAGTTTAAAATCGTAAAAACGTGATACTACGACGCCAAGACGAATGTAGATACTTTGACAAACACTTTAACTAAAGGTTGTTAATGTCAAAATATTTTAGGGAAGATTAGGTGAAATGTACCAGGACTTGGTCAGAAAAAAAAAGATGGGTGACGTTTGTTTTGCTAAATAAGATTTTATGCAATTCCTCAATTACATCCAAAAATAATTTTCCTTTTCTATTTATAATCCGTATTTTGATAAAATAATACAGTGGCGCAATAGTATACCAAAGAATATCTTCGTCAATGGCGAGCTTCATTGCGGCATAAAACAGAAATTGTTAGGCACCCAATAAAAATTGAACTCATTAGCAATAGCATGCTAGCCTAGATCAAGAATCATTATACCACCTCAGTACCAAGTATGACACTAAATTACATTCCGAGCTTTGGAGTATGTGGAGTCACTCTTCGTCATCATTACTCTCAGGTCGACTCGGTCTCGGAGTATTAGTACCTGTCAAGGTGGTATCTATGCGTCAAGTAGTGTTCGAGATAAAGCTAAATTTTGAACTTAAATTTTTAAGTGCCCTTGGTGTAATGGTTATCGTCGTAGGAAATGGAGACGGCAACTCGAGTTCAAATCCTGGACGAGACTGATTGCATTTCACATAGCACTAATACCCTTGGGAAAGGTATGAATCCAATTATTCTCCCTCCAGCTATGGGTAAATAGTAGGACGGACTAGGTTCTTCAGCCTTGGTGAGGCAACTAGTCTAGGAGAAGGAAAACTCTGAATTCAAACCTGTTAAACTCCGCTTAAAAATTGACCTTGTGTCATATCCTGCCCGAACGGAGGGGTTGGTAAATATATACCTAGATATATTAGCTTTTAGAATTTTTATTTTTAATTCAGTATAAATTGTTTAAAATGATTTTGAAGATGTATTTTGTGCCGTGTATATTATTGAGACCAAAATTGTTAAACTGATTTCAATATAAAATGACTGAACATGGTTGATATACCTAAACAAAACAACAACCAACCAACCATTAAACTACGTGAGTTGCCAGGTTAGAAAATTTACTTTGACCTCCATCTTATACTATCGACCTTTTTTCTCAATCTGCGGCAGGTAGGATTCAAGTCTTCCCAACCTCTACAAAAGACGGAGAGTAATAAGCCCTACTCTACCACGTTAGTTCATGACGCATTGGTATGAATTTTGAATTTAGTTTTCCTTATTCTATACAGGTTGCTCCACCAAGGCATGAGATCTCAGTCTGCCCTACTATTTTACTCATGGTTAAGGATGCTGGCTTGATAGATCCATACATTTTGCAAGAGCATTTACTCAATATGAAACTCAAACAACCTCAGACAGAATTTGAATTCTGTTTTCCACGCCTCTTTAGTGATGACAATACCATATATAGTACTATATTGTGTCCATAAGTTGCGTCACGTTGCAAATATTCTCAGTCTTATTATAAAGCATTTAGAACCAACGAAGTTAATGAGGGAAAACGAATTCAAAACTTAACAAATAAAATCGTTTATTTCCAGCTGTTGTACATTGTCATAAAATGATAAGTGAAGTGTTGGTTGCTTGCTGGCTTGATTTTACAGCATGTTAACCCTTGTGGGGTTAGTTTATGCCGAAGTCAATTATGATCTCTAGTTATATACGGTACAAAAATCAATCTCAATTATTTTGAACAATTACTTCATACTGAATTGCAATGTCTGTGCTTTAAAAGCCAATTGTATTAGTTTAGTTCACAATCATTTTAAAAAGGAAAACACTACATACTTAGTCACATTATCAATGTTTTAAGAGCCAATTGTAATTAACTTAGTCTAAAATCATTTTAAACATTATCTCAGAAAGACCTATTTGACCCATAGATGGGATCTGGACTGGTCGTACTACTACTGATCTGAGTGGACCTGGGAGTGATGACAATAAAGGGGTGACTCTATTCATCCAAAAGCTCCTTAGCTGGAACCTTACTAATTGATGCTTCTTTGTGTTATATCCAAGAAACCCCCTTTTTTTGGTAGGTGCCATTCTTCAGTAACCTTACGCCTGTTTCAACAAACATTTAATAATATGTACACTTCGCCCCATTGCAATGGCTAGTCTCACTGATTATTCCGTTAGTGTAGTGGTTTCAATCCGCATTGGGTACCCCACATTTGGGATCCTGTACAGACTCAAGCAAATTTAGTGAATGATTGATTCTTTTTATTTGGGTGGGGATTAATGGTATATCAACCTTTGTGGGTTATTTAATGGCAAAGCCATCTTTATAGAAGAAGAGTAGTCGTACTATGTGACCCATAGCTAGGGGCTCATAACTTTCCTAAAGGTGTTGGTCCGAAAGTGAACGTAATAGAGCGACTGGAGTTCGAACTCGCTTATTACGATATCGAACTACGCTACGTGGACTCCCTATGTTTCTTTATTACAAGCTTGCGAAAAATTTCTCTCTCTCTCTCTCTCTCTCTCTCTCTCTCTCTCTCTCAACAGTATGCCTCTTTTTGTATCTCTCAAGTAAATATATATTCTTAATGTCCATATCAAATAGGTATTACCCCACTTTAATCGGCCTTCGGGCTTTTGACCTTGTGTCAAGTCCTGTCTGGTGGGAGGCAGTGACAAATATTATCAAATAGGTATTACCAATAGTAAAATTCGTCTCTCTCCTAAGCTTACTTTTATTGATAAAAAGCGTCTCTTCAATCATCTTGATATTCCAAGAACATGAACAGACTGACTGCAAAGGACGAAGAGCGTAAAAGACATTGATTTTACATGCACATACAAAAAATATGAGACCATAATGAGAGAGAAAGGGTCGAGAAAATAAAGACATATAAATCGAGAGAGAGAAAACAAGAAGGGGAAATAAGAAAGAGTAAAAAGAAAATAAAACGAGAGAGAGAGGTGAAAAAAATAAATGAGAGAGAACGCAGATAGCATAAAAGAGAAAAGGGGAAAAGGGTGGGTGAGGAAAAAAAGGAAGAGTTAGCGAAGACATGGAAATAAGGGAGAAAAGAAAAGTGAGAGAGAAGAAAGAGCAAAAAACAGAACAGAGACAGAGAGAGAGAGAGAAAGAGCAAACTAGGAAGAAACTTGACTACTTCCTTGAGAAAACAAATACCCACTAATTAGAAAACCATGAATAAAGAAACTTTTGGTTTCTTTTTTATTTATGACATATCAACCTTCATGGGTTATTTAAGGCCAAAGCCTTCCAAATAAAATAGCATTTGCTATTTAAACCATAGCTGGGATAATTAGGGGGTTCTCACCTTTCCCAAGTATAAAAGTGAACGTAATTGCGAGACTGGAGTTCGAACTCGTTTACTATGATGTCGTAGTCCAGCACGTTAACCACTACGCCACGAGGGCTTCTCTCTTCCCAAAAGAATTTTGGTCTCGATTGATCAGTCTTTAAAAATAAGACAACGATTATCATTTTTGTTACTGAAAATTTCAGTTTTCTTCCAAAAGCTCAGAGGGTCGTTGGAGCATCATGACTAACCTTACTTAGTGTCTAAATTCATAGCAAAGCGACACTAATCTCCTCTCGAAGTTCTTTAAACCTTCCTTAGCACAAACTTTGGTGAAGGTTGAAGTCTTCAGGTTTATAATTCCACTAGACTTTAATCTTCCTCAGAGGGGTTAGATTCATCACCTGGCGCCTGAGGCGCCCCTTTTGGGGGGAATGCCGAGGGGGCCGAGGCATTTTTGTTATTGCCGGACGGGTCTGGGCAAAGGCCCTGAGACCGGACCCACCTAAAAACGGCCTTGCGCCATACTCGTACGCTTGGTGGGGCGTATGACAAATAACGTCTTATATGGGGTTAGGGGTCAAGACTTGGATCGCAAATAACACGGTATAAATGCCAAATTTTACAATCTTAGTTGTCTATTGAAAATTTATACCAAACTGTTAGAAATAGTTATTGTTAATTATCATATTTACCAACCCCTCCGCTTGGGCAGGATATGACACAAGGTCAATTTTTAAGCGGAGTTTAACAGGTTTGAATTCAGAGTTTTCCTTCTCCTAGACTAGTTGCCTCCCCAATGCTGAAGAACCCAGTCTGCCCTACTATTTACCCATAGCTGGAGGGAGAATAATTGGATTCATACCTTTCCCAAGGGTATTAGCGCTATGTGAAATGCAATCAGTCTTGCCCAGGATTTGAACTCGTGTCGCCGTGTCCATTTCCTACGACGATAACCATTACACCACGTGTTAATTATAAAAGATAAATCTACTTAACAGAAAAAAAATTATCAATTACATTTTTTACTGTCTTATATGGTAAGTATTGTTATGTGAAAAATTTAAAGGAGTTTTGTATTGAAATATTTTCAATTTGAGTGAAGGACACTTAAAGATTTCTCGATTTAAATTGTCTTGTGTTTAACATCATCATCAAGGCGGGCCGACAACACGAATTTCCTTGACTCTCTCTCTCTCTCTCTCTCTCTCTCTCTCTCTCTCTCTTCCATCCGGGGGGTGTCCTCGTGGTGTAATGGTTAAAGCGATGGACTGCGGAATCGTAGTACGCGAGTTCGTACTCCAGTCGCGCTATTACATTCACTTTCGGGCAAATACCCTTGGGAAAGGTATGAGCCCCCTTATCCTCCCATCTATGGGTTAATTAGTACCACTACTGTTCTTCTAGGAGAATGACTTTGGCATTAAATAACCTAAAAAGAGTTGATATGCCATTAAACAAAGAAACCAACCAACCATCTCTTCCGTCCCTATCGGTCATCGCTCTATGTAAGTGATCTAGAAGGCACCCAGTGTTTGCATAGAACTGATGACTGCAAGTCTTTGCTAGTCGGCCAACACTGGTATGTTCATGAGTAAGAGTCCGAAGGAGAACGTCACTAATGAGTTCGTCCTTGCTATCTTCAGTAGTGTCCAACATGCCTTTCAAACCATAATTATTTTTTATCTCCAGCTTGACTGATTAATTTACTGATTGATTTTTAAGGCATAACAACTAATCGAGCGTTATTTTATGTCTACAGATAAGGGAATCGCGTTTATTGTACGTTCATATTAACTTTTGAGGATAGTTGTTTCTTAAGAGGTTTTATGCACACGGCTGTATCAAATACGAATATTCTTTTAAAAAATATATTTGGTTCATGGATGGGACCCTAACAAGAATTACCACAACAGGTCTGAGTGGACAAAGGAGAACAAGAAAATGAAGAAGTACTCTATACCGCCCAGATCTCCAAAAATGGAGTATCACCATCAGATGCAGTTTGGTGTCAGACCTAAGACACCCCTTTTTTGAGTGAGGGGAGTCTCATCCCTCTACAAGGAACATGGTCGGGGTATTCTTAGTCTCACCGACAGCTATCAGCAAATATAATTAGAAATTTCTTTAATTGAAGGTAAATGATAATTACGTTAAGACAAATAAATTATCTTTTTTTCTTTTTCTTTTTCTTTTTCTTTTTTTTTTTTAATTTAAAAAGTTAGACTCTGTACGATTAGTTATGTCTTGCAAAAATGACTTCTCGTTGATTATTGATTGTTGTTCTCACGAAGAACCATCTTTTCCCGATGAGAAACAAAAAACTTTGTATATCAAAACTTTTCTCAGGATCTAATAAGAAATGCATGTAAAATCTGATAGTTTCATATAAAACCCTTAGGCAGTCTATAGAGGACAGACAGAAAAACTTTTCGTAATTATCAATATATATCTACACCACATCTGAAGAGATATTTTTGGATATAAAATTTCAGTGCGTGTATTCCTAAGAAGCAAGTTTTATTTTAGAAAAAGCCATATCACATAACTTAGTTTGGTTGTTAGGGCGCTACTCATGTTTTGTGTCTAGGGCAAAGCCCATCCCTCTCCATTTCTACAACTAATTTGAATTTAGTTTTCCTTCTCCAAGAATAGTTGCAATAACAAGGTTAAAAAGCCCAATCTACCCGACTATTTACGCTTAGGAGAGAGAATAATTGGAGTCATACTTTTTCCAAGTATTAATGCTATTTAAAATGTAAATAGCCTTGTTCAGGATTCGAATTCGGGTTGCTGAGTCCATTTTCTATGACGAAAACCGTTACGCCACGAACGCCTCTATGTTTGCCCCAAACAATTTTTAAAATTCAAATAAAGAATATGCATTTTTTGCCAATGAAAAATTCTTCTGTACAATAATCAAAAAATGTCTTCATTTAGTTAAACATATTGTTGAATTCATAATGTATTTAGAGAGATTCAGTAAATTTATACTTAAACGTAATGTCCACTTGAAACTTATAAATAGACATTCGAAAGATCTGTACCTCCGATACGCAAAATTCAATTTACAATCATCTCTTTTCACAATAGAATATTGTAGCATTCTAGGTTATGTTATATATATATATATCCTTTACTCTACGATTGGTCAGCACCCATCTCGTCACTTTACTATTTTAGCCTTTGGTGTAATGGTTATTATTGTTTAGCGAGGGGGAACCATTTTGTTGTCAGAGTTTGTGTAGGATGATTTTAGCTGGAGAAGTTGGTTTGTTAGTAGCGAGGGAAAGTTTGTTTGTTAGCGAGGATAGGTTGTAACGTATGGGTGTTTACGTTGAGTTGTTTCCTCGCTTAGTGTTCTTAGTCCCCTCGCTAGGTTGTGAGAAATAAAAGGAGGAGGAAGATGAAGTAAGATGGCGAGAGTCGAAATGGGTTTTTGTGAATAGGTTTTTATTTGCAGCATGGAATTTTGGGTTTGCTTTTGGTGCTGCAAGACTCGTGAAGGGTAGTGAGTATTAAGACGAAATTGAGTTATGAGAAGTTGAGATGGCAACTTGTGTCGTTGGACGTGTGAGGGATTGTGTTTTTTGCATTTTTGACGAAAGACATGTTGCAGTTGTAGGAATTGAACTTTGGATATCACCGTGAGTTTCGTGTCTGGTATTTGGGGAGAGTAGGCGTTATCTCCATGCGTGTCGAGAGCAGGATCACGCTCAGATCGACATAGCCAATTTTGGGGTGACATAAAGTTGTGCCTGTGCGAGGCATGTTGAATGCATCTAATTTATATTCAACTGGGATTCCTCGTAAGGAATCCATAAATTAGATGGGTTCCCTCGTGTATCCATGTTGCTGCTGCTGCTATTTTAGAGCCGCATTGAGATGTCTGTACTGGGCGGCGTTGACCAGCTAAAAAGCATCGCTATTGAAGAACGGCCAATGTGACGTCTGCACTGGTCGGCGTTCTCCAGCCAAAGAGAGTGTGTTTGGCAGCTCACCCAATCTTGTTGGCCGGAAATGAAGGTCCAGGCTGAATAAGATAAGTCATCCTGATTGGATGAAATTAAGTGTCGAATTAAATTGCGCGCCAAACCAAAATACGAATTTTTTCCTTTCTCTACACTATGTTCGTGCCACCATCTTTCTTCTTCTTGTTATTTTTCATCTCTCTAAGTTTTTCCCTACTGGGATGATGAATAACAATATGACCACATTTCCATGTGTGCATTTTACTTTTATTTCTTGGTGACTTGTCATATTCCTATCACTCGTCCGACTATATGAGGAGTCAGTGACAAGAGTTGAGATGGAGGATTTCAATCGCTTGAGTCAAGTATTTCTCACTAACAAACTAACTTATTCCTAACTTCTAGAATCGTTTTCGTCTCCTGATCGAAACTATCCAATGAGAGCTGTGGTCTCAGATTGACCTCGAGTTAAATAGCTTTTAATCATACTGATTTACCCGCTGTATTTTCCCATGAGTTTAACGGTTCTACACTACCTGTAAAAAAATATATTCCGTTAATCTATTGTTTAACAGTATAATACTTCCCAAAGTAACGAATAAATTTGGTTAAAACCTATAGACAGCCAGTACGCAGAACGTTCAAAATCAACAGCAAAATTAGCGAAAATGAAAATGAGTCCATACACATTTCGTCTTCCAATATTTTTTATCCGCAGTAAACGCGTGCACGTATGTGTATGTGTGTGTTTCAGTTAAATACATTACTTTTTATCTTAGTTCTTAAATAATGACATTAACCTAAATAATCTAATAATACAATAATACAAACAGAATCCAGTGGTATTTTCCTTCAAACTTGTAATATACTTGTTCTGAAAGCTCGGAGCTTAACTTCAAATGCAGGTACTAGAAAAAATTCAAGTTATGTGATACATTTAATTTAATCTTTAATTACAGTTAATTATCTTTAATTCCCCCTGCAAGATCATAACTGTAATTTGTTTACTCCCAGCATATTATTCAAGACACGCCACTGTGATATTTATGTGCTGAAACCTATATAGGAACCGCTTCGTAAATATTACTTTTCAATTACCTCTTCATCTGGTCATGTAACACCTCCAGAGAAATTCCAACAGCAAATAAATATTTACAGAAAAAAGTTGCGTCAAATGATTTTCACGAAGATTTTGTGCAGAGATATTATTGAAGTGTTTAAATAATGACAACGTCGATTAGTTCAAGATTTTGATGAATAGCTGAAAATACAATACACAAAAGCAACCGTGCAAGTGATTTGTAGCTTGAACAAGATTTGAAGCTGTTTGCATTTGACATAGCGCTAGAATTCTTGGGAAATGTACGGATTCAACTAGTCTCTCTCCTGCTATGAGTAAATCGTAGAGCAGTTGACTGGGATCTTTAATCTTGGCATTGCAACCAATCTAGAAGAAGGAAAACAACTCAAACCGGCTGTAGATCTAGAAAGGGATAGACCCCGCCCGGCTATTCGTACTCAAGACAATCTACATGAGTAGCACCCCCTACGATCAAAACCAGGTTACGGGATATGTCTCTCTCTCTCTCTCTCTCTCTCTCTCTTATTCCTTGGTCAACATAATCATCATCAAGTCGCGCTGACGACACGGATTTCTCTGACTCTCTCTCTCTCTCTCTCTCTCTCTCTCTCTCTCTCTCTCTCTCTCTCTTCGTTCGTCCCCATCATCCATCACTCCCGGCAATTCTTTCAAATTACTTCCTGTGTCAGCACTGAGCAGATGTAAATAAGTTCTTGTTGGTCACCAAGCACTGACACGTACATGTGTAGGGGTCCATTTCTCACTACAGAGGTTATTTTCTATTGTTATAAGGTCCTTCCCCCGATAGCAAACACACGAGAGATATTTATTCTATTTTTCTCTAAATGTGATTCAAGGTCATAATGATCTTCAAAAAAGCCAACTACTGCACCAGTAATAACTGCGGATATCAAGAAAGACCACGATTTTGCAGAGGTGTATGATCTAAAAGAAATATTTCAAGAAATAAAGCTTTCATTTATACGATAATAGAGCCATAAACTTAAATGAAAGCCCAAGTTGAAATCCACCAAACAAACACTAACAGCTTTGTCCAGGATTTGAACTCGGTTCTGTCACCAAAGATGAGGGGGGGTAATAACTCACATGCTCAGATAAAAGTCTGAAAATCGAAACATTTAACGTTGACAAATAATTCTATAGATAAAATCATCCTCTAACTCTATATATTTTCCCACCTATATATATATATATTTATACATGGAAAGAGGGAGAGAGAGAGAGAGAGAGAGAGAGAGAGAGAGAGTAAAAAGTGCCTGTCTGTGTGCAATGGTTTTTAAGGTCATCTTTCAACTAGAGTGAATTCGGTTTTCGCTCGATTAAACATTGCTATGGCCGTGTGCGTGACCAAACAAAGTTTAGTTATTGAGTCGTCTCGCTTGGGGTGTCCTCGTGGTGTAATGGTTAACGCGATTGACTGCGGAATCGTAGTAAGCGAGTTCGAAATCCACTCACTCTATTACTTTCAGACAAATACCGTTAGGAAAAGTATGAACCTCCTTATCCTCCTCGCTGTGGGTTAAATAATGCAACAGCTGTTCTTCTAAAAGGGTAGATTTGACATTGAATAACCCACAATGGTTAATATCCCATTAAACAAAGAAACCAAGTCTTGTTTCGGAGCTGAGATAGTTATCTATTTCTCTTTTGTTCAGAAGAAAATTTACTTTTTATTCAAAAAATTGTTTTAGTTTTACTTATTTATGAAGCATACTGTATAATTCTGATCAAGAGGTTTGATTTCAGAGAAAAGCTTTGATCTTGAACGATTATTTTTATGCTAGACAGACCCTTCTCTTCTCTGGATGATCGGTGTAACATTCCGACCCTACTACTACGTCCGACTAAAGTAAGATTTGTAAATAGTGACACTCGTTCTATGATAATAATAGTCCAAGGGAAATAACTCAAATATAACTACTTTCCCTTGTTTATTGTATAGAGTGTTTTTTGTCAGAATCTTTTATTAATCATCATCAATAACAATAAGAGTTTTCTTTTTCTTTTTCTTTTTTTTTTTTTTTCTTTCAGAACCTAAGCGCTCAGAATTTGCTATCTTGAAAGTACATTCTAGAGAAGGACTCAAAAGTATGTGTGATGTCACATTATCGTCTTAGGAAAATGGATCGGAAAACTCGAGTTCAAATCCAGTTCGTGTGTGTTTGTGTTTTCCTTTGTGCTAATACCATTGAGAAAGGCATGAATCCATCTCTTTTCCTTTCCTCTAAGCTATGGGTAAATATTAGTGCTGACTAGGCTCTTTAATCTTGGTACAGCAACCAGTTTAGGAGAAGGAAAACTCAGAATTCAAATCAGTTGCATTACACTTACAAACTGACCTTGCACTATCTTCTGGGTTCGGGTTTTTTGTTTAATGGCACATCAACCTTTTCGGGTTATTTAATACTAAACCCATCCTTTCAGAAGAACAGTTATGTTATTATTATAGGACTTACAACTACAAATATCAATACATCCTAATATGAGCCAAACACAAGATACGTAAGAAATTATTCCAGCAAACTGAGTCAAACACAGTAAACTTACAGTAACCTACACAAAAATCAGCACGAACATTCACCTTGTGCCCACAAGGAATGCCAAAAAAGTGCGAACTATTTTCCTCGCTGAAAAATACACTTGCATTCATCACCACAAAGTCAACAGTCACGTACATTTGCCTCCACGTAAGAGAACATATTGAAAAATATTTTCAATATTTATCAATCTGTGGAGGGGTATATAGGACTTACACTACTAGTGGATAGATCGTTTGCTGATGGTGCAGGAGACCTGGGTTCAATCCCAGGTCGGGTCATACCAAAGACTTTTAAAATGGTACTTGATACCTACTCGCTTAACAATCAGCATTATAAGGTAGGTATCAAGGGTAAAGTGGAGCAATCCATGGAAAGGAGTAGCACCCTCCCCTACACCTCGGTGTAGTAGCTATTGAAAAGGGAGCCTTCGGGTCGCCCTCGACTACGGTCGCCAACTTTATTTTTACACTACTATAATTTAAAATGGGCGTTATGCCACTTGTTCCCGAAACAAAGATGGCGGACGCACGTAAGTATTCAGTCTCAGGAAACCATTAGCCAGGAGAACCACGTGGTCAGTGCTTAAAATTACGTCCTCATTTGAATTTCGTCCTGCGTTTTTGGAGCCTACTTCATGACACGTATTTTCTATAAATTCTTCGTCTTTCAACACTCTTCCTCTTTTTCACATTTCACTTACAGAGCCAACACACTCTCTCTAGTGTGACTTCCAGAGAGAACACTATCACTCTCTTATTTCAACTAACAGCCGTCAAACGCCACAAAAATGTACACGCCTTGCAAACATTCTTTACCTCATTATACTTTGTCTATGAGACTTTCCAGCCTCGACAACTGAAATTTCATCGAACTACAGAAAGAAACAAACATTTAGAAATACGTAGTCACCATGCATAGGACACTTTTATTATTTAGTCCTTTTTGTAGTTTTAGTTGCGTTAGTTACACACACACACACAGAGGATTATTTCATGAATAGTAATAGAACCATAGTAATGTTTTAAATGTTTTCATTGTATGTATTGTTGAGATACAAATTTGTTTTGTTTATGCCGCTTGTTTTGTATGTTCCTTTTGTCCGCGCCGTTTCAAAATTTTCATATCGTTTACACATCTTTACTACAGTTGCCTCCATGTGCCTTTTTCCAAGTATAAACAAAAATAAAATAAACAATACCAACATAAATTTTGGAGGACCAAACATATCTACCAAATAACATGTTCCCCTACACTATTTAACCCATAGCTGGGAGGATAAGGGGATTCATACCTTTCCCAAAGGTATTTGTCCGAAAATGAACGTAATAGCGCGACTGGAGTTCAAACTTGCTTACTACAATTCCGCTGTCCATCACTTTAACCATTACACCACGAGGACATCTCCTCTCTAGCTTCTGGAGGGATTGAATAAATACATCACCAGAAGTACATATACTCAAACGGTCTAAATTCCGGTCAAGGAATCCCTATTTCTTTATCACTATTGCCTACCAATGATACAGCCCAGCAGGCTGAGATTTGAATATTTCATATTTTCAGCTACTTTTCTGCAAGGAATCACGGGTAGTAGGCCTACGTTGGTACAAGGCCCATGGTTAGTTGGAAACCTTAATAAAAACAGAATCTTCAACCGGGGTATAGGGACAGAATTTGGTATTGATAATGAAAAAAAGAAAAAGAAACATCTAGATTGGTTGCAAAGCCAAGATTAAAGATCCTAGTCAGCTGCTCTACGATTTACTCATAGCAGGAGAGAGACTAGTTGAATTCGTACATTCGTACATGATTCCTCCACTTTACCCTTGATCCTCACCTAATAGTACTGAGGGGTAAGCAGGGCGGCATCAAGTACCATTTTTTGAGTCTTTGGTATGACTCGAGCTGGGATTGAACCCCGGTCTCCTGGACCATTGGCAAACACTCTACTCATTAGACTAATGGAATATTTCAAGTATATGGATATCAAACCATGTTAAATAATCATATCTCATGTACATGGATGATGTCAAAGTTCTACCACTAGGCCTTTATACCCGAGTGATTACATTGACAGTCAATATGTTAATAGAAAAGAAAGAGAGAGTTTGTACGCATTAAGGATTATGATGATACAACAACTCAGGGACTTGAAGTATGCACAATAAACATTAATTACAACGAGCGAAAACTGCAGGAATAAAAATAGGAAAATAGGAATTATAAAATTAAGAAAAAAAAAACAACTACATGGACACTTTGGAAGATAAACTAAGGAAATTTGCGCATGAGATTACCTAGATATAACTACTGAGACAAAATCTAAAGAGAGAAACTGAATTGATATTAATAGCAGCACAAAATAAGAACCAATTATATAAAATCTGGAATAGATTGGACTCTGAAGAACGGTAAGTGTGAGTTATGTGAAGGGAAAGAGAAACAAAACAGTAAACCACATAATATCCTAATGAAGCAAACTGACACAGAAGAAGTATAAAAAGCAGGCATGCCTGGGCAGGAAAGGTGATCCACCAAGAACTGTGCAAACAACTAAACTTTGACTATACAAATAAAAAGTACATCCACTGACCAGAATCTATACTGAAGAATGAAAGACGCAAAATTTTCTGGAATTTTGGGATGAAAATGAATCACACTATTCGAGACATTTTTAGTTAACAAATAAAAAGTATCAACTAGTAGAATTCACCATTTATAACAGCATTGATTCTTGATCAGAATACATCACTGATTTCAGCTCAGAGGGTGAGTTTAATTGCCACTGGATGCCCAATACTTGTAAGAAGGTTCGAAAGCTGCATGTTGAAAATACATGCTGATATTAAATAAGTTGAAGGTAGAGAGTTTGTTTAGAACAAATCTTTTAATAAATGTATGTGTGCAAAAGTTTCTGGCGTGTACCACCCTCAAAAATGAAGAAAAAGATATTGTTTACAATTTCAAGATATGAAAATTAGATATATGAAAGATAAGGCATAAAGACAAATTTTAAATGTGAAGAAATTTCAATTCATTTTTTATATGTATATTAGCATTTATGCTTAATTTTAAAATTTTGTTTTGACATAAATATAAGACAAATGAACAGAATTACAGAATGTAAAGGCAAATTTTTTATTTGATATTTTGTAGATCCGCCATTAGTTTTCATAACCTCAAAATTTCATCTTGGCATACAATCAACAAGTTTCTGAAGTTGAATCAAAGGTACTTTCCCATGCGTCTAAAATTGCATTTTTGAGTTCAGAAATTGCTGTGTATTGTCGACCTCCTTCATAAACTTTTGCAAAAAACAATCACCCAAATTTTCTATCGGATTGAGATCTGGAGAGCACGCTGAGTAGTCAAGAAGTCTTATTTTTTGCTCAAGCAAGTACTTCTTTGTTATTGATGCATTTTGGATAGCAGCATTATCTTGCTGAAAAATCTATTCTTCTCCGCATAGACGACGCCCTTCTAGTGCAAGAGATCTCACATAATCTGCTACTTTTTGTCGACCACTGACAAATTGTAGTTTAAGTGTTCCTGAAGATAAAAAGCCCACCCCCAGATCATAAGAGATCCTCCTCCACTATGCGTTGTTGAGTAATTCTCTTCTGGAAAATTTTTTTGGGGGTTAGTACTTTTGAAAGCCAACTGGACCATCTAAATTGAATTTCTTTTCATCCGAGAAAACAACTTTTCCCCATTCTTTAGTACTCATGTTTTGATATTGACGAGCATATTCCAGTCGTTTCTTTTTGTGCTTCATAGTTAATCTTGGACGATGAATTCTTTTCTTATGCTAATTTTTTTCGTTGTTTAAATGCCTTCTAATTGTTCTAGTACTGCAAGAAGCATCCACTAGAGATTTCAATATTTTTGATGTTGACGAAGTTTTCTTTATTACTTCGCGAACAATTCTTCTCTTAAATTGTGGTGATAGTTTTTCTGGCCTACCAGTCGGTTTTCTTGTTCCACACTTATTTGGACTTTTCAAATAATTGCAGATAATGGTTTTACTGCGTCCTAAGGCTTTCGAAATTTCTCTCTGAGATTTTCCGACACTTTTCAGAGCTGTAATCTCGCCTTTCTCAAAATCAAATAATTTAGTTCCTTTAGCGATTTATGTTTTTAGTATTTTAAGTATTACAGTTTCAATAGCTTTTATATTACGTAGACAATATTTAATAAATTTTTCAATTAAATTAAGTCCTTTTTCTTAAGTTTTTATTGGTGATCTTATATATATGTCAAATATAAATTCTAAAATTTAGCATAAATACTCGTATACATATAAAAAATGAATTGAAATTTCTTCATATTTTAAATTTTAATGGCTTTTTTATATACCTGATTTTCATAATTTAAAAATTGTAAACATTTTCTTTTTCTTCATTTTTAAGGGTGGTCTTATATTTTTGTCCAGGGGTATATATATATATATATATATAATCAAAATTGAACATCGTAAGTGTTTTTAATTTGTAAATTCTATACAGTGCTCATTGCATGAAAATGCAGAGCAATATTTCAATTGTGAAAAATGTTTAAGATGTAAAACAAAACTCACAACTCAGTTTCCCGATTATGATCATCAGGTGAGCTTGTATTCCACTCGTCTGATATGTAAATATAATTCAGTAAACTAAACTTGCTTTGTGCATGGGAAATAATTTCCAATTCCTATGGGGATCCCGGTGGTTGTAAGTTCCATGTGGGTAAAAGCATTCTTCTCTCAAAGGTGGAATATGAAAGTCACAATAAATCAAATGATAATCTACAGTGTAAGCTGCATATAGTGATGCTTTGCCTCCTTCTCCAGAAAAAGCCACTTGTGTCTGATGTCGCAAGGTGTGCAAGACAATCCTAGGATTGATAAAGCACATGAGAATTTACACGAATGCAATTCTGCAATAGATTTAGTGACTCTTATGAGTAATGCAAACTATTTATCAGCAACGTGTGCTTTGAATTATCTAAGTCAGCTACTGGCCTTAAGAGTCACCTCAAGGCATTTAGGTGTGGCAGAGTACATCTGGCTGAGACATCTATCATCTGACAAGATGAAGCAATCATACATATATATATGTGTGCGTGTGTATACATAGAGCTTCAAGTTAGGTTAAGTTGGTCGGGTTTTATAGCATATTAACCCTTTTAGGTTATTTAATGCTAAATCCTGTTATATATATATATATATATATATATATATATATATATATATATATATATATGAAACAACCCATTGCTTGGCTATTCGTCTAGTTAATTCTCACACACGGCCGAGTGAGTATTTCACAGATCGAATAAAAAATAATAAAATAACAAACAACAAAAGTTGGAAGGAAGAAAAGAAAAATACAAATTCAGAACTGCAAATGCAGGAAGGTGAAATTTGGCACTTTTTAACGTTCTCTGTATGTATGGCTATCACGAGAACTCAGTGAAAATTCTACACAGCTACCAAAAATGCTCACTCATCTCTGGTCATCGTCTTTACTGCTCAACGTCTTGCTTCTGACTTCACAACTCCCTGTCTTTTTTTCTTGACTGCTAGGCTTAACATCTAAGCCTTGACTGCTCCGGCCCACGTCCTGGGCTTCGAATGTCAGACTCTCTGCTCCGGAGTCTCACTCTTAACAGACCAACGTCCTTTGTCCTTTCTTCTAGTCTCGCAGGTTCACACGGGCACAGCTCTTTGTGTGGTCTTCGCGCCAAAACAGACAAAGGACAGTCTTCTAGACACTCCGGCAATGCTTCAAAGATGCCGGAGATAATTCCGCCGGCCACTCACAACACACGGAGATTCACACACACACACACACACACACATATATATATATATATACACACACACACACACACACACACACACACACAGAGGTATGAATGCACATTATCGTGCCAGATATATATGGTTTAAAAATGAATAGTAACATTCTTTGAACTTAGGTTTGTCAGTTCATTGGTCATCTGTGAAGATGCTCAATGAAATATCCGGTCGACAATAAGAAATTATAAATGTAAAGACACTACTAATGTTCCAACTCTACTATATATATATATATATATATATATGGAAAGATATGGACCCCCTTATCTCCCCAGCTATAATACCACTACTGTTTTTCGTCAAGGGTGACTTTGACATTAAATAATCTGCAAAGGCTGATATGGCATTCTAGCAAAAAACCGAAACTGTTCCAACCTATGGTTCAAATAGAACTGTTTAGAATACACCGACTGCATCGCTGCAGAGGAGTAAAACTTCCCCAAAGAGTGTCCTGGTAATGACACTAAACAATCTGTTGGTGATGCTTCAGTAATATTGGGGCTTTTGAGCTTTGGGGAAAGTGGAGTACTCCTTTATTGCCATCGCTTCCAGGTCCACCCAGTCCCGGAGTGGTAGCACTTGATAGAGTCCTATCAATAGGTCCAATATAATTAAACTGTTTACTTATGCTAAACTGAATTGTTTAAAATAGAACTGTTTTTAAATAGAACTAAATTGTATACTTATGCTAAACTGAATTGTTTGAAATTTAATTCTACGTTAAATGGCCAGAAAAGGGTAGATACACCATAAAACAAAACAACCAACTAACCAAGACTATTCGTTCCTTTGCACACAGTCAAATAGTTCCAAGTATTGTTATGTAATACCAATAATTCAATTTAAGCACATAGTAAAAGAGTTTCAAGTATTTCTATTTAACACTAATAATTCTATTCAACATTATTCATTCGTTTGCCAGCCCAGTTGGCTGAGGCTGTAAAATATACCGACTGCATCTCTACAGAGGGGTCAGACTCCTCCCCACCCCATGAGTGTCTTGATATGACATTAAACCATTTGGTGGCGAGGTTCCAGCTTTAGATATTTGGGGAATGAGTAGTACCCCTTCATTGCCACTGCTCTAAGGTCCACTCTGACCTGGAGTTGTAACACCTTATAGGGTCCTATCTATGCGTCAAATAAAACAAACTATTTGTGCAACCAAATGATTGAAGTTTAATTGTGACTGTTATATAGCAATACTTGAAACCATTTAAGTGCGTGCAAAAAAGAGGTCAAGCTTGTTTAAGAATATTATCAACAAAATGTATTTATATATATAAACCGGGTTTGGCATCAAATAACCCACAATGGTTGATATGCCATAAAATCCAACCAGACCAAACCAAACCAAACCAAACCAATCATTTCTTTGCACACAGTTGAATAGTTTCAAGTATTGCTAATTATCACAAGCAATTCAATCTAACAGTTGTTTCTTTACACACAGTTAAATGATCCAACAGTTCTATTTCAAACAATTCAGTTTAGCAGAAGTCATTTGTTTGCATATTGTTTAAATTTCAAACAGTTCTATTTGACCCATAGATAGGACCCTCTCAGAGTGCTATCACTCCGGGTCAAAGTGGACCAGGGGGCAATGGCATTGAAGGGGTACTCCATTTTCCCCCAAAGCTTCAGGGCTGGAGCCTTACCATCAGATTGTTTAGTGTCATATCCAGAACACTTGTTGTGGGAGGTCTTATCCCTCGGCAGAGATACAGTGTATTCAAGACCGCAAGTCGATTGGGTTGAAAAGGTTTTTTTATTCTCTTTTTTAACCTTTTTTCAAACAACCTAAAAGGAAAATAATATGGAAATCAGAAAATATTTGTCTCTAGAAATTCATTGTTAGAGGTAAAAAAAAAAACTTGAATAGAATAAAAACGAACCTTATTTTTTACAATGTCTTTCTCTTCTTGATTTGAAATTGGCATTTGCCAAGGTTTTCCATTGAAATAACAAAAAGATTTAGAATTCAATTAAATGGCAATTTGAAAAAAAAATTTTTTCTTTTCTTTTCTTTTTTTTTTCTTTTGTGAATCAAGCAGCTGTATATTTTTTCAGGCTAATGTGGATCATAATCATGAATGTTTTTTTTATCTGAAAGTTCATAAAATACAGCTATGTAGATTTGTTTAATAGATCCTTGTACTGAACAGTTCTTGGTATCCTTTAGGCAATTAGGAAACCTATCAGTTTCTTTTTTGCATATTAAGAATACCTTCATCAAAAAGACACTTTATTATATTTTACATACATAGATTAAAAAATACCCTCACATAGACTGAGTATTCCAAAATCTAAAAGCTTGAATACTTGATAAAACAATGAATATTTAATTAGAAGCTATTATAATATTAAATCCCTGTGTCTGTTACTAAATTATTGGGAAAACAGAATAAACTTTTCTATGAAAAGGTACTCCCAGATTTGCCTGGTGATAAAAGTGAAATTGTTTTCTTGGTTGAGTTATGGATAGTTTTTGAGTATCCTAACAGATCTTAAACAAATCACAACAATTATTTCCCTTGTCTTTCACTCATTTGAAATCAAATTAAGACCAACACAAGTAAGTAGTACATATACATTGCATTGCTAAAAGGATGACAAATCAGACAAAAGAGAACAGAAATAATTTAATGACATTCTTTGATTTTTTTTTTTTTTTTGTAGGTAAACATTAATTTGAAAAAAAGCAAAAATGACTATAAAATAATGAGGGTTATTAATATTCCTGTTCTTCATATTTTATCTTCAATGCAAAAAAAAGTTTTTTGAGAATTTAACAAACCTTTTCTGATTTTTTTTAAACTGCCGGTGATTTACGTGGAGCATTCAATAAGTTTCCAGACGTTTTTATATAGGCATTTAAAATTGTCGTAGACTCTTGAAAATTCAATATGTTATTGCTATACATCTTATGAGATGACAGACCAATTTTTATGATTTCAGATTCAAAGGAACAGCTACAGCAGCAATTGGAATACACCCTACTAAAGCCTGATTGTCTCAGCTGGTTAATTTCAAAAATGCAATGAGAACACTTAGAAGATAGATATGTAATAAAATTCTGTTTTAAACTTGGAAAAAATGTCACAGAAACGTATGGAATGCTTCAGACTGCGTTTGGAGCATCTTGCATAAATCGAGCATCAGTTTTTGAGTGGCATAAGAGATTCAAGGAAGACAGGGAGTCTGTGAGGGATGACGAGAGGTATGGGAGGAGTAAGGAAGTCAATACACCAGAGTTGATTGGCCAAATGGTTAGGGTTAGGGTTACTGTGTTGAGTTTTTAAGGGAGTTCAGGAAGAGATTCCGTCGGAAGAGGCCAGCACTCTTCAAATCGGGTCAGTGGCATTTCCACCAGAACAATGCACCAGTCCACAACTCCATCCTTGACTATTTGAGCAAGATGGGCATCAAGACAGTTCCTCACCCTCCCTATAGTCCAGACCTTACTTTTGCTTATTCCCTAAGCTCAGAGGCTGTTGTTATGAGACAACTGAGGTGATGAAAGAGGCTGTGACGGAGGTCATTGACACGCTCATATAAGAGGACTTCCATGGGGCCTTTGAGAAGTTGTTGGAACGGTACAACAAGTGCATTGCAGCCGGAGGAGATTAGTTCGAAGGGGACTAGAGTTTCATGTGTGTACTATCAATAAAAGTGCCCATACGAAAAAAGTCTGGAAATTTATTTAATGATCCAAGTAAAAAATTGTTTATATTTTATTTTCTTGATAACTGTATTATTATTTCTTAATATTTAAAAATTTACTGGAGTTTCGCATTTACAATACTATAATATATTATTAGTGTTGGAAGGTATATTGCATAAATCTGTTTATAATACATTATTAGTGTTGGAAGGTATATTGCATATTTATTATTGGTATATTTATAATATTTTTCAACCAATCAGCTAAAAATATAGAATAAGAACATTCTTGAAAATCCGGATCAAAAACTAATCAACAGAAAATGTTTAGGCTCTAAAACAAATAAGTAAAAATACGAATCTGATTGGTCAAGAAATGTCTACGTGCTTGAATTTTAAACTATTAAAAATTTTGAACTATTTTTGATCCACTACTAAAGTATAAATAACGAAGAATTTAATCAACCAGGTCATTTTTTCGGTCATTCAATTCATTTCTTCCACAGCCAAAAAGTCATTCCGTCTACTACTAAAAAGACTTTTTGCTACGGGCAGCAGAGACTCACGCATTAAGACTTAAAGGAAAAGGTTTGCGCCTTTCTTTTATCAATGCGACACGTTGTCGCCAAAACCTTAAAAAAAAAACACACGTGCGGACTTAATGAAAGCAAAGACCCATACTTACGGTCCATCATTCATATACACACACACATATGTAATTAAAGCCAATCATTTTTACCCTCCTTACTTTGGCCAACCATGGAACCATTTATTGGATAGACTTTATTAACATGTAAACACACACACACACACGTGTGAACAACCCTATTTTCATTTAACTGGCCATAACTGTATTTCTACAAAGGCCGCTCGCACATTATGTTTCGCGTTAATTTTTATTCCTGTTTTGTTATGAATATTAAATTATTTGTTTCTTAATGTTCGTTGTTGTCATATTCCATTTGTTTTACGTGCTTGTAAAGTTTGTGTTGTATTTGTAGTGGAACTGCACATGAAAGTAATACCCGTAAAATACGGACGGGTACTCACTCATTACGAATTGGAGGATTACATATCCATTAAACAATAACATGCACCCACTACATTGGAACGTATATTGCACAAATCTGTGTATAAGAAAATTTTTTATTCAATAATACTTCAACAAAAACTGTTTTAATAAAGTTTTAGAAGTAATAAAGTTTTTTTCTTTTAATTCTAGGGATTGGGCACATCAAACAAGAGACACTTTTTGTGGGTGCACAAGATTCAAAATTTTTAAGTAACGCAGACTAAATTTACACCATGCATTCAGTATATTTGGATGTCGTAAGTTTCTTTCCACACCAATTAATAGCATATGTAATTCTTAATAATAATTCTCTATATTTTCTCAATAATAACATCGATTGCTAATTGATTCAATTTTCAGAATTTATTCAATTATAAATGTAATTAATTTTGAAATATTTGTATTTTAGAAAAACTTTGTAGAAATATATTTATATAGTTTTTCTAAATTTCTAAGAATAAAGATTTCTTCATGGGAAAATATCCATAGTTCTTGTAAAGATAAGTCGTCTGAGAATTTAAATCATTAAAAAGATTTTAAAAAGAAAATTCTTTTTTGCAGAAAATCTGCCTGGAATCATAGAATGATGTCACATAAAAATCAACTAAAAATGAGGGGTGGTCAAAAATAAAGTTCAACGCCGTCTGCGAAATCGGACAACAGAAACAAGTTCGCTCGTCACTTCTCGTCTCTGTCCTCTTCTTTCCTTCAGCTGTTATCACGAACGGAATTCATTCCACGCAGCTTTGTCGTCACATTTCAACTCTTTCCATCCTTTCCAAAAGAGCGCAAAAGAACGCAAAAAATGTTGGACTTGACCGAGTTCGAGATCGAATATTTAATAACCGCTGGAGAAAACGTCAATTACAGTCTAAGTTACAGGCAAAATACTCCAACAAATTGGCAGATTTAACAGCAAGTGGTGGCTACTGCAACGTAAAGAGGAAACCAATTCTGAAAAAAGAAAGGAAGCAGTCACAGATCCTTAATAAAATAACATTACTGTAAGCTACCACGTATGTATGGCCTCCCTAATACTTATAAAGATGGCATTCCATTAAGACCCATTTTCAACTGCTGACGTTCAGTATGTCACCAACTGAGCCGCTTCTTTGTGGAGATAATCACCCTGTTAACCAGTAAGTCCTCATCATACGTCAAGAACTCTGCCTACTTCGTAGAAAAAATCGGTAATGCTCCCATTCATTTCAACCAAATAATGAGTCTAAATATAGTAAATCTATTCACGAAGGTACCCACTTATTAGACTCTAACTGGTACGGGATAAGTTAACAACAGATCCTTCGCTGGAAGAACGCACTTGTATCCCAGTAGATAATCTGAGTTGGAGATGTTGACTTTCTGTATGAAAAAACTTTTTTGGTGATAGAGTCTTACACAAGAAGAGGGTCAGGCTATGGGATATCCATTGTCACCAGTATTGGCCGATGTACATATGGAATACTTCGAAGGAATGGCATTAAGATCTAAATCATTAAAGCCATCAATGTGGTTTAGATATGAGGATGACACATTCCTTCTCTGGTCCCATCAAGAAGATGATCGAACACTAATGGATCTTGTGAATTCAATCCATCTATACAGTTCACAATGGAGAAAGAACAAGACAATATATTGTCCTTCCTAGATGTGTTGATAACTCACACAGATCAAGGATTCAGAACATCTGTGTATCGAAAACAAACTTTTACAGGATAGTACCTCAACTTCAACTCCCAACATCCATACAATGTAAAAAAGAAATTGTCCGTTGCCTACAACACCGGACAAAAGCCATCAGTTAAACTTTTTATATGATTTCCCATGTTTAATCATTTCTATGCCCAAATAAACAAGGGAAGATACAGAGGCCGAAACGTTGTGTTTCAATTTATCACAATAAAGATGAGGACAACAGTCCGAAAAATCATAACCAAAATAGTTTATATAATGTTTCTAAACACAAAATTTGCACAGTATTTAGGGCAAATGCAAGGACATGTAACAAACTTTTGCCAAAAGTAATTTTACAATAGAAGAAAGAAATCATAAACAGACGTGCATTCTAGTGGTTATTTATCTGTAGTGATATAAAACAAAATTGTTTGTTAGACATGAGTTAGTTAGGACCAGGGATAAAATTTACTTTCAGTCATGCTATCGTAAATATGTCGATGCATGAGACTGGAATAACAGTTAATATTTAGTTCTTGTGTATAATATGATTTAAATTAATGTTCCCATTGCAAGAAAAACTTATACTATGTTTTTGTGTGCTGTCCAGATAAGCAAAAGCCTTTATGGAATTATTGCAGTTGTATTTAGTCAACTTTGATTGGTCTGGCACAAGGCAACAAAGTGTTTACAATAGTTGGAATGCTGAATAATTCTTGACCCAATCACAAAAAGAAATAAATTTTATTTCTTTTAAAGTTGAAGAATGTTGAGTCAAGTGTATAAAACTCACATTAAATATAAGGAATAATTTGGCTTTCAATCATTTCCTTCTTGGTCAATTAACACTTAAGTACCGATCAAGTTCAAGTAACACTAGAATCACTTGATTTACTCAACTTTGCCTTGTCTGGTTCAAGGACATAAGCAGCTTTTAACATTTGAAGTTTCTAAACAGTTACCTATTTAAGTATTAATCAAATTCAAGTCGCTAAATACCAGTGGGAATTATTTTTATTGTATTGGGTTTTTTTAGTTATTTCTTTTTTTTATCTATTTCTTTTTTTTTTTTTTTTTTTTTTGTTTGAACCATATTTAACACACGATAAACATATAAAGACAAGTCACAATGAAACAAAAGAAATTTCTATCATTACATGTAAATTATTTTCATTTAAATTTTCTTCTCTTTTTCCCTCAAATCATCAATTTTTACTGAATAAAAGAAAACACGTTGATTTGAATCTTAATTATATCAACTTACTTAAACTTTTAACCTTGGCTTTAAATTCCAAAAATATTTTAAAGAAAGTTTACAGTCTTCGTGATCACAACTATATGAGGTATGATCAAAAAGTATTGAGACTAAAGTTTTAAATCATTAAGATCTAAAATCTAAAAGAAAAGCCGAGTAATTTATATAATAAAGTGATGGTATCTTAATGATGACTTTATCTAAATAAACCAGAGCTGATTTGAAAAAAACTTATGAGGCCAGTTTTTATACTCCTTGTTTTTTTTGGGGGGGTGCAGAACACAAAATACTCATCAGACCAAGCTCTGTGCAACCTTTTCTTATTTTCTAAACTGAAAATTTATCTAAAAGATTTGAGGATGAGGAGGTCATTTAAAAGAAATGTGATACTTGTGGGATTTGAAGGCTTTGAAGGTCAGGGGCTAAGGGCAAGGCTGTGTTACCGTAAGATATCTAAATCCATATTTTAGTTACACTGTTTCACCCCACGTTGACTGGCCGACGCAATGCCTTGCCCAAAGAAAGTCCCAAAAGAAATATACAAAAAGAAAAGATAGAAATAGATAAGAGACGAAAACATTTCTTCTATACTTTTCTTTATTTATTGGGTGAAGGGACTTGTGGGGTTTAAAGGTTTTTATGAAGGTCAGTGGCTAAGGGCAAGGCTGTGTTGCCGTAAGATATCTGACTCCATATTTTGGTTATATTATTTTACCCCACGTTGACTGGTTGGCGCAATGCCTTGCCCAAAGAAAGCCCAAAAGAAATAAACAAAAGGAAAAGATAAAAACAGATAAGAGACGAAAACATTTCTTTCATACTTTCCTTTATTTACTTGGTGAATGGACTAACCAACGCAACGTCCCAAAACATAGAGTGGTGTCCAAAACACCAGATAGTAAAATCGGTGTTGTCGGTTCGACGTCACTACCCGAAAAGAGGTCGGTTCACAGAAAACCTGAGTATTTATCTCTCTTCACCGGCTCCAAATTCGCCACTCCAAAATCCTTCTAATTTTGGCGCGACCGCTTCCCATTGGCTACTTTACATTTTATTATTTTTCTTTTTTCTGATTTTAACCGGATGGATGCGTGGAGCCTTATGCGTGGCGACGCGTTTATACATTTTGTATCTGGCAGCCGACGAGTCAATATCCGGTTGGGAGTTTTACTGTTAATTCCCAAATCTCCACAGACTAACCAACGCTACGTCTTGGGACGTAGCGTGGTGCCCAAAACACCAGACAGCAAAATGGTGTGGTTGGTTCGACGGGCACTGCCTGAAAGAGAAAGATAATATCGTCTCCCTTTTCAAGAGGAAAATCCTTTTTTCTTTTTTACGCATGCGTCATTTCCTTTTCCGTTAGACACCTCTGGGAGTTTCTTCAAATTTAATAGTTTTCTTTTTATCTATTTATTTATTTTTTTAAATTTAATTTTTTTATTTATTTATTCGTTCCCTACATACTACAATTTCCTACCATATCAAAAGTGGTATTTCAGAGGTCCTTTGTCCAATGGAAAACTCACTGGGATAAATGTATTGAATACCGAAAGAACCATTTTAAAGAAAATTAACATTTCATTCATTGTTCCTTTCTGTCTTAGTGAATACAGCTTCAGTCTCAATACTTTTTGGACATACCTCACATCCTTATATTTACTCAATTTTATTATTAGTTATTGTTGTGAATTGTTTAGTCTACTCAGTACAGAGTTGACGTAAAGTATTCAAAATATAAGTATTTACTTAGGGTAGCCTCTTCTTCAGAGGGCCACTCAAGAGCACTTGTTTGTTATTTTATTTTGTGATTTATTTTGTCACTTTTTACACTTGTGCAAGTCAAAAATGACAGCACACAATAAAAGTTTTGATTTTTTCTCAGTAGATGTGAAAACATTTCATGAATATTGACATTAGGTAAGACCCAAAAAATCTTTAGATCAGACTTGGGCTAATTTATAAAATTTTGTCATGAGTATGAATATATAAGAAAAAAAAATTGTATATATTGGGTCTGTTACAATTTGCTATTTCATGCATTCTCGGTATCTGAAATATATCTGTAGATAATATAAAACCGTTGAGATTTGATTAACATTCTTTAAAAAGTTCAATTATTATTTTTTCAATTTACAAGGAGTGACCTAAAGGTTAATGAATGTAGTACAGATTTTTGCTGCTACTGTTTGTGAGCAGTATTCTGCAAGATTGGAATGTATATACCCTAAGATATTATTTCAAAGGAAATGATGGAAACTAATTGTTATGGCGAGTAATTATATTTTCATGGTGTAACATAAGAGCATATAGGTTTGTCAGAGTTTGAACTCACTATGGTATCACAGTCCAGCATTTAACTACTACACCATAGAAACTCCCATTATATATATATATATATATATATATATATATATATATATATATATATATATATATAAATTCGTGGATTGCAGTAGGAGGTGGATTCAACTAGAGTTCAAATCCTGAATGAGGCTGTTTACATTTAACATGTGGCTAATACCTTTGGGAAAGGTATTAAGCTAACTATTTTCCAGCAATGGGTAAATAGTAGGGCAGACTAGGCTCTTTAACTTTGGTATGGCAATCGGTTGAAGAGAAGGAAAACTGAATTCAAGCTAGTTATAGACCTGAAAATGAATAGACCATGCACCTCCATAGCCAAACCAGTTTATGGGACCGGTGAAGAAAATGCGTATGTTTTCTATTGTGCATTCAATGTGTAGCTTTTAAAACTTCAGAGTAATATCATAATCTTGGCTGGCTGATTGTACCTGCTGTATCGAACTTCGTCTTGATCTCACAGGAATTGATGTTTCCAACAAGAGTCAGCAAAGATTTGCTATTTGACCCTTGATTATACTAAGCTAAGCTTCATAATTCAAACAAACTAATAATTCGGCCGCAGACAATCCCCAGAAACAATCTTTGTAACAAAAAAAAAAAAAAAGGAAGGATTTTGTGAAATTACTAATTACAACTCAGCTTTGATAAGACTAAAAGTGTAGGTCACCCAGTTAGGATCAAATTAACAAATTAACTACAGATAGTCATTGTTTTATGAATCGGTTAAATTCAAACTCACAGTCATAAGTCTGGCAGCTATATATATCTGCAAACCTGGCGAATGAAACTTCATTTTAATTATTATTGAGATGACCACTCGGTTTCGGGGGGGGGGGGGCTTCCCTCAGGCAATACATGCTTTCAGGGCTGAATGTATCGCTTGGCGTCTGAGGCAAGTAAAAAGGGGAATGCCGACGAGATCAAGCATTTTTGTGCATGCCCCCAACAACAATAAAATAACCTATCAAATATTACCTCGTATGAGGTCGGGTAAATAAATTTCAAGTACGCCGTCTATGCCAATATGAGCTATTATGAAACGAAAAAAAAATTATTTCTGTTGTACGAGTTTTCTGTAATCTTAGTCATCCTCTACTACAATTGAAACAAACCAATATAGATTTCACTAACGTTCTTATAATGAAAGTTTTAGTTTTTTTCTAGCGTATATATAATTGAATTATTTCTACTGTTGACAGGCGTTGGGGGGGGTGTAATTAACTGCCTCGTACCTCGAAGAATTACCAAACAGAAAATAATGAGGAGCTCAAAGAATAACAATTATGCCAAATACCTTCAGACATTTATTTACATGAAGATAAAACAAAAACAGTATCACATTATAATGATAATCACAGTGAGACTATTTCTCCATCTCGGTTGGAATTGATCTACCTCATTGGTAGGTGATGTTTTTGCCCAATTCGTGCGTATCAGCTATGCGTCCGGCCTGTCCGTCTCCACTAACTACTGGCTTTGGGGGTAAAGGCGGAAGCTGAGGGACATGTGACCGCCAACAACTTAATCCATTATGTTCCAAAACTATTTTCAGCTTTTGATCTAAAAGTGAAAAATGAAATATTAAAAGTACATTCTACTGTTCTCTGGCCAGAGACATAGTCGGGGGTAAATGAGGGACAAGTTACCGAGTTTGGGGGAAATATTAGTCATGAAAATTGTTCAGCCGCGTGCCATAAATAGTTTGTGGGTTGTGTCTGAGGCCCCTACTTGAGGATGAGAGCGGTGGGAAACGGTTAGCGTCTGTTGAGCTACATTAAATACGGAATAAATTAGGAATGGTTTCAGCTTAGAATCTACGACGGTCACTTTCAAGCAACAAACTAAAGCGATCTTTCAACTTAAGTTTTTTGCTTCTTTGCGTGTGTATTTTCGTTAGCACTACTTGCCACATGAAATTTAATTTTTGGTTTTCAGCCGGGTCTTTTGGTTGCAAGTTGGCGACTATTCGTACCTCCAAATAATGTGCGAGGTTTGAGTGTAAACAATGTCACACGGCAATTTAAACTCAAATTTCAGGCAAACTACTTGAAGATCGCTATCAAACTCAGCGTCGAGTCAAATCCTATTTCTTGAATTTATATTATAATTGAAAAATACAAATAAATACCGTATAACTAGCATTTAGTTATTACCTCCATTGAGAAATGGTAGTAGTCAATGCGAGAGTAAACGAAAAACCCAATATTGTAGTAGTATTTGTAATGACATTTTAACAGAAATATCGCGATAATTTGATATTTTAACAGTATAAATAAAAGTTAATTTTTTTAAATCAGGTTGTTTTAAACAAAAAAAAAAAATAAATAAATAAAAAATAAAAAAATAAAAATAATAAAATAAAATAAAATAAAATAGAATGCGGAGCGCTGTAACGACGGAACAGCGGGGCATTTAAGTAGCTTTCAAGCATTGCATTAGACTAGAGGGGAGGGTTACTTTGAAATCAGAACCATTTGCTTGTTTGGAAATAAAATTAACCGTTTTCAGACTCGCCTTATAAGAATTAGGAAAAAACTTGCAACTCGTCTATATGCTTATTACTTTTTAACCGTCTAAGGGTTTCGAGCTTTGCAGTTGTGTTTTAGAAATATTGACCCGGAAATGTTTAGGAAGTTGATCTTCAAAATACTTAAAGGCTGCAAATAAAACCGTCCGAATTCAATATCGAAGATTACATTTATTCTATCAATTTAACTATTTTTGAAAATAAACACATCCACACATTCAATTTTTAGTTCAATTCTTTAAACTGTTTTAAATAGTTTAAACTTTAATATAAGAAAAAAACGACAGAAGAATTTAGTTCTATAACAATTATTTACAGGATACAAGTTATCAAAAGAAAAAGTTACAGTAGCGTAAGGGTTTTGAAAACGTTAGATCAGCTGTAGTCGGTAAAAAAAGCACAATGGCAAATTTTGTACAAGAGTAGATAAAATGTATTAGAAAAGACGAAGTGATTTTCATGCAGAAACAAGTTTAATATTAAAAGCTGTGGGCGAAAAACCTGAGTCAACAGTATTATTGTAGTCGATTGAAACGACCGTGCAACATGAATTCAGTCAAAGTTTCTGTTTATACGGAAACAAGTTCGAACAGTACCTAGCAAAAATATAACTATTGGGTAGGCACTAAACTGCACACCTAATGTGGTGTAATAATTAGCAAGCTAGGCAGCTAGATTCTAACTGGACCCCCCCCCTACCTAACTTTGTGACAGACTAAGCTAAGTCAAACAAACTGCACTCGTGTTAGTGTAGCATAGATATGGCACTAAGTGATGATCAAATTCACAATTTGTCAACAGAATTAGAATTACACCTCAAAAAGACGACCTTATAGGAAAAGGCTGCTGAATGAAAAAGACTAAATGTTAACGTGTTGGATAGAATTAAGATTTTTTTTAAAAGAAAGTACTGGAGGGAGTATTAAAAGATAAAATCAAGTTTATGCATTTCAGATTTTACTTGCACTAATTAGGTAAAACAATTAAGACCGATTAGTCACCAGAAAGACTAATTTCCTTGAAATAATATTTCTGCAAAAAGCGATTGATTGATTTTAAGACCATGTAAGCCCGTCAATGATTATTTCATATCTAGAGGTTAAGGAATCGTGTGTGCGTATATATATATATATATATATATATATATATCACACGGCGGCCTAATCACGTAATTTTTTTAAGTTATTTGACCCATTGATGGGACCACAGCAGGCGCTATGACTCCGGATCAGGCGGTTGAGGAATGACAACGAGGGGGATACTACACACGCCCTAAAAGTAGAGCTTCATCAGGTGCAGTTTAGTCTCACGTGAAAGATATACCTTGGGGAGAAGGATACCGTTCTGCAGATTGGTCCGATAGAAGAAACGATATGGAAATAGAAGGGACTGTAAGAATAGCAAAAAAAAAAGGGGGGGTGTATAATACAAGTCTCCAGAATAAATGAACATTTACGATGGCAGACCAAGTTTTTAATACTTGGTCATATACAGATTGCAGATTGAATTTTGACAACTTTTTGTCAGTTTCGAACCAAACTTGTTCAGAGAAACACTTGCTCAAAGAGATACTTTTTCGAAATGACTGGGTCAGATTTACGCATATAAGAAAATCCTTCTTGGAGCTGTTGTCTTAGTAGCGTTTGATCTTCGTTTCTTCATCCTTTTGATTCTGCTTTTTAGATTTAGTGGAAGTGTTAGTCGACTCATCTTCAGGAGAAAAATAGGAAGTTCGATCTTCCTCAGAAATTGTGGACAGTGCCGGTTTAAAGGGGGTTTGATTCTTCCCAGTGCGCTTAGAAGGGGTGGTTTCTAAGAAAGTTGAACGGGAAGGCCTTGTATCCCTGAACTCTCTGACAGCTGGTCGGTATGCAGAGAAAAAGATTTTGTGCATATGAAACTTGCGGAAACTCCAAATAACTAAGAAAGCAAATGTAAAAAGTATCACCTCAAACATTGTATGCGTAATTTTATATATAAAAGTGCGAATAGTTTGTTTTCGATATATTGAAATACACAATAACTTCTCCGTTAGGTTTCAAAGAGATGGTGACGGTGTCTCGTGTGTGGATATATATATTAATAGGTATGGAATAAGTCATTCCAACCAAAAAAGTGAATTTAGAATAAAACCAAGAAAATCGAACGGGGAGTGGCACCATCCATTCATTATTTAGGTATAATGCTTAATAATAAAAGCATTATTTGAAAGCCCACCAATCAGGTGCCTCGTGTAATGTAATGGTTAACGAACTTGTCTTGATGAATGGGTGGATGGACTGAGTGATTGTTTTTTAAAGCATGTCGACCCGTCTAGGCTTATTTTACGGCTAGAGTTCATTTTTACATTTTTCGTGTAGTAGTTCATTAGAAGTCCCTTTTTTTTCTACACACGGCCCTATCGAATACGAATAATTTATTTTGATAACCTGTTAATCTGTCTATATGAACTTTATATTGCAAACAAAAGAATATTTGTGCAATTCTTAAAATAAAATACGTTAAATGTGTTATCAGTGTTATATCAAGCGTATGGTTGCAAGGAACGGACAAAACGCTGAGTTGCAAATCAAACGACAAGAAGACAAGTAAAAAATTTAACAAGTGTATTTACAAAAAAGAAGAAACGAAATATTCAAATAATTGTATTGGTGAATATGAAAATGTGTGTGAAATTGAGAAGTAAAATGTTCGGTAGTTGTATAGGTAGGAATGAATTAATTTTAGGAAAATCGACGTGTATTGAATGGTATCAAAATCTAGAAATAAAAATGTTCCAATATTTGTGTTAGTAGAGGTGAGTCACAGACTTACGCAGTCAACCAAAGTTTATGTCGACAGGTAAGGGGAATGCCAGCGTTGAAGAAGTGGAATGTATGTGGAGGGGGGTGATGATTCTTGGGTCATTGCAGAAAGCACCAATGAGATTGTTTCCATTCAGAGGCTCTTTGATAGAGCAAGCTGGACCATTTCTCCCGGGAGTGAGAGACCAAGATAGATTCACCAGTGCGACATTCAATGTAGTTAAAACCAAGGGACCGATTTTATTAGGGCTACAAACCTTCAGAATGTTGGCCTGGTGACTCTCAATTTGGCGATAGAAACGGACGATCCACTTATTAAGAACTAAAAGGAATGCCAGTCGAAACGAATCATAGCATAAAATGAAAACCTATCTCAAGAAATGACCCCAAAGTACGGGAACAGATTATCCACGAATTTTCTGATGAATTTGACAGCATTGAATGTCTGTAAGGAAGATATGCGATAAATGTAGATCCAACAATTGCTTTAGTTATACACCCGTGGTGTAATGGTTATCATCGTAGGAAATGGACACGGCGACACGAGTTCAAATCCTGGACGAGACTGATTGCATTTCACATAGCATTAATACCTTTGGGAAAGGTATGAATCCAATTATTCTCCCTCCAGCTATGGGTAAATAGTAGGGCAGACAAGGTTTTTCAGCCTTGGTAAGGCAACTAGTCTAGGTGAAGGAAAACTCTGAATTCAAACCTATCAAACTCCGCTTAAAAATTGACCTTGTGTCATATCCTGCCCGACTGGAGGGGTTGGTAAATATGGTAAAATACCCACCTCAGTGAGACCCTGTAGCCCATAGAGACAAATTTAAATTTGAGCTTGATTTGCTGGTAAATCAGGACATCATAACCCCAGTGACTAAACCAACTTCATGGGTCAACTCATTTGTTTATGACATAAAGCCCCATATATCAGTCAGGCCATGTCTAGACCCCAAACACCTGAACAAAGCCATACAGAGACCATATTTTGTGATCCCCGTATTCGAAGACGTGGTCTCAAGGCTACACAGTACAAAATAGTTCACGATAGTAGATGTCAAATCTAGTTACTGGCAAATGAAACTCAACAAGAAGTCGAAGGAATTGATTACATTTATCACCCCATTTGGTAGATACTTGTTTAATAGGTTTCCAATGAGAGTGAAAAGAGCCGAGGATGAATTCCCGCAGACCATATTCGAGAACTTTGGAAACATTAAGAATGTTCTCTCCGTCTCTAATTTCACAATTGTGTACGGCTTTGAAGATAGCGACCATGATCAAGCACTCAGTGAGATCCTTCAAAGATCAAGAGAAAGGAACTTCAAATTCAACCCAGATAAGTTGGTGATACGCACATCAGAAATACTATTCTTTGGTCACATCGAACCCAAAGATGGTGTAAAACCAGATCCCAAAAGGATGGTAGCGATTTTCCAGATGCAACCTGGTCTCGAGGATGAGAAACAGCAATCCAGTTTCCTTGGACAAGTTGATTACCTTAACAATTTCTTGCGAGCTAGATCTGTCGTTTTCTGGGTAGGAATAAACAAGGACCTGGTTACAAGATACCCGACATATCAGAAGTATCAACTAAGTACCCCATCAGAATCATTGCTTCAGCATAAAACTTCCTCTTACCAATAGCAATACATCGGCACATATCTCTTTACAATGGAAGGAAACAAATACCTTTTAGTAGCAGACCAATATAGCCGCAGTCCATTTGTACGGCGCCTACAGACGACAACATTTGTTGTAGTGATCAAGTAAATGAAATAGATATTTGAGAAACGAGATTTCCCTGAAGTGTTCTATAGTGGCAATGGGCTTCAGTACACAGGTACAGAATTTGCCAACTATGCTGAGAAGTTCAACTTCAAGCATAAAACATCATCACTGCATTACCCTCAATCCAATGGTTTTGCAGAAAGAATGGTTGGCGTATGTGAGAAACTACTTCTGAATACCCGAGAAACTTTCAATGATTACCATTTGGCGATGATGTCATATGGAGCTAAACCACTTTCAACCAACCTCAAATCCCTTGCAGAAGTCTTCAACAAGAAGCCTATCCGAACAGCTCAGAGATAAGCAAACAAGAGACATAATGCAATGGAACAAAGACAAAGAATCAGTATGACCAACAGAATTGTCATCGTCATCCACCATTACATGCAGGTCAACAAGTCCATGTCCAAGATGTGAAAACCAAATTGTGGGAACCCGGAACAATCACGCAAACAACTGCAGAGCCAAGGTCATACCTTAGAGAATCTGTAGATGGTAGTATTCATCGAAGAAACAGACAGTTCCTGAGACCTGCAAGAGCTGATTTAACCAAAAGTCTATGTAACAACAGACACAACCGCCCAAAAAACAGTTGATACCGATACTGGTGATTGGATACCTGTATACTCAATCAACCCAAGTACTATCTCTCCGTCCGGCCCTAAGCTCACGAACCTATCAGCAGCTCCACCTTACACCAGTGCACAATGCACAAGCTCCCCTCACAACTGCAAAGCCATATCCAGATAGAATTGACAAGCTATATTTGGAGCCACGTCGCTCTGAACGGCTCAAAAATACTACAAAGACTGGACTTGTAATGTTGTAAAATTATACACTCCTTGTTTAACCTAAAGAAGAGAGATGTTACATTAGCATGTCATCGCATGTGATCATAATATTTATGGTTTACCTTTACTATTTTCGGTATTTATCTAATCCTTTATTTTTTACCCACTTCCTATCCCCAGTTGTAATTGTGTCCTCATGTAAATAAAGGTATACGTCTACTCTCCAACTTTCTTTGTTTTTAATCCAAGCCATCCTCGACCGGTGACAACACAAGAGTCGGTATCAAGTATAAGGTGTCTGAGGGTCATTTTGGCAAATTATGAATCTGAGAGTCTGCCATATGTGTTTGTGGTGTTCAGCCGATACTGCTACGAGCGGAAGACAAAACACGCTGCTCGGCTGTAGAAACGTATGCTCCAACACGCTGTCGAGAGAAAAAGAAGCCATCTCAGTGGAGGTAGTGAAGGATTCTGAGGTCATGTTTCTTTTTGGCGCCAGGAAGCCCATCTTTTCAGGCATACGCAGCCCCTTGGGAAATTGTTATTTTTTCATTTATTTATTTTATTTCGTGTTTATTTCATTTTTATTTTTTATATTATTGTTGTTTTTTTTTAATTTCATATTTAATCTCCACAGATTTCTTTAGAAATGACTAATATGAATACCCGATGATCGCTTTCCTTCCCATTCCCCTATTTTTGGAGCTCCATACTCAATCATGTATGCTTTCAGAAAATTTTTGCCGTATAAAATATATTTGTCACGAGGGTTACAAAAACTCATTCATGATAGATATCGCCAGTAGGCCCTTCCCAGCCAGGGCAAACAGAACCAAAAAGTGGCACTGTTCCAGCCGTGCTACACTGTTCCAGTAGTTCCTACCTCCTCCCAACTGCTCAGGCCTACTTCCAGCTGCTCCTGCCGGCCCACTGCTACTGTCCTTTTCAGAGTACTCCTCTTACCATTGCAACTACCGTCCTTTTTAGGGCAATTCTCCCACCACCATTACTACTTCTTTCCTTTTTGGGGGCTCTTCTCTTACTACTACGATTATTACGCTTTTTGAGCGAATCAACTACCACCCAGGGCTGACACCGACAACGATGAAGACTGATATGTAGCTGATCAGCTGATGCAGTCTCAGCCGCCTTCCCAGGCCGACTATCAGCCAGACATAGTTGATCATCATCAGTTTGCTTGCAGTTAACGCCGACCAAAACCCGAGTCAGCTGCCAATCAACAACCGGGACGTCGACTAGCTTGCCTCAGCAACCCGACGCGTTTAACTCTCGGGCCGTCTGCAGACTACCTGACTACATAGTTACTCAAGCAAATCTGTTCAAGTATTATCCAGATTCACTGTCAGAACTAAGACAATCGACTCTACGCTTTCGACATAAACAGAAATTTCCCTCGAACACTTTTCTTATTTTTCTAGTCTAAAAAATTGCCTTTTTTTAATATGCCTTATTGCCTTTTTCTTCCTCACCTTCATCCTCATCATCATCTCGCAACATCAGCACAGATCTACCTGACCCTCTTACGCCACCCCTCTCTATCGTCCATCGCTTCCAGGCGGTCTTCAAGGCTACATCCTGTATCGGCACAGAACAGTTGTACTAGTATGTAGGTTCTAGCTGGTCGTCCTGTCTTTCCTCATCCATGTATAGGGGTCCACAGGAATATGTCACTTATGAGTTTGTCCCTTCTTCTCCAGCAGTGTCCCGTATGCCTTGTTCGTCTAACTTGGATAGTTTTCGTGATGAGTGGTAAGTGGCCGTATAGCTGCTGCTTTGTGGAGTGCTGTCTTCAGGACTTGTTCAATATTGCTCGCAGCATTCTTGTGTAGTTACTGTCGAGCTTTTTCTCCATGCGTTTTGTTAGCATTCATGTAGTGCATCCATACAGTAGTATCGATACGACCGCTGCTTGGAAAAAACTGCGTTTCATTCTATCGGTCAGGTCTAACTTCCATATGACTGATAGCCTATTGATGGCGGTCCATGCCTTTGCTAGTCGCGTGTTGATGTCTGTCTCGGTGAATGAGACACTGCTTCCTAGGTAGGTGAACTTGTCTACTAGTTTTAAAGAACTACTGTTTAGTGTGGAGATGTCACCTCTTTGATTATAGCACATGTATTCCGTCTTGTGTGCGTTGACATGGAAGCCTATACCTGCAGCTGCTCGTTCCTGACTATGTAGCAGAGTTTCGACTTAGGCGGGTGTATTTGCTAGAACCGCTATGTCATAGGCGTAGTCCGCGTTCGTAATTGTTTGTGCGGGGTATCTTCTGCTTCTTTCCTTGGTTAGCTTGAAGCCGTTGTCTTTCATTTTATCAATAGATGTTCTAAGCACGTAGTCTAAAGAGATGACAAAGAGGTATGGGGCAAATGTTTTTCCTTGCAGCACGACTGCTACAATGTCGAAGTAATCTGTATCTCCATCCGGTGAGCGGACTTTTACTTTCATGTTTCTATATAGTATTATTATGGCTGCGACGGTTTCTTTGGGTAGGCCGTAGGCGAGTAGTATTTGCTCCATCTTTCATCTCTTAAAAAAGCACAAAATGAATTAGCTAATATATACCTAAAAGAACAAACATAATACATACAAAATCAGATCGATAAGATTAGAGACTCTGTTGAAGATAGATAATCTAGAATAGCATGGCAAACGGTAAATGAAGTAAGCAGAAGGAAGAGCATTGGGAAAGCTTAACTGAAAGTTACCAGCCAAGAAGAACGAATACTATGGAAACAATATTTCGAGAATTTACTCGAAAACCCTCCGAAAGTTACACATGAACCAATCACGAGAATTATTTGTAAACAATTAGACAGTTTACGCAAGAAGAACTAGACTCAGTATTCAGAAAAGTATAAAAACTACAGGGCTTGATGAAATACCCTCAGAAGTCCTTACCTTAGCCGTTGTCATTTATTTCAAACGTCGGCGGGATCGACATATTCGTCGACCCCATAACTAAATCACATAACCGCGTGTGAAACCTTTTAAGAAACTACACAAAAACTATAAATATAAAGGTACAATGTACGCAATTCATTAACCTCAAGGCATGAAATAATCCTTGATGGGTTGACACGCTGTTAAAATGAATTAATCTAGTGTTGTTAGGTTTTGTTGTTATTGTTGTTGTGGGGTGGGAGTTTACCAGCGAAACTTGTCATACAAAAATAAGTTGTACGGAAAAACCAAAAAGATAAATTATAAACTGGAACACGGAGCAGTAATGTAATGCTGATATTACAAGTCATAAAAATCGCATGATAATATCACATGCTTCGAAAAGGAAAACTATATTGCGAAGGGAGGTAACTCCAATGTATTTAAATTACATGAACACGTGATTTTAGTTGAAAACATGGCGCTCCCAGCTCGTGTTTATAAACATCTTGCTCTCTATACTTTTTTCATTTGTCTATTTTTTTGTTTCTCAGCTGTTGAATCTAGGTATGAACCGAACTGGGAATCTCTCGATACTCGTCCACTCCCTGCCTGGTTCGATGAAGCCAAAGTTGGCATATTTTTGCACTGGGGCGTGTTTTCCGTCCCTAGTTACGGCTCAGAATGGTTTTGGTACTATTGGAAAGAAAAGAAATCACCCGGTTATGTTCAATTCATGAAGAAAAACTATCCTCCCAATTTTTCGTATGTCGACTTTGCCCCTAAATTTACTACAGAATTCTTCGATCCTGATGCTTGGGCCTCTTTGTTCGAAGCAGCCGGAGCAAAGTAAGTCATTTTTCATTTATTTAAGGTTTGTTTTTGTTTCTTTTATTACAAGCATCAAAATATTTCTTTTGTGTTGTAGCCTTTTCACGGTATACTTCATAACTTTTTAACTTGTGTAACTAAATAAACAAAAAAGTATGAGTCTTAAGAAAAATGGAAAACAATCATATTTTTTACTTGTTTTCTTGGTAAGATGCTAGTTTTAGTTTAGTTTAGTCACGGAGTATAAACATAACCTACTTCTAAATATTTTTTTTAATTGTATATTGTATTCCTTTATGTTCAAGGCCCATTTCCAGTGTGTGATATAATTGTAATTAAAATCTAATTTTAGCTAGAGATATGAATGTGTCTCGTCGAAAATAGCTTCACCCCTATTAATTTTAATCGGTAAATAATAAAAAAAAAAAAGAAAGAATAAATCAGCTAAGAATGTTGTGTTATGTGTAATAAAAATAAAAGTAGCTACTCAAAAATACCAACGAATGTACTTAATATCAAAATTTAAAATCGCCTTCCTCCAGTAATTAATACCTACTTTTAAAAGTTTAGTGGGTAAAAATAGGGGCGTAATTTTTGACACGGAGTCATTTTTTTTTTTTTTTTTTTTATTCTGCCAATACTGAATTATCTCTACTCTGTATTGTCTTAGTTTTACCTAGTCTCATATAAAACATTAAGGAAAAAAAATTGTTCGTGTGGTTGAGGTTATCATCAAGTCGCGCTGCTAGCACGGATTTCCTTTACTCTCTCTCTCTCGCCATTTGTTCCTATCATGCATCGCTTTCGGCAAGTCTTCTAAACTAAATCCTGGTTACGTACAATGACATAATTTAAGACAAGTTAGAATTTTTCAAGTTCAAAATTATGTTATGTAATAAAGTAAGTAAAGTTGGCGTCCTTAGTCGAGGTTGACCCAAAGGCTCCTTTTTCAATAGCTACCACACCGAGGTGTACTGGAGGGCACTACTCCATTCCCTGGATTGCTCCACTTTACCCTTGATCCTTACCTTATAATGCTGGGTGTTAAGCAAGGCGGCATCAAGTACCATTTTTTGAGTTTTTGGTCTGACTTGACTTGGGATTGAACCCCCTGTCTCATGGACCATTGGCCAACTCTCTACTCACATCAATAAAATTTCATTGATGAAGCAACCAATGAAATAATAAACCATGTTGGATCGCCTGAAAAGGAAATTTGAATGAATGTTTTGGTATTGGATAAGTTCAACTTGTATATATACCCAACCATAGAATTATTTGTATTAAATAGCAATATTTGAAATTTCTTCACTGTGTGCAAACAAATGATTAATAGTAAATAGAAATAGTTGTGTTAGATAGCAATACTTGAAACCATTTAAATGTGTGTGTGCAAACAAATGATTAATTACTGACAAACTAATCTCTTACATAGGTATATCTATTTAAAGATGTGCAAACAAATGACCAATGTTAAATTGTTACTGTTACATAGCAATACTTGAAACCATTTTACTGTGTGCAAACAAATGATAAATAGTAAATAGATTTGTATAAGTTAGAAATACTAAAAACCATTTAACTGGGGAAAAAATAAGCTCAGGCTTGTTTAAAATGTTATCGTCAAAATGTCTACAAACCATATGTATTTAATATATATGTAAAAACAAGATTTGGCATTTAATAACCTACAATGGGTGACATGACATAAAATCAAACCTATGAACAATTCACTTTCAAATCTTATGTATAACCATTTAACTGTGTAGGAACAAATGGCTGATATTGAATTGTTAGTGTTATATAGCAATACTTGAAACCATTTTTGAGCAAACAAATAAGCTCTGATTTGTTTAAAATGTTATTTAAGACTATTCATATACAAATCATAGGTTTGATATTTGTATAAACAGGATTTGGCATTAAATAACGTACAAAGGTTAATATGCCATAAAACCCAACCAACCAACATAGCAATACTTGGAACTATTTAACTGTGAGCTAACAAATAAATAATATTGAATTATTTTTGTTAAATAGCAATACTCAAAACTATTTAACTGTGTGCAAACAAATGAATTCTGGTTCATTTAAAAAGTGTTACCTACAAACTATTTGTTTACAAATCATATATCTTTATATATATGTATAAATAGGATTTGGTATTAAATAACCTTCCAGGGTTGATAGGTCATAAAACCCAAACAAACCAAACCAAGAACTAAAAGTCTATAGGGATACACTTAGTGTAACAGTTATCATCATAGAAAATGAAATTAGTAATCCAAATCCTAGATGAGACTGCTTGTATTTCACTTAGTACTTATGCTCTGGTGGAAAGGCACAAACCCATCTGTCTCACTCCCCAAGCTATGGTTAGATAGTAAGGCAGACTGGGTTCTTTAGTCTTGGCTTGGCAACCAGTCTAGAAGGAAAATTCTGAAAATTCAAACCATCTTCACTTAAAAATTGACTTTGTGTCACATCCTACTCATGGTGGAGGGGTTTGGGTAAATACTTACAAGTCTATGCTCCACAAAAACTAATATGAGTTAGTCTATGCTCCAAATGCCAATCTCTACTTTCCATAGTGAGTTTCTCATGTAACCTTTAGGGCTACTTGAGTACATTTCACACACAAGTAATAACCTAATATATGGGCCACAACAGGAGAAGTCCCCATGACATAGTTGGTTTGGTTTCTTTGTTTTATGGCATATCAACCTTTTTTAGGTTATTTAATGCCAAAGCCATTCTCCTAGAAGAACAGTAGTGGGACTATTTAACCCATAGCTGGGAGGATAAGGGGATTCCTACCTTTCCCAAGGGTATTTGCCCGAATGTGAACATAATAGCGCGACTGGAGTATGAACTCACGTACTAAGATGACATAGTTGCTAATGTGCTGGACTGCAACATCATAGTAAGTAAGTAAAGTTGGCGACTATAGTCGAGGGCAACCAGAAGGCTCCCTTTTCAATAGCTACTACACCAAGGTGTAGGGGAGGGCGCTACTCTTTTCCCTGGATTGCTCCACTTTACCCTTGATATGTACCTTATATTGCTGAGTGTTAGTGCCATTTTTAAAGTCTTTGGTATGACACAACCTGGGATTGAACCCAGGTCTCCCGAACCATTGGCGAACACACTAGGCCAATGAGCCAGTAACATCATAGTAAACAAGTTCAAACTCCAGTCATGCTATTATGTTAACTTTTGGACTAACCCTCTTGGGAAAGGTATGAACCCTCTTATCATCCTATTTACCCAACCCCTCCACTCAGGCAGGATATGACTCAAGGTCATTTTTTAAGTGGAGTTTAACAGGTTTGAATTCAGAGTTTTCCTTCTCCTAGACTAGTTGCCTCACCAAGGCTGAAGAACCCAGTCTGTCCTACTATTTACCCATAGCTGGAGGGAGAATAATTGGATTCATACTGTTCCCAAGGGTATTAGTGCTATTTAAAATGCAATCAGTCTCGTCTAGGACTTGAACTCGTGTCACCGTGTCCATTTCCTATGATGATAACCATTACACCACGGGCACCTCTTATCCCAACTATGGACTGAACAGTACCACTACTGTTCTACAAGAATGGTTTTGGCATTAAATAACCCCCAAAGATTGAAATACCATTTAAAGAAATCAAACCGAACATAACACAGCAAGTCCATTCCTTAAATTCTAAACATGAAAGCTTGAGTTCTGCTAAAATGCACGTCCATATTGTAAAATTATCTTGTATATTCCAATTATAAATAAAACCTTCCTTATATGGTATAATGGTTAACAGGCTAGACCTGTTTGAGTCTCACTAAGTGCCCCATACATCCGGCTTTGTGCCACAACTTAGTAAAGCTTAGTAAATAATGACCTTTCCTTGTTAAACATATTTGTTCTATAACCATCTCTTTCTGTTACTCCACCAAACAGCAAGTAGTACAATCTTTTCCTTATCAAGTCTTCTTTTCTTCTTCCTCTTTATCTTTCTCTCTTCCCTTCAATTACTATCCATACAGATATAACCTCAATAAGAGTTAAATCTTTACCAAATCAAACAAAGTTCAAGGTTCCTAACTCTATTTTATCTATTTGTTTATTTTTAAATCACTTTATGAACTTTAACCATGATTATTAATGATGATAATTTTACCAAGTCATAATTAAACAAATATGATAATCAATGATGTTTACAATTCTTATTTCATTAAACCAGAAAGACAAATGGGTAGGTAGGGGAGATTGGATTAATCTTCAAACTGAGGAGGACCTGCTTGCCTCAAAAATCAAAATTCAAAAATTTGGCTTTTACTTGGGCTTGAACACCAAAGACTATCAGTTGTGGTGAAATATACAACTATCTACCTCACAACACAAGAGGCCCAAATATTTTTATTATTATACAACTATCTCACAACACAAGACGCCCTGCAGGGTAATCCCTGTGGTGTAGTGGCTAACGTGCTGGATTGCAACATCGTAGAAAGCAAGTTCAAACTCCAATTGCCCTATTAAGTTTACTTTTGGACTAATACTCTAAGGAAAAGTATGAATTCCCTTATCCCCCTCTATGGGTTAGATTATACCACTATGGTTCTTGGAGGTGCCCGTGGTGTAATTGTTATCGTCGTAGGAAATGAACACGACAACACGAGTTCAAATCCTGGAGGAGACTGATTGCATTTCACATAGCACTAATACCCTTGGGAACAGTATGAATCCAATTATTCTCCCTCCAGCTATGGGTAAATAGTAGGACAGACTGGGTTCTTCAGCCTTGGTGAGGCAACTAGTCTAGGAGAAGGACAACTCTGAATTCAAACCTGTTAAACTCCGCTTAAAAATTGACCTTGTGTCATATCCTGCCCGAGTGGAGGGGTCGGTAAATATAATACCACTACGGTTCTTCAAAAAACAAATTAAACTGGCCAATACATTAAATAGCATTCAACTCACTCGGACTTTCGACGAGCATTGAAATATATCATTTTTATTCTCTGAGAATATAATTTATTTCTAACAAGTGAAAATACCTGGTAAACACTTATTCTTTCACTAGGCTCATTTCAAATAAAGGCATAAAGTCTTTCTGTGGTCTGAATGAGCCCCCAAAATAAAAATGTTTCTATTGCATTGGGAAACAAAGGATCAATTTCTCCAGGAATATTTCATCTTGGAAAGACAGAACAGATAATCCCACATGTACCTGTTCTAAATGAAATAGGTTAGTTAAACTTTAAATTGAAACTTAAGAAAATAAAGAGAGGACTTTTTCCACCTCTATAACCACTTGGATATCCTGCCCTGACTTGTCATTGGATAAAAGTCTCCGAAGGAGAAGTATGTTTTACGAGCCACACAAGCATATAGCAAAGAAAACTATAGGATGCAGCATAGTGGATGTGAAGTAATGTGAAAGAATCCAAAGTTGGATCAATGGTGCACTTCACCTGATGCTGAGCAAAAGAACCCCATATATCAATGGCCAGGATTAAATATTTCAGTCAGGTAACTACTGCAACTCATCTCTCTAAGGGTGGCATCTATTGATGAGAAAAACAACCAACAATAGAATACCATGACTCTAATCCAAACTGCATCGCTCATCTGGTGAGTAAATTAGGAGTACATTCTGTTGTGGTTGGAGCTCTGGCTTCAGTGTTAAAAAAATCTGCTACAGAGCCCAAACCCAACTTACTTACATACAAAAACATTCTTAACATAGCTACTTTTAACATTAGGACTTTAAATACAATAAACCAACTATCCTACTTCACAGCATCTGTAGTTGCACTTAATATAGACATTATATGCATGTAAGAACATAGATATTGCCATAATGAACTAGAATTCAAATACCATGATAATGGTTGGGCATTTCTTGTCATCTGTGTGAAAAAACTCAGTCAATGCAGTCATTGGTGGTGTAGGAATGCTTTCCAGTCCTTGTGCTTTAAAATTACCAAAAATTGCAACCCCTGCACAATGATCATCTCCTGCTACAGTACTATCAAGATCAGTTATGTATCGGATATCACAACGTATTCCCAAACACAACATTTCTAATCATTGGTGAAGATATGAATGCTCAAATAAGCAAAGATGAAAATAATGAATTTTGCTTACACAACTTACCCAATAGAAAATCTAGCAGATTTTTCACCCTAGAACAGTCTTTCATGCCTTAACACTGAATTAAAAAAAGAAGAAAGAAAGAAAACTATTGACCTACACCTACCCAAAATAGTTCTAAAGCACAGCTAGATTATATATTCATACATAAGAAGAGGATAGATTGCACTCTGAACTGTGAGGAGTATCTTCCAATCACTGAATTGTCTCAGCAAAGATATGTCTGAGTCTATGCAAAAAATAAGAAACTACATGTTATGACTGGTCTTCACTTACTATTGTAGAACTAGTCCAAACAAGAGCAGTAGCCCAATGCACAGACAATTGGGTAGCGTCAGTTGACTAAAAATAACAACACGCAACTAGCAGCCCTTCCTCAGTACACCTCTGGTCAACTTGTTCATTCTGTCAGTCAAAAAAGCAGTCCGCAAAGAACAACAACGACGCTGCTCCTGCTGCTGGCATGCTCTTTTATGCAAGTTCCGGCATATAGAAATTTATATGCATGGTAGGTTTCTTCTCGTGAGAGACGAGATCGACCCACTATAACTTCTGCCTCCAGAAGTGAACATATTTTCTACTGCTTGACACGCAAGGCCTAGTCTTGCGCGCTTTGATCCAGGAGGTAAGTTTCTTCTCTTGCTACACTTACCAACAGAGATATAATCAATGAATATATAGTAACTCAAGAAATAAATGTGATACTCTTCAACAAGCATCTGAAACACCTACTCTGACTGAAGAATATGAAAACTTTGTGACTGCTTACATGGAAGCAGCATCAAGTTGCATACCAACCAAACTAAAAGCCTAATGTAGAGTCACTAGTAATTAGGAAAAAATGAGATAACTTTAAAAAAAACATCCTTACTCAATAAAAGAAACCCAACAAATGCCAACATGTAGAAACTTCAGAAAGCCTAGAGAGAACTAACACATACCAAAAAGTCACAACCAGAATACATTCAAAGCCAAATTAGTAAAATTAGAAAATCAGTAGAAGATAGACAATCTCTGGCAGACAGTAAATGAAGCAAGTGGAAGGAAGGGTACCTCAAGAGCAAAACTAAAAGCTGCCAGCCAAGAAAAAAGACTTCACAAGTGGAAAGAGAATCTACTTGGAAACCCTCCTAAAATCACTGACAAACCTATTCAAAAAAATTATTAATGGCCAACAAGATGTCAAACTTGGAGAATTTATGAACTTAACTCCGTATCGAAAAAAAATAAAAACAGGAAAGCGATGATTCAATGCAGTCTATTAGAGAAATGGACGAAAGGTTGCAAACTTTCATTCCCCAAGAAAGGTGATCTTGGTGGCATAACTCTTACTGTTATAGCTGCTAAGGTTTATAATGCCCTGTTTCTTGATTGTATCAGACCTGAATTCAAGAAAATTCTTAGGAAAAATTAGAATAGCTTTCAAAGGAATTACTTCACAGATTCTGATGATCCATCAGATCATTGAAAGAGTACAGGCAAAGAATCTTAAGGCAACACTACTGTTTGTAGATTTCTCCAAGGCATTCAATTCCATACACAAAAAAAGATAGAGCAAATACTACTAGAATATCATCTTCCCCAAGAAATTATTTCAGCTATAATGATGTTTTACTCTCCTGATAGAGACAAAGATTTCTTTGACATTATCAGTGAAGTCTTGCAAGGAGATAAATTTGCACCATATTTATACTCTGCTAAGAATATGTACTTTGAACACTCATAGATCTTATAAAAGAAAATGGTTTCACATTAAAATGAATAAGAACCAGAAAATATCTCTCAGAAACTATGATAAACACAGACTGTTATATTTTGACCTTCGACCCAGCCCAAAAATGCTATTCCAAGGTGATGCACCGGAAGGAAGTGACACATTCCAATGGCCAGTAATCGAAAGAGATCGCGTGGGCAGATTAAGGCTTATGATATGGGACAATATGAAGGTCCCACGGTGCCACTACAGTGATGCACCGGAAGAGAGTGACCTGTGAACTGCATGACAGTTATTTCCGCTTGATGACGATTAAACATTCGATTTCAAAGATCCAGTGGGCGATCGTGTGGGCGTTGAGTTATTATTTAACTCAGTTGAGTTTGGGTCCCAGAGCAGTTGCCAGTAGAATTCCAGACAGCTAGAGACTAGATGTGGTAGGGAAGGCCACACCCGACTGAGGGGGACCTTGGAAAGCCCCGATGGAGTGGACCCCAACATCAAGAGAACAAGAAAGACACAACGTGATGGTCATAACAGTGGGGTCAAAATATGAAGTTTATGTTCGGTCTCCAGCACCCTCTCACATGCAAACCTTGAACAACCCTTTCGAACCCTTGCAATAAAGTGAGAGGTAAAATATTGTTAAAGAAGTCTTCTTGCATCTTGTCACTGCGTCTTTGTCCTTGCGTCTGTTTAATTATTGTGTCGTTGTGATGCTGTAGATGACTATACAACAAGACTACACAGATGACCTAGTGCTTTTAGAAAATACACCAGCCCAAGCAAAATCCCCAGCTGCATAGCCTAGAAACAACTAGCCAACCGTGTGAATGTCAATAAAACAGAGTTCATGTGTTTTAAACAAGAAAGAGCCATCTCTACTCTTAAGTGGCAAGCCCCTAAAATTAGTGGACCAGTTCATATACTTTGGCAGCAACATTTCATCTACTGAAAGTGATGTCAACATATACTTAGCAACGGCATAGAATGCTATTAACAGGCTATTAATCATATGAAAATCTAATATCAGATAAAATAATACACGATTTTTTTTCCTAGCTGTAGCCATGCCTTTTAACTGTATGCAAATAAAACTATTTATGTTAGATAGCAGTATTTGAAATCATTTAAGTTAGTGCAAAGAATGATTAATTCTAAATAGAACAATTCATAGCAGAATATTTGGATCCACTTAACTGTATGCAAGCAATATTGATACTTATATACAAATTAGCTCTGACTTATTTAAAAATAAGACTATTTACAAATCATATGTATAACCATTTGGGGGGTGTCCTCATGGTGTAATGGTTAAAGTGATGGACTGCGGAATTGTAGTAAGCGAGTTCGTATTCCAGTTGAGCTATTATGGTCACTTTCGGGCAAATACTCTTGGGAAAGGTATGAACCCCCTTATCCTTCCTGCTATGGGTTAAATAGTACCACTACTGTTCTTCTTGGAGAATGGCTTTGGCATTAAATAACCTACAAAGGTTGATATGCCATTAAACAAAGAAACCAAACCATTTTAACTGTATGCAAACAAATGAGCTCTGGTTTGTTTAAAAATGTTATCTACCAACTATGCTTTTACAAATAATATATAATTTGTATAAAGTGGATTTGGCATTAAATAACCTACAATGGGTGATAAGCCATAAAACCGACCTAAATCAATCCTGTCAACTGATTATAACACTGGATAATACCAGATATTTGCTACAACAGTTGTATGTGTTAACATGCACAACACGATTCTTTGAAATTAATATTACTCTTTCACGTAGCTACTTGTTGATTGATTGATTTTAACAGCATGTCAACCTGTCTGGGATTATTTCATGCCTAGAGGTTGGGGAATTGTGTACATTTGTATTTATATTTTTTGTGTGGTCACCACTAACAAAACTGTCTCTTCTCACAACAAAAAATCTAATTGAAATTATCTCTCTGGTCATGTCACCACCAACCAACTGACCATATGAAACCTGAAATCCTCCCCTACTCCTGCATGTGGACCACCTAAATTTTGGACACTGAAAACAGCTTGACTCCCAACCACTAACTTGTGGTACCATAAATATTAGTTTATTGTAGACATAAAATCTATTCATCTAAAAAAATTTTTTCTCTAATTTTGGTTTTATTGCTGTTCAGACTTCCAATTTATCACTATACATACACCCATCTACACCCACAACATACATATTCCATGTATGCTTACACACATACATACATCTGTGCAGATGTGTCTAACTCTACACAAATATATATATATACATATATATATATATATATATATATATATATATATATATATATATATACACACACACACACACACACACCTCAACATAGATAAACCTAACCTACACGGACACACATACACCTTGGCCTCTATATAGACATATATATATATCTACACATAGGCACACATATACACACACATCTAACCTTATATATTAACACATCCAAGATCCATATACCAACCTTGTTCCTTTCATATTAGTCGAGATTAAAAGCATACTGTACTTCTACTAAGATAACTTTGGCCTCACTATCAGTTGGCAGAAAATATAGTTGGCATGTTTTGAAGCCAAACATTTTTAGACCTTATTTTTCCAATGCCAGTATCATTGGGAACAAAAAATTTTGGTAAATTGCCTAAAACTTCTTTTTCCTCAATGATATCTGCATCAGAAAAATAAGGTCTAAAAAAGTTTTGGTTCAGATTACTCTTACCATTCTTTTAACCTGGACTATATCGCACGTTGCTGTCACCCGGTTTATTGTGGCCTCAAAGTAAGCGAGTTTGAACTCCAGTTGTGCTATTATGTTCACTTTCAGACTAATACCCTTGGGAAAGGCATGGACTCCCCCATTATCCTCCTTGGTTATGGGCTAAATAGTATCACTACTGTACTTCTACTAGGATGCCTTTAGCATTAAATAAGCCATGAAGGTTGATATGCCATTAAACAAAGAAATCAATATCTATAATTGTTGACTACAAAGCAACCTATGAGTTAATGTTTTCAAAGAGGTGGAGACACACGGACAACTCTCTCATCTTTCAAGGTCCCATTCTCTTTGAATCTTTTTTAATGATAGTTTTATTTGTCTATAATCATTTGTTTTTACTGTTTTATATCAAAAATTCTCATCTAATACAAATAATTTTCAAACAGTTGCATATTTTCAAATATTCCTATTATGATCATACACAATTATATGATTTAAAGTAACTATTCCTATTTAATAATAATTTTTTTGCCTTGGTGAGGCAACTAGTCTTGGAGAAGGAAAACTCTGAATTCAAACCTGTTAAACTCCACTTAAAAATTGACCTTGTGTCATATCCTGCCCGAGCGGAGGGGTTGGTAAATAAGGATAATAATCTTTTTTTACACAAATATATGGATTCAAGAAACTAATGATGATAATAATGATAATCCTTGGTAAACCACCATTGCTTCAAATAACTATCCTTAATACAAATAATTTACACACAGTTATATGGTTTTAAGTATTTTTATCTAATGTACCATATTCACGATTAACGCTATGTGCGAAATGGACATATAATGTTCATAACGATAGAACATAGGAATCTCGGAATTCGAAAACATGCAACGACTTCTTGTTCAGGTACGAAACCTTTTTATTAACTTTGAGTTAAAGATTTCGACATAAGGAGGAGAGACACAATCTTCTATGCTGTCTTATTCATTTGGCTCCCATCTCAAGCAGCCCCCATAGGGCGCAAGTTCGCCTCGCATCTGTGAGCTCCAAAAGTCGACCGTCTTCGTCCAGTGTCTAATCTCAACTCTCTAACTTTCTTCAAATCTCCACAAACCTCTGCGCGCTTCCGGTGCATGACGTCACTCGCACTCCGTCACCCGTTGTGTCTCGGAGTATTGTGACATCTGAGTGACACCTCCATCCGCCCGTGCGCGCCCGTGTTAACACCTGCCTCAATGTTGCACCAAACTAACCCATGCGCTGAGCCGAAAGGCTCTCAGCCTAACTAAACTCAAAGGCATGAACTGAAATCCCCCGGCTATTATATTACACTAATACAAATAATTTTCAAACAGATCTATTTGACCCATACATGGGATCCTAATAGGTACTACCACTCAAAATAGATTTGAGAGTAATGACAATGAAGGTTTACTCTTCACTCTCCAGAGCTCCAGCCTCACCACCAGATGCAGTTTAGAGTCATATCAAGTACCCTCTATTTTAGAAAAGGGATCTTACTTCTCTGCCAAAAATTTAGTTAGCATATTCTAAACCCTGCTTACAGGGCAGTGTATTAATAGATATAAGGGGTACACTTATTTTTGGACTGCTAAATATTCATATTTTTGGTTACTGATGTAAAGTTTGGTAATGATAGCTAGTGGTATCCAAAGGAAGTGCATATGGGATAACAGTTATCAACTTGGTAATGAGGCTGTTTGCATTCCACTTCACACTTAGGAATGATGTGAATCCTTCTCTTCTTTCCCCAGCTATGTGTAAATAATAGGGCAGATTGAGCTCTTTAGCCTTGAATGGCAACCAATCTAGAAGAAGTAACAACTCTAAATTCAATAGCATGATACAAGCAACACTAGTTGTCTAAATTTCTGAGATGAAGCTTGGTGATTTTTATCATTAAGGGTTTTCGGATTATTGTCTTCATCTTTATTGTTATTTCCATGACATTTCAGCCGATATGTCCCCCGGCCTTCTTCAGGTGTTTGTCGAACTTGAGAAACTTCATGGAACTTCGAACTACATCCTTTATTGAATCCACGGGGGTCACCTGTTCTGATTCCATTAACCATAACCAGGTACAAGTGTTAAGTATTCCTGTATTGTTACTCACCTGCAGTCAGGATTGAACCTGCAACATCCAGATGATTGTCTCCTTAGAAGCTTAGGGAACCAATGCCTATAGCCGTTACACCATGTGTCCTGCTGTAATACTGTTATGAAGTGTGGTTGCAACCATATACAACTCAGAGAACCTACATGATGCAGCAACTATGTCAGTTTGATTGTTTTATATTCTTCTAGATGTAGCAACATTTTGGTATGTTTTGTTTTGTTGGGTTTTTTAGAAGAAATTTAACATTTTTATAAAAAAAATTGTTAGGTGTGTACTTATTTATGTATGATACTATACATCTTACCTGGGAGATCATGAGTGATATAAACAATTGAAATATAATTACAGCATCCAGATGATATTTTTCATAAAGCTTTTTTGATTTTCTCTTTATACAGATATGTTGTTCTGACCAGCAAACATCATGAAGGTTATACAAATTGGCCATCCAAAGTTTCCTGGAATTGGAATTCTGTGGATGTTGGTCCACGTAGAGATCTTGTGGGTGAGTAGCTATGCTCAAATGCTGGGGTTTCCAAACTACTGCTCATGGGCCAAATAAGGCTAAGATGAAAGTTTATTCAATCCACTGCAATTTTGAATATTTTCCCCACCACATTGTCAGTTGATATGAACAGTTCTGTCTATGAAAGATGATGTGGAAGAGAAAACAACACACCCCATGTGGCAAAGCAAGCACGTTTATGCCTGGCATGCAAAATGAGAGGTATGCCTGAGTGAGTAAGAGAAAAAAGAAACATGGCCACCCAAACACCTTAATTAAATTCAGATGAACCAACCAAATCACAGAGTTTAAGTGCCAGAAAAGTCAGTTCTTGCACATTTTCATTATAACATTCATAAACTTTTTTGGCCAAAGACTGAACAAGAAGGAAAAAATTGTGATCACTTAAATCTTTAGTAAGTATAATTGATTGCGCCAAAACACATTCTCGCTGAATTTTTTTTTTGTGTTGGTCAAATATAAATGCATAGCTTGAATGGATGATCTCCAAGAGCAGAGGTGAGTTGACTTCTCTTCTCCGCAAGATCACACAATGCATCTAAATTTAATCAGCCTAAAAGAGGCTTGTACATGCTCTGCCATAGTTAGATGGTAACTGTCTTGTACTTCAAATCTTGACAGCTTTTAGTAGTTGTTAAGCTTTATTGAATTTTAATGACTTTTTGGCACACAAAACATAAGAGATTTGAAGCAAGCAATAGTGTCATTTGAAGTTCAAATTTTGAACACTAATAGAATCTAGAAAGTCTTTTTGTGTTGTCAATGACTAATCCTTTGAGTGGTTTTAAAGCACAAAATGATAAAACTGTAAAAAGTTGTTTCATTTCACTTTCCTTTGTTTCTAATGGCTGTGGACATGAAAGTGAGACTAACGGTAGCTCTCGACAAAAGAGGGTTCGTTTGTGTCTGGCGTACAGGGCAGTAATCTGATACGAAGGAAGAAACACCGCCATTACGGGGTAAAAGAAAAGAAAAATACTCACCACTGTTTCAATAATCCACCTTCAGTCCATTCTAAAGGAAAAAAGAAAGGAATTTTTATAGGCTAAGGAAATGGATTATGGGGAGAGTGACGTGAATAAAAACCGACTCGTTTTTTTTTTGTCGTCAGTTTTTCTCGGCGAGAAGCAGGAAAGAAGGTGGAAGAGGAACGAAAGAAGAAGCACAGAGAGAGAGAGAGAGAGAGAGAGAGCGAAAAGGAGAGTGAGGAAGAGAAGGAGGAACGCAAAGAGGGAAGTGGTGTAGCAAACACTTTAGACTGAAATCTAAAGATTCCTGGTTCAATTCCCCTTATGGACCCCGCCACTGCCTGGGAGCAATTTGAGGCAAGAGCATTACATCCAGGCGAAACTGTGGACATATATCTGGCCAAGCTAACGAAGCTGACGGTGTTGTTCGGTGGGCTGCCCGAGCGGGCCTTGACATACAAATTTCTGGCGGGGCTCCCAACCGGAGCAAAGCAGCTCCTGCGAGCGAGCTCAAGCATAGATTCGTTGTCCCTTAATGACCTGGTAGACCAGGCCAGGACCGTGATGAAGGACAATTCCGAGCTGAGGGATCCGGTAATCGCCGCTGCGCAATCCACACCGAGTGATGACAGACCATCTCAGGGGCTGAGCCCGCGTGGTGGTTATAGGTGCAATAGCCAGGGCCACATTGCAAGGAACTGCAGGCGGCGACTGACAGCTGTTTGCTGCTACCATTGTAATGAAACCGGACATATGGCCCGGGATTGTGTGGGAAACGGGGCCGGGGGCAAGGTGCCGGCGTCAACCTTTCCCCAAAGCAGAAATTAAATGAGGCGCTTCCGATCATTCAGGTCTATGTCAACGAGACATTGTGCCCAACACTCCTCGATTCCAGTTGCTCCCACACCATAGTGTTCGTGGGCCTCTGCCGCACTTGGAAGGAGAAGGGTGTCAGGGTGACCACCATCAGTGGAGAAATGCTGACATGTTGCGGGGTGGACACGGTAAACATCCGCACAAGAACTGGAAACTCGACCAACGTCGAGGCGCTAGTAGCGCTCAAAAAAACACTGAGCTTTGACCTGCTTCTAGGCTATGATGCCATCAGAGCCCTAGGTGGTGTTCACATAACACAGACGGGGGCAGTACAGTTTCAGGAGAAGACCCCGGTGTGCGTAGCGCTGAGGATCGACCAGCCAGACTTTAGTATCGAATTTGACGCGCACCAGAAGGCTTGGACCGCCTCATGGAGGTGGTTGGGAAATCAGGAACCAGCCAAACTGCTGAACGGAGTACCCGAGTACCATGTGCCCGACCAAATAAGGCCTGCATACGAAAAGGAGCTCCGCGAATGGATCAAGGATGGCTGGTTAATTCCTTACCCCTATAAGAAACTTGGACCTCCCAAAGGTTTGATCCCGCTGATGGCACAACAAAGCAAAAATGAGGCCAGTGATGGATTACCACAAACTAAACGTGCATGTTGATGCATTCATGGCAGATGTTGACGTTTGTGCCAGCAAGCTATGAGAATGGCGCCAGCTGGGTTCCAATGTGTCCCTGCTGGATCTAAGAAAAGCGTACCTGCAGGTCCGTGTCAGCGAGACGATGTGGCCATTTCAGACGGTGGTATTAGCCGGCAGAAGGTACTGCCTTACCAGACTGGGCTTCGGGCTGAACGTGGCACCCCAAATAATGAAGACCATCGTCAACGCTTTGTTGTCACAGCAAGAAACAATAAAAGAGGGGACATCGGCGTACCTTGATGACATATACGTGAATGAAGTCGTTGTGTCGTCATCACGCGTAAGGTCCCAACTGGCCGAGTTTGGTCTGATCTGCAAGGACCCAGAACGTTTGGAGGATGGCGCCCGTGTCTTGGGCCTGAACGTTCGATAGGAGTGGGGGATCTTGAAGTGGGGGCGTGGAACTGCAGTTCCTGAAGTACCCGATGTCTTCACGAGACGAGCTGTCTTCTCCCTGTGTGGAAAACTTGTGGGGCACCTACCAGTGTGTGGATGGACTCGTGCGGCAACAGGCACTATAAAAAGGAGGGCAAGCGCAGTCACCAAAGGCTGGGACAATGAAACAATGGACGATCTGTTGGTTTGCATGGTGAAGGAGACCATCGCAAGGGTAAAGCAGGATGACCGCGCAAAAGGAGATTGGTGCGTGCAGGGAGATGAACTGAACGTGTGGGTGGATGCGAGCTCTCTGGCGAATGGTGTACTGTTGGAGAAGAATGAAGCTGCGATTGAGGACGCCTGCTGGTTGCGACCAACGAATGACGCTGCTCACTTCAACCTGGCAGAGCTCGATGCGGTGATGAAAGGCATCAACCTGGCACTCCAGTGGAAAGTCAGGAAATTATGCATACACACTGATTCACTGACAGGCAAGGCCAGGGTGCGCACCAAGGCGGCCAGCAAGATGCTGATCAGACGGAGGTTGGAGACCATAAGAAAGCTGGTGACGGAGTACAATCTGTCTGTGGATGTGGTACTTGTCACCTCAAACTGCAACCTCGCTGATAGGCTCACTCGAGTACCACAGAGATGGTATGACGCCATGAAGAAAGAAGCTGGGCCAGTACCGTTACTATGTGCTGCCTCTGTTGAGGTGGCGGACAAGATCAGGGAAATACACCATGACAGTGGGCACCCCGGAGTGAGACAGACATACTATTTTGTGCAATTGACCAATCCGTCAGTGTCAAAAAGTGCAGTGAGAGCAGTGGTCAAGGAATGCCAAATATGCCAGTCAATTGACCCCACCCCGGCTAGATGGCGGAAGGGTCGGCTGGAAACAGACACGACTTGGAGCCGACTGGGTATGGACATAACCCATTATGGCAGCCAGCACTTCCTCACACTAATAGATTGCGGACCGACGAGGTTTGCGATCTGGCGCCTGTTAGTAAGACAGGACTCCTCCAGTGTCATCCGTGAATTGGAGTCCATATTTTACGAAAGGGGACCGCCTGAAGAGATCCTCACGGACAACGACACAGCCTTCTGCAGCATGGAGTTTAGGCGTTTCGTAGACGAGTAGGGGATCAGGCTCAGACACCGATGTGCGTATGTGCCGAGTGGCAATGGCATTGCAGAGCGGTGCCACCGAAGCGTGAAGAGGATCGTGGCTAGGAAGGCGTGCACGATCGCAGAAGTGGTCTATAGATATAATACAACACCAAAGGTTTGTGTTCAGAGTTTCCTTCTCTTAGACCCGTTGCCATACCAAAGTTAAAGAGCCCAGTCTGCTAGTTGGAGGTATACTTTTCCCAAGGATATTAGTGCTATGTGGAATGAAAACTGCTTCATCCAGTAATTAACTCAGGTTATTGTCCATTTCCAACAACAATAACCACAACCATCTCCTATATATAAATATATATACTCCATGAAAGAGCAGTATTTTTATGAAACCTATCATAAGCATGGAATGAAAAAGCAATTCACATTATGGATTTTTTTTTTTTTTTTTTTTTTTTGTGACTTTTTGTGACTTTTTTTATAAAAGTGATTAATTTAAAAAACTTTCAAAGTTTTGCTTAGAAGCAGAAACATAAAAAAGAATAATTGTAACTTATTCACTCTGCTTTCTTTCTTTTTCTTTTTCCATTTACCCATAAGTTAGCAAAATGACAAAAAATATATGTAAAACTTTCAAGGGTTCCCAGACTAAAAAATTGAGATTTTCTCTGCAATGATTATGGAAAAGTGTGACATTAATTATGAAAGGGTAGATAGGAGTAGTTTTCTTCTTTTCATGTATATACTTACCTACTTTTTTTTTTTTTACTTTCTTTAAAGGTGAACTTGCAAAAGCTGTAAGAAATACTTCTGTTCATTTTGGACTCTACCATTCTTTACTTGAATGGTTTAATCCACTTTATGTGAATGACAAAGCAAATAATTTTAAAACCCAAAAGTTTGTTGAGGTATGTACTTTGTTTCATTATCTGAAATTTTAATAACATTTGTTTTATTTAACAGTATAGATACATTTTTGATATAAATTAAAGAGTATGTAAACTGTGAGGCTGTAGTTAACAAGCTAGTCTAACAAGACATTTCTACAGTATAGTGAATTTGATCCTCTCTGAATACTCAATACTTGCAACTTAGTAAAACATGTGAAGTATTTAACCAATGCTCCACAATACGGGAAGGTTAAACAAGGTTGGTTTAATATAGGGACACCAAAGCAAGCTTCCTAGAGCATGGTGCTAAAAATAGCTCGGTTCCATCAGCATTAATCTTTTGGGGTATTTTAAATACCAAGCAATAAAAGCCCTTACAATAAGGGAACAGATGTTGCTTTAGGAAAAGGTCCCCTGAAACTGAGCCAATTTATTTTATACACCTCCCAGTACGTTAATGTTAAGTATTTTTGTTTCCTTACAAGTCTACTGCTACAGGAAGCTTGTTTATAGTCTTATAATAAAAGTGAAAAAAAAATCCCAATAATTAAGATTCTGATAAAATAAAAGGTAAAAAACATTTTTTCTTTGTGTATCTTTGAAGAGTAAAGCAATGCCAGAATTATATGAATTGGTCAAAACTTACAAACCAGATGTCATTTGGTCTGATGGAGACTGGGAAACAACTGATGTTTATTGGAATGCTACCAACTTCTTAGCTTGGCTTTACAATGAAAGGTGAGTCTTGGAGTCCATTTTAACTTTCTAAATATAAGTGGGGAAATATTAAACTCTCAGCAAAAAAAGGTTTTCAGTTCAATATCCAAAGAATAACTCCACTAAAATTTGGTGATAAAAATAATAATAAAAAAACTAGTAAAAAGACTAAAAATATATAGAATAATGAAAAATATTTCATCTCACTCTCAAAATAACTTTATAATATCAATAATATTATCTTTGAATATTTTCTTTGTAAAATTCACTCTAATCGAAAAAGGAATTATTTCAAGTTGTAAAGATATCAATATTACTGCATGGGTGCACCACCTGGACTCTAACAAAATACTTGGAGAAAAAGCTGGATGGGAACTACACAAAGATCCTGCATGCTGTTTTGAACACATCCTGGAAACAGTAACTGTACAGCCACTTATTTCCCATCTCACAAACTTTCCAAGAAAAATGAACAAGACGTTTCTGGAAACTGCTGGAGAAGTAAGAACAAACTCATAAGTAACATGCCTCTATGGACTCCTGTACATGACTCAAAAAAACTTACATTCATCGACTCTGTGCAGACACTGTGTGATATCTAGAGAACTTACCAATAAAGAGAAAGAGAGTCAAAAGAATATTTGCTGTTGGGACCCTTTATGATGAACAACTTGGCCACTAATCAATAAAGGGTTATGATGGAGGTGCCTATGGTGTAATGGTTATCATCGTAGGAAATGGACACAGCAACACGAGTTCAAATCCTGGACGAGACTGATTGCATTTCACATAGCACTAATACCCTTGGGAAAAGTATGAATCCAATTATTCTCCCTCCAGCTATGGGTAAATAGTAGGACAGACTGGGTTCCTCAGCCTTGGTGAGGCAACTAGTCTAGGAGAAGGAAAACTCTGAATTCAAACCTGTTAAACTCCACTTAAAAATTGACCTTGTGTCATATCCTGCCTGAGCGGAGGGGTTGGGTAAATATGATAAAAAAGAAGAAGAATTGATGAGTAGAAGATGAGTATATGAATATGTGGATAGGTAAGTAATGACTCTGGCATCAATAAGAAATCATTGACCTTGGAGTTAAAGAGTTTATGGTCACATGCTGTTAAAAAATACTCACAGGGAAGTTTTATTAGATAAAGCATTACCTTATGAACTCTTAATTTTATTTATTAACCTCCTTTGTCTCCTAAAGAAGTTATAAGGACTGCTAGATGGTTTTACTATAGTAACATAGCCTTGTATAAAAGAAAAAGACATGAAGATCTTATTCTGTTTACTAGCTGAATGGTCTAGAGACAAGATCTGTCACATCCTCCAGGACAGGGACTTTTTGTCCATAGCAAACCTCATGTCACATTGACCATGATACAATAGAATTGTACACAGTACACAATACCCAACTTGATTACAAACAAGCATGTCAGGCAACCAATAACTAAGAAACTCTTCTCAAATATATCTCTCACAAATTTTTATACCTCTTAGTTTGTTTGGGGTTTTTTTTTTTTTCATACAATAGAATATATTAAGTTGGTAATTGTTTATAATTGTTCTTATATTTATTCTTTAGAGGAAACTACATTTCTCATCCTTCCTTTCTTCAAGCATAATTCCTCCACAAAACGGTATCCCTATCAAACATAGACCCAAACTCTAATGGGAAATGGAGTGGTAGTATCTGTTAGGGTTCCATTTATAGGTCAAATAGATGTTTGAAAATTATTAGTATTAGATAGGAATACTTGAAACTTTATGCAAATTATTTGTATTAAACTGAGTTACTTGTAGCTATGTTTATAAAGGATTATTATTCGTAGTAGTTATTTGAATTATATATATGTATATAATTACTTACAAAGTATTGGTGTTAGATTGGAATACTTGGAACCATATAACTTTGTGCAAGCAAATGATTATTATTAAATAGAAAAAAATTACTCCAAACCATATAATTATTAGTATTATATATCCAATCAAGTATTTCTAAGTGTGTGTGAAAGCAAATGATTATAGACAAATATCATATAACTGTATAAATTATTTCAACAAAGGATTATTATTAGTTACTTGTATAATAGCTTAAAATATTTTAAACCATATAATTGTGTGCAAATTATTATTTAATAGGAAACAATAAAACTGGGCAAGCAAATATTAAAAGATTATTAAAAACAAATGATTGTTTAATTAGAATTCTTAATTGAAGCTTTATAATTCTTTGCAAAAAAAAAGACTGACTTCAGTATTAAATAACCTTGCAAAGCTTCACATCCTGTAAAACAAACAAACCAATGGGAGACCTCTACAAGTCTATCTCCTTTCAAAAAGGCTTAGAATATGCTGACTGTATCCTCTGTAGAGGGGTAAGACACCTCAGTAAAAAAAAAAAAAACAACAAAAAGAAACAAGTGGAGTGTCCAGGTATGACACTAAACTGCATCTAATGGTGAGGCTCCAATTATAGAGATCTGGTGAGAGTGGAGTACCCCTTCATTGCTGTTACTCCCAGGTCCACTCTGACCTGTTAGGATCCCATTTATGTGTCAAATAGATCTGTTTAAAATTATTCAAATTCAATAAGACCATATACAAAGAAACAACTAAATAAAAATATGATTCCCTAATCTCAAGGCATAAAATAACTCTAGACAGGTTGATATGCCATTGAAATCAATCAAAATACATGTTTTAAGCCATTAGTAAACAGCACGGAATCAGAACTAAAGAATAAACATGACTCATTTCAGACAATGAAAGAGTTCAAAGAATGTATCTACCAAAAGGTAATCATAAAAACAAGAAGGATGAAGATACGAGTTCAGTTTATGGAATGTATCTAATCAAAAAAAAAATATATATATATCTCAAATAGTGAAATCTAATAAAACCATAATTTTTCTGATTTTCCTATTTGATATTTTTATTTTTTTTTGTTCCTTAAAAAATTTATAAATATATTATTAACTGTTTTTTCTTGTCTTTTTCAGTCCCATCAAAGACACTGTGTGTGTAAATGATCGCTGGGGCAAGAATATTCGTTGCAAACATGGTGGCTTTCTTAATTGTAATGACAAATACAATCCTGGTGAGAAAATGTTTATCATGTAATCACATACACTTCTTTCAAAGCATTTGTATCTTGAACAAGTCAGAAAGAAAGGATATCCCACCTCCTAGCATTTTATTTTTAACAAATTAAAGATAAAAAATCAACTTGGTGGCTCATTATTCTGATACATGAATAAGCACTGATAAACATTTTCAGATGCAGTATTATCAATACTAGTTTACCTATGTTGTAAAACATGCTGGCAGGATTTTATTGATTTTGGCAGTTAAATCATACTTATATCAAAAACATTGTTACCCTGCATTTTCTAAATTACATTCAATATATAGAGTTGAGCAGTTCTGAGAAAATGCTGTAGAAAGGTGTTTTGCTCACACACATACACCCACACACGTCTCTGTCTGTATATATATATATATATATATATATATATATATATATATATATATATATATATATATATAATCTTACTGTTTTGAAGCAGAATGCCACTAACAGGAATAAGTAAGTTGGCGACTGTATTCGAGGGCAACCTAAAAGATTATTTTTTCATTAGCTTTTACGCCTTCCCTTGGATTGCTCCACTTTACCCTTGATTCATACTTTATAATGCTGAGTGTTAAGCAAAGTGGCATACCATTTTTTGAGTCTTTGGTATGACTCAACCTGGGATTGAACCCCTGTCTCCTGGGCTATTGGCGAACACCATTACCCACTAGACCAATAGGCTGCTCCTAACAGGAATAGAACATTTAAAACTTTCTCATTTTTGTTTCATTTAACAAATAAAAAATATAATTTCAATAAAATTCATGTAGAAGTAAAAACAACTGCAGATTATGTCTTGAACCCAAACTTTGTATTTTGGAATACTCAGAACCTAACAAATTGCTGAATAAAGAAACCAAATTGGTATCCAAGTAAATTTCTTTAGTGTTATTTACCCCTGATTAAGCACAAGATGTGGAAAAATAAATATAAGAAAATATATATAGATTAATTATTGGTTTGGTCAGCAAAAAGTAAAACTTTTTTTTTCTTTTACTGCTTCCTCATGGCCAATTTTCCTTAATAAACATATAATGAATAAATAGATATAAATTTTATTTATAAATTATCATAAGGTATGATTTTATTTATAAATTCGCAGATTTGGTGTTTAGTAATAATATGAATATTATGATAATGTGTATGATATAATTGTAATCTTGAGGATATATAATATTATGTTGTATTTATTTAGAATTTTACATAATATCTTACCAGTAACTGGTATAATTTTTATTTTTACTTTTAAAGTGATCAATTAAATTGAATAGTATTAAAACGACAATTTTCTTAGTTTTTTGATAAAATAGTATTAATATACAATATAATATTTTATATAATTTAATTTTGTTAAGAGGCTATTAATTCCTATGAAAGTTGTTTATAGTAGATAATTTTTTCTCCCCAAATCCATTTATTCCTTTATTTTATATTTTTTACTTATTTCCTTCATTTGAGTTTAAAAGTTTGTTTGCCATTACATAAAAAAGAGGTGGAAAGGAAAGAGAAGTCAAAAATTGATACATCTTCATACTGGAATTGAATATCATTTGTCAACCAGACAGGAAAAACAAATGGTCTGGTCTTTACTTTAAAAAATAAAAAAGCAAATGAAATTTGGATTAGGGAGATAGGGTGACTGGAACTTTGTGAATTTTTCTAAATCTTCATTAGAAATTTCTCATTATTTCTTGGTCTAAGATTCAGATCTAACATTTTAAAAACATAGGGTCTGCTAAAATAAATATTATTGCAAAAAATATGAGTAATTTTCAAAGGATATTTTTCTTTCACATGGAAATGTGTGTATATGTATTAGTTGAGCTATTTAGAGAAAATTATATTGAAGATTATTATACATAAATATATATAATAGGTATATTGAAAAATGCATAAGAAAACTTAGTGTTAAATACATGTTATTAAGAGTTCGAAAATATTTCAATAATAAGCAAAATGTTACAATTAAAATTTATGAACCATTTTTAACAACAGATTTTTTTATTCAATTTTTTCCTTCCCACACGCACTCATGCATACACAAACACACACCTTTTATTTATATACTTTTTTTATTTATATATATATATATATATATATATATATATATATATACCTTAAAAATTCCCTTAGCCAACGTGGACGGGTTTCGATCCCAGCTTCAAGCGTCCTACGTGTCTAGCTACACTGAAGAGTTCTGATAGACCAAAACAGTCTGTCTGTGGATGACACTATATATATATATATATATATATATATATATATACACATACAGATTTTAACTTCTGGAGAATTTATATATATATATATATATATATATATATATATATACACACACACACACACAGATTTTAACTTCTGGAGAATTTTTTTTTTTTTGTTTTTTTCCTACTTTTGCTATCTGTTTTATTTTATTTTATTTATTTTTTAATTATTGCAGGAGTTCTTCAGAAAAGGAAATGGGAAAATGCAATGTCTATTGATCGTTACTCTTGGGGTTACCGTCGAAACATTCAACTTTGGCAGTTGCTAACAACAGAAGATCTCATTAAAGAATTAGCTAAAACAGTCAGGTAATGGAATTTTTTAGAATTTTTCTTTGTTTTTGTGTTTAGTCATATTATCTCATCAGCCAATTAAAGACAATCATTATTTTGACTACCTTCATCACCATCACTGCCAGAACAAAGAAATAATTTGCAAGATATCTTGGCTAAAAATCATTCAAGCCTAAAGAAAAATACCTATTTCTATTTCTAATAACAATGACCAATGGAGATATTATAATTCCAAGAATTGAATTTTTTTTTTAATATTCTATATAATTATGAGGTCATTCAGTAAGTGGCTTTTTTTTTCTTTTTTCATAAATGTGAACTCAGCATTGTTTGGAATTGGTTTATAGTAAAAATTATCTTAATCTCACAAAAATATTTGTTTTGAGACTATTCAAAATGGCAAATCAAACTGTACTCCAGTCTTGAAAAGAGGTCTGTCATCAAATTTTTGATGGCCGAGAAGTGCAATTTATGTGAAATTTACAGAAGAATGTTGGGTGTGTATGGAGAAGAAAAAAACAAAAGTTTACAAATGGGCTAAACATGGGTTTGCCACTACAAGCCTGAATTGAAAAGACAGTCCATGGAGTAGAAACACACTTTTTCTTTGGTAAAGAAAAGGTTCTGAGCACAGTGGTCAGTAACAAAAAGGTCATGTTGCCTGAGACATGAAAGGTTAAATCACTATTAATTTCTTTGAAAAAGATTCAACTGTAAACTATGCTTCCTCTTGGCAACTTCTTAGATAAAATTTGCTTTATTTATTGAATGACCCTCATTTTATGTATACATATACATATATATATATATATATATATATATATATTATACACACATACGAGGGTCATTCAAAAAGTTGGAAACTTTACCCAAAAAGAAGGGCTGTAGCTGAACATTTTTCTTGCGGCAATGCATTACAATTTGTTATAAAACTAAAAAAACTTATTCAGAAAAATCAGTTACCCAACTTCAAATCTTGAACAAGGCTGTTTGCACTTCACATAGCACTAATACTCTCGGGAATGGTATGAATCCAACTATTCCCCCTCTAGCCATAGGTAAATAGCAGGGCAAATTGGGTTCTTTAGCTTTGTAATACTTTAATTACTTTGATAAAGTAGTTACTTGTTGCCATTACTTTCATGTTCACTTTGACCCGGAGTGGTAGTATCTGTTAGGGTCCCATTAACGAATCAAATAGAACTGTTTGAAAATTATTATTATTAGATAGGAATACTTGAAACTGTGTGCAAATCATTTCTATTAATAGTTACTTAAAACTACAATTGTTTACAAATGATTATTGTTATTAGTTATTACGAGTAACCTTATAATTACTTACAAAGAAAAAATGATCAACTTAGGTAATAAATAACCTAACAAGGGTTGACATATCATAAAACCAACCAACAAACAAACAAACATACATATATAAATTTGTAGCGGCATCATTTGCACAATGTTAGTTCAAGTGTTGGGTTAGTAAAATGGTCATTCCTGTGTATGGAGTGAGTGAGGGAGAGGCTCTCTGTGATTGGATATACTAATCTTGGCGCAAAATCCAAAATCCAGTCAGATAGATTCCACCAGGCATTCCGTGAGGCAGTGACATTAAAAGCTCTCAGAGAGACAACCCTAACATACCAGATATCTTCTTCTGCACGCCAGTAAGTCTCTTAAACTTAACTTTATACACAGGAAGGACTGTATATTATTATTCATTGTTTCACGTGCTGGTTAATAAATTGTTAGAATTTAACAAAGTATTGATTCATTTATTTGTTGTTATTAGCCTTAGAATAAATGCTAATTCAATTCTCAATATAATTCCTCTACTTAAAAAAGAAAATGTAGATCTTTGTTAGGAAAGGTTTAGAATATTTTAAGATAGAAATTTGGGGCTTTTGGATGACTCTAAAAGTCCTGTTGGGTGTGCAGTCTATATTGTGTTACTTTACATCTTCTTTTGGTTCTGTTCACCCCACACCACCCCTCATGTGTCCCACACAAATTGTTCTTTGCCAGATCCTAGCAGATCATATACTGGATAGAAATGCTGGAAATCTTAACTGTGAAGTAAATGAGCTCAGGTTTGTTTAAAATGTTATAAGAAAAACTTGTTTGAATTAGAACTGTTTGACTAAATTGAATAGCTTGAAATAGAAATGTTTTTGGCAATTAGTTTAAGTGTACTCATGCTGAACTGAATTGTTTGAAGTAGAACTGATTATTTGTATAAAAATGGATTTGGCGTTAAATAACCTACAAAGGTTGATATGCCATAAAACCCAACCAACCAACTAGCAGATCAGCCATGCTCCTGGAGCATCAGTAGATTCTAGGCATATCTCTGACTCTGGTTGCTTTCTCTGACTTAGGCTCCCAGTACATTTTGTATCTCTGATTTCTCTTTTATATATGCAGGGGTGAATATTTCCTACTTGGGCTTCTTATAAACTCAACATTAAGATATTGCCAGTGTCTCCAAGACATGCTGAAAAGTATGACAATAAAACTTGAGCCTTTTAAGTCATGGCTCAGCTTTATCTAACCATCTCCACTTAGACTGAGAAAAGTGGATAAAGGGCTTATGTACAAAATACATACAGCCACATGCATACTCAACACACCCATGCAGATATGTCCAGTATTGATATACACACTCATACATGTGTGTGTGGATATAGCTATATATAAGTAAGTTAGCGACCATAGTCGAGGGTGACCCGAAGGCTCCCTTTTCGATAGCTACTACACCAAGGTGTAGGGGAGGGCGCTACTCCATTCCCAGGATTGCTCCACTTTACCCTTGAACCGTACCTTATAATGCTGAGTGTTAAGCAAGGTGGTATCAAGTTCCATTTTTAAAGTCTTTGGTATGACTCGACCTGGGATTGAACCCAGGTCTCCCGGGCCATTGGCGAACACTCTAACCGCTGGGCCAATAATATATATATATATATATCCTATTTACCCAACCCCTTCGTTCGGGCAGGATATGACACAAGGTCAATTTTTAAGCGGAGTTTAACAGGTTTGAATTCAGAGTTTTCCTTCTCCTTGACTAGTTGCCTTACCAAGGCTGAAGAACCCAGTCTGTCCTACTATTTACCCATAGCTAGAGGGAGAATAATTGGATTCATACCTTTCCCAAGGGTATTAGTGCTATGTGAAATGCAATCATTCTCGTCCAGGATTTGAACTCGCGTCACAGTGTCCAATTTCTAGGACGATAACCATTACACCACGGGCACTATATATATATATATATATATATATATATATATATATATATATATATATTAGTCATACACATGTTCACACACTTACTCATATGCCTACTATGATATGCATATACACATGTCTAACTCAATATACTATCACATCAAAGGTCCACCATGTTACAATATTCATAATTTTAGTGACACTATTCAACAAAAGAAATAACTGTTTCCATATATTTCCTGAAAAAAAAACAAAGAATAAATCTATTGAAACCTGGCAAAGTCCTAATAACTCTTGGAATGTTAATGAAAATTGCTTAAAAGAATCTTTTTTTTCTTTTTTCAGTTGTGGGGGTAATCTTCTGGTAAATATTGGACCCACACATGATGGACGCATTGCACCTATGTTTGAGGAACGCCTTTTGGAATTTGGTGCCTGGTTGAGGTTAAATGGAGAAGCAATTTATGGTTCCAAGCCTTGGACCTACCAGAATGACACAGTGACAAGTAATGTCTGGTAAATGTCTTTTCTTTCCTTATACCTTTTAAAGATTTCATATATCACCACTCTTATTACTGCCACTGCAGTTTATATTAACTATTCAGATACTAGTTCACAATTCTAAAGAATTCAGTCATTTAGATTTTGTTACACAAAGAAACAAAAGCAAAGATGATAAAGAATTAACTTTATTCTTGTGTGTGTGTGTATATATATATATATATATATATATATATATATATATATAAACAGCAAGTCATTATCTAAACATGTTTGGTTGAATACCATAGATTGTTTTTCTTTAAAAATCTTCAAGGGAAGATGTTCAAGTCTTCTTACTAGTCTTTTTATGTTTGGGTTAAGCTGGTAAAGAATGTACCCTATACTAGCCCAAGCGCTTTAGGCCATTTCGCTAATCATCCTCAGGTTGTATTAGATTGTTTGTTGCTGTTAGCCTTATATTTATTTGGAGTGGGGTTTTATTCGTTTGTTTTTTGTTATGCTTTGTCATTAGATACTGTTTTATGGCACTTATGTCAGAAAGGTGGTAAGTAAGGTGACAAGAGAGTGTGGTTGTTGTATCACCAATGATGGTATTAGGTGTTATGTTATTTTTCCATAGACACTCTCAAAATGGACATGTAAATTTATACACTACATTAGTTTGAGTTAGGGGAGCTTTGGAAGAGTTTGTATTATTCTTAATGATGAGGTTTGATGTTTTAAATTTAGTGTAATAGATAATGAGTTTTATATGTTTTTGAGATATATGAAAAATTGAAGTTCATAACCCGCTGCAACTTATTATAAAGATACAGGAAACTGTAACAAGGGGATAAATCTGGTAAGTGAATTCTACTTTATCATGGCATAGCTGCTGCTGTTAAAAGACATACCTTCTACCCACTCACTGATATTAGTGCCTGCATGATGATAATTTTAAATTCAGATCATTCTGCCAGACCCTGTATTAAATTTTGATTATACATATGTGTGTATAGGGAACAGATGAAGTTATAACACAGCACTCAATAAGTCCCAGGCCTGACATATAGATGATGCCACTAATAAAAAATCCATATGATTTTCATAAAGTACTAACCTTCAAATAGCACATGTCAAAATTTGAACCCAATCAGATTTTTTGTTAACAAATAAGTTATTTAAGTGAAGCTATCGTTGCATAAGTTTCAAAACCATGGAAAATTCTGAATTTCATGTGTTGATAAAGCATTGCTTTCTGATGAGAAAAAATACTATTCAAACAAAGCAATAGCTTGATAAGTGTTATTCAGACTCTGCTCCATCGAAAACAATGGTTAAGAGGTGATATGCTGACTTTAAATGTAGTCGTACAGACACAAAAGATGCTGAATGCACAGGTCACCCAAATTTGGCAGTTGTCTCAGAAAACACCAAAAAACTCCACAAACTCATTTTGGCCGATCATAAATTGAAATTGCATCAGATAGCAGTAGAATTAAAGATATCAGAAGGCAGTGTATTCACCATTTGGCATGAATATTTGTCAATGAGAAAGCTGTGTTCAAAGTGAGTGCAACGTTTGCTTACAGTTGATCAAAAACAACAATGATTCAGAGCATTGTTTACAACTGTTTCAATGCAACCAAAAGGAGTTTTTGCGTAAATACATGACAATGGATGAAACATGGATCCACCATTTCACTCCGAAGTCTGAGTGGACAGCAGCAGGTGAAAGCCGTCCAAATTAACCAAAGACGCAAACATCAGCAATCAAGGTTATTACCTCTGTATTTTGGGATACACAAGATATTTTGTTCATCGATTACCTTGAGAAAGGAAGAACTGTCAATAGCGAATATTATATAGCATTATTTGTGCATTTGAAGCAAGAAATCACCAAAATACAGCCACAAATGAAGAAGATAAGTGCTCTTTCACCAAAACAATGCTCCGTGTCACAAGTTGATCGCAACAATGGCAAAACTACATAAATTGCACATTGAATTGCTTCTGCACCCACCCTATTCTCCAGATCTGGCCCCCAGCAACTAATGGTTATTTGAAAACCTCAAAAGAATTCCCTAGGGAAAGAGATCTGGTTCCAATGAAGAAGTGATATCGGAAACTGAGATGTATTTTGAGGCCAAAGACAAATCGTTCTACAAAAAAGCCATCGAATTGGAATCAGTGTATCACCCTAGAAGGAGACAATATTGATAAATAAAGTCTAATTTTGCCTAAAAGTTGTTGTTTTATTAGTTAGGCCTGGGACTTGTTGAATGATATGTTAGTAACACTTGATATATGTACCATACTTTTTCCCTCCTTAATATTCCCCACTGAAACGAGAGGTGAGGTATATGCTTTAGTCTTGTCATCAAATACTCAAATATTTAATTTGATCCTGCTTTCTTTTTTAACTTCTTGTTGTTTTTTTCCAGGTATACCTCTCAGAAGTCTGACAAAGGTACCACAGTATATGGTATTGTCTTGAAGTGGCCCCCAGGAAACACACTGTATCTTGGCTCTCCAAAATATTCAACGTCCCTACGTGTGTCTATCATTGGCTATTCAGGTCTACTCAAAGTAATGGCCAGCCCCCAGGGTGGCATCGTTTTGATCACTCCTACCATTCCTATCAATGAAATTCCCATGCAGTGGGCCTTAGTACTTAAAATAACTGGGGTTACCAATTGAACAGGTTTATATTTTTCTAAATGACTTATTTTTAATTTTTAGCTCTAAATAGTCCTTGGGAAATTACAGAATGGTTTCAAAATTTTTCCCTATAATTTATATAAACAATCTGAGACATTAAGATTAAGGGTAAATTGTGATTGTCATTTTGTAAACTCAATTAAATTTGGCACAAAACAAAATTTAGTGAATTTCCAAAGAATTTTTTTTTTTTTTTTAATAAAAGTAATCTTGGAAAATGAACCCCTATCCCGATTTATATTAAATTTTTTAAAAGTATACAAGGTCATATTCATTAAATTTTTAAAAGAAAAGTAATTCATTTAAGGATATTGGAATGTGAACAGTCAATATACAAATAATGTTGACAAAGTTTTTTAAAGTGTGTTTTGGATCAATTATTTTTCTAATTTACTATTCTACATTCATCCACTTGTTCTAAAAAAAAAAATATTGAATTTTGCATTTTCACACCTTTCTTTCTTTCTTTTTGTCTTTTTTTTTTTTTTTTTTTTTTTTTTTTTTTTTTTTTAGTTGATCTATTCTTGTCATTAGGTTTAAGCTCTGAGGATTCAGAATTTTAAAAAAATCTTCAAGCAAGGCTCAAATTCTCATTCTGTGCCTCAGGATCTTATTTTTCATGGTCAAAACCTTGACCATTTAGGCCACCAAATCAGTCATGATCTGCGAGGTCTCATTTAGAATCTGCTATAAAATATGGCTATTTACAGGCCTAAGAGAGCTGACTTTTATTCTATACTGTATTGTTGATCTTAAAGCAGTTGTTTTAATAACTCTTGAGTTTGTTTTTGTTGAGGTTATAAGATTGATACATTTTTTGACTTGATTACCCAAAGTAATTATAACTGTTTGTTTATTTTTTCTGCTTTTAATGTTAAAATTTCTTCATTCATTTATATCTAAGCAAGTATGGATGATATGGTTTTCTCTAACCATAGTTCTAATATTAGATCCAAAATGATATTTCTTCAGATTCTTTTCATTAATGTAAATCTCAAGCAATAAAACTTGTTGCACAACCTAGCAATGAATAACTCAGGATTTTTTTCTTATAAAATATTTCTTTGTCAGTATCTTTAAGAAGTTTCAAATGCAATCTTTTTGCAAAAGGCTATTTTTATATACAATTTTAGAATAAGAAATTTTCTGCTACTTATGATCCTTTAAAATTTGGTTTAAGAACTACAATTTGGACTCTGTGTATGTGTGTGTGTATGCATGTGTGTAAAAATTAGATGATGTCTATTTAAAAACTAAAATGTTAGTAAAGGAATAAAATGGTGTCAGGCAAATATAATGATATTAAAAAGTAATATATTATGAAACTCATAATCTCTATCTATCTACAAATCATCTATCATGTTCAATCCATTTTTTGTGTACTTGTAAAATTCACATAATTCAAGTGGGATGAATATTTACTCTACGATTGACAATTGTTTTCTTATATCTTGTTGTACAAATTTATGCATTAAATTCTACTGAAAAGAAAATTTTTCATTTTGTTTTTGTTTGTTTTTTTATTTTATTTTTTATTTTTTTATTTTTTTTTTTTTGTAGAGAATATGAATCTTTATATTAGGTTCATTGAAAATTAATAGACAATTTTACTCTTGAATATGTAATAAAATCAAGCAATATTTTACAAACAGCCTAATATAATCTTTGAGCAAAACATGCAAAGTTTTTTGGCAATTGCAGATCAACTGGAACAAAATTGTAATCTGTTTACTTCTACCTCGATATTTTTTTTTCTTTAGAAAAATAGAAATTTCATATTTTTACATTTGAATTGTTTTTACTATCTATCTTGCAGAAAAGCACATCATACCAAGAGAATAATGCAATTTCCAGTCCAATGTTGCAACTAAATGATATTTTTGTCAGATTTGCATTCACACTTAACATTATTTTTTAATCATTCGAGTTATCAATGTAACAAGTAACTATGGAATGCTAATAAGAATTATTCACTCCTTTCTAAATAGAATAATCAATATCATGGACCACTGTTACAATGGGAACCTAACTGGTTCACAGATCATCTAGTTACCTATATTGACTGATTGCCTTCTTAGAATTCCAAAATTCTATGAGCTGTTTTCATGGACAAAATTTGTACAGTCAGGAGGTATGGATTGCATTATTCAAATTCTGGTTGAGCCTGTTTGCAGTTCACTTGGTACTAACACCTTTGGGAAAGGTATGAATCTATCTTGTCTTTTCCTGGGTATGAGTAAAATTGTAGGGCTGACTAGGCTTTCTTGCTTTGGTGGGTGATTTGTGTTGGAGAAGGATAACTAAAAACTGGAAACTGGAATTCCTTAAACATTCAATATATTCTACCTCCTCTTAGCAACACGTACAACAACACTAGTACCAATCTGCCTCGGACTTTGCCCACCTTTTAGATTATAATAGAGTGGGGGCAGAGTTACTGCCATGGACAACAATTAGTATTCCATCTAACACTGCCAAGGTCTGCATCCAGATTGGTGATATCCTGAAACTAATGGATGCCACTACTATTGACAAGATGTTTTCACATTTTTTAAATTTTTTTTTAAATTAAATACACCATCCTGAATATATGTGTGTGTGTATGTATATATATATATATATATATGTGTGTGTGTGTGTGTATAATATATATATATATATATATATATCATTTAAGTCTGTCAATAGACTTAAAAGGAATAATCCAAATAGAGTGCTCAATGCATGGCTGATTAATACATATATAGAAAAATATATTTAAAAAATTCACATGCAGAGCAAAAGATATCATTAATATCAAGATATCTGTTGATTTTTCTTGATATTAATGATATATACATGTGTGTGTGTGTGTGTGTATATATGTATGTATCAGGGGCGGAGACGGGACTAGTGCTACTCGTGCCTGGCACGACCAATAACTCGGTCAATGTTATTCAAAATGGATTAAAAATCATCCATTAATTTCAAGCAAACATACTTAGTCTGATCTCAATTAAATTACGTATCTATTCAAGTTTCGATAACTAAGTAGCCAAAAGTTCATAAATATATCTGGGAATAATACAACAATGCTGTTTTGAATGGATGGTCTTTGTCCGGCCACCCTCAGATTCATTGAACATCCCATAAAATCGGCTATAATGTTGAACGCCCGATTCGTGCCAGGCACTAGACCCTTATAATAACAGTAATGTTAGAGAAATACGTTTTTGGCTGTATCCAATAGCAAGAGCAACCCTTACACTGTGCTGAAAAATCTTAGCACAGACTGCTGATAGATGTATTGGGAAGAGAGAGAGGGACCGAGAGAGAGATAGAGTGAGAGAGAGAGGGGATAGCAGATTAGAGCCGTCGCCGACGTCATCATCATCGCTATGGTAAATGTTGGTTAAACGGCGTGTTTTAATTCGTTTTTTCACTAACAGATCTCTATTTCTTTAATGAATGTTGCATATATTACATTCTGTAACTAAAATTTGTTTATTTGAATACATTTTCAACAAATAATCTTTATTTTAAGCGAAATTGAAACTACTAGCTGTGTCTGTGTATATTGTCATCAGTTTCTTTATTCTGATAAACATATTTTTCTCGTCATAGTAATGAACATCTTCTCTTTTCTTCTATACTTTTGAAAGGAAAAAAAATTATCTTATCTACTGTATTAACAAGACTACAAATTATATAGTATCTTGATTGTTTACAAAAAAACACCATGCAAGGTAGGTTTGTCAATCTGTGCTATACAATGGAGAATCACGCAATAGCAACTATGATGACTTACTTTGGGTCCACGGACCACGGGTTGGGAACTGAAGTTGACAGAGGGCGTGGGGGGCATGAGTAGCAAAAATAGGTTAGAGTCGCCACTGGTATGTATGTATATATATATATATTATCTCACACACACATACAAATATTTCCTCATCATGTCGCACTGCTGGCATAGATTTCCCTAACTTTCTCTTTCATTCGTCCCTATCATCCATCACTCCTGGCAGGTCTTCCTGCCTACATCCTATGACTACACATAGCTGTTGTAGTTAAGATCTTATTGGTCAGCCAACACTGACACATCCATGTGGAGGTGTCCATAGGAAAACATCACTTATAAGTTCATCCTTGCTTTTCCAGCTGTGTCCTGCATGTCTTGTTTGTCTTATTTGGATGGTTTTAGAGATGAGAGGTAAGTGGCCATACAGCTGTTATTTCATGGTGTGTTTCTTGTAGGATTTGTTCAATATAGCTTGTAGCATTTCCCATCTAGCTTATGTTTTGTCAGCATTCATGTGGTGCATCAGTACAGAGGTATTGATACAACCTCTGCTTGAAAGAAGTTCCATTTTGATTTATCGGATAGATCAGACTTCTATACAATCTATAGTATATTGCTAGTAGTCCACACCTTCACTCGTCACATCTTGACATCACTTTCAAGTGATGATATGCTGCTACCAAGGTACATGAACTTGTCCGCTAATTTCAGAGAACCACCATTTAGAGTGGAGATGTCTCATTGATTAAAACACATGGACTCTGTTCTGTTTGTTGAATATTAAATTTAAGTAATCCTGGTCAAGAGCTCAATGCAAATAAAATCCACAGAGCAAATTATTTTTCAAAAAATGAGCATTGATTTAAATCAATGCTTAACAGGATGGAAATAAATTTAATATCTTAATGTGACCAATTGGTGTTTGCTTTTTTTTTTTTTCTAATATATATATATATATATATATATATATATATATATATATATATATATATATATATATATATATATACACACCCTTCTAAAACAGAGATACCTCATAAGAACAAGAATTATATTAAATCTGAAGCTTATATATATTTGATCTTGTGCAAGGTGTGATTAAGAAATATATATATATATTCAAGATTGATCAAGAAAATATACTCATCAGATTTCAGAATCAGCAATGATAAACATGTTTATAAAACACAATTTAGAAACTAATCAGTTTTCATTTTAAAGGTTCAAAAATGTTAGTTAATATACTTTATAAACAACACAGAAAGATAGTTGAATCTCACATTACTTCTAATCATGATACTATCAAATAAATGTCTGGTTTTTCAACTAATCTCCTTATTTGATTAAACTAGTTCTAAATACCTAAAATGTCCTTTTTTTAAACTAGTTTTTATAAATTGTTTTATAAATTATACTTACTTTTAGTTGACTTCTAATCAAAATATTTTCTACACTAGATTTTTATTGCAAACAAAAAAGTTATTTTATTTGATATAGAAATGATATTGGTATTTTTGAAAATGAAAAAAATTTGGAAAATTTTCTGAACTACACATTCATACATTATTTTTGAGAATTTTAAAAAAATTTTCTTTGTTCTCTTGTGTTCGAAATATATATAAAATATGGATTTTTCCAAATTGAAATAAGCAGATATTTTTCTTATAACTATGTGGATCTAGAGTATAAATTAAATCCTTATGCTTAGCTTAATGATAATCATCACAAGAAATGGAATTAACAACCAATGTTCAAATTCTGGAACAAGTTGTTTACTCTAATCCCTTTGGGAAAGGCATGAATTTATCTGTTCTTCTTCTATGGATAAATAGTTGGGCAGACTGAATTATTAATTATTTTAGTTATATATAAGTAAGCTATCTCATATATATATATATATATATATATATAACCTCACCTTCCTTAGCTTATTTATTACTATTAGTTTCATGTGTTTATTTGTTTTGTTTGTTTTTAAAAAAAACACAAACATCAAACTGGAGTGTTTTTTTTCTTTTTTGAACCAATGAATTAGAAAAATGAATATTGCTATCAAAAAACTCCTCTCTAATAATTATGGATGATATATATATATATTAATAAAATGCATGAAATAAAACTAAAGTTGAATTAAGGAAAGTAAAGTAATAATTATACTATTTTATATATTGCACTGTTTTTCAGCGTCCAAGTATTTTATTTTGTTCAATGTTTTTAAACACTATATATATATATTGCCCAGTCAGCTGGGGCTGTAGAATACACTGACTGCACCTCTGCAAAGCGGTAAGACCCCCCACCGCCCTAACGAGTGTCCTAGATATATCACTAAACAATCTGATGGTGAGGTTCCAGCAGTGCTGGAGCTTTGGGGAATGCGGAGTACCCCTTCATTGCCATCGCTCCCAGGTCCACTCTGGCCCAGCGTGGTAGCACCTGATAGGGCCCTATCTATAGGTTAAATAGAACTAACAGCATACTTATGCTAAAATTAATTGAGTAAACTGAATAGCTTGAAATAGAAACGTTTTCGACAATTAAACCGTACTTACACTTAAACTGCGTGCTTATGCTTAACTGAATTATTTCAAATTGAACTGTTTTTCGACATTAAAACTGTATTTATACTCAACTGAATTATTACATATAACTGCTTAAATAGTTTGAAATGGAAATGTTTTTGACAATTAAACTATGTACTTATGCTAAACTGAACTGTTTCAATAGAACAGATTATTTACATAAAAATGGATTTAGCGTTAAATAACCTACAAAGGTTGATATGCCATAAAACCAAACAAACCAAACATATATATATATATATATATATATATACACACACATGCACAAGTTTTTTAGTCTTTGGTATGACCTCACCTAGGAAAGAGCAAATACATATTTTAAATTTACAGAGACATATATAGTAAGTAAAGTAAAGTTGGTGACTGTGGTCGAGGGGAACCCGAAGGCTCCCTTTTCAATAACTACTACACCTGTTATATACTCACATAATAAATATGCTTATATACACATATACATATTCATGCAACATCACAACGACACCATAATTAAGACGCATGAAGGAAGGAAGACGCAAGAAGACTTCTTTAGAAAAATATTCACCTCTCACTTTATTTGTAAGGTTTCGAAAGGTTAGCATGTGAGAGGATGCTGGAGGCCGAACATAAACTTCATATTTTGACCCCACTGTTATGACCGTCACGTTGTGTCGTTCTTGTTCTCCTGATGTTAGGGTCCACTCCATCGGGGCTTCCGAGGACCCCTCGGTCGGGTGTGGTTTTCACTACCACATCTGGTCTCTCCTGTCTGGAAGTCTGCTGGCAACTGCTCTTGGACCCCAAACTCAACTGAGTTAAATAATAACTCAACGCCCACACAATCGCCTACTGGATCTTTGAATCGGATGTTCAATCGTCATCAAGCGGAAATAACTGTCATGCAGTTCAGAGGTTACTCTCTTCCAGTGCATGACTGTAATGGCAGAATGGGACCTTGACCTTATCCCATATCATAAGCCTTAATCCGCCCACGCAATCTCTTTTGATTACTGGCCGTTGGACTGTGTCCCTTCCTTCCGGTGTATTACCTAGGAATAGTATTTTTGGGCCGGGGAACACACCTAGGTGTAAGGGAGGGCACTACTCCTTTCCCTGGATTGCTCCACTTTACCCTTGATCTATACCTTATAATGCTGAGTGTTAAACAAGGAGGCATCGAGTACTATTTTTTTGAGTCTTTGGTATGACTTGACCTGGGATTGAATCCCAGTCTCCTGGGCGTTTGGCGAACACTCTAACTGCTAGGCCAATGTGTGTGTGAGTTATATATATATATATATATATATATATATATATATATATATATATAATTTTTTTTTTCATCCAGTTTTATATATCTAATGTAAGGAATATGATGAAAAATAATAATACCCACAATTCAGAGTAGGGGTTTCTGAAATTCCATGTCTGGATTCTGATAAAAATATTTGTAGGTGAATCTGGGCATTATATTAGAAAATGAATTTATGAGCACATTAGAGACTTTAAAAAGGAAATACAATGGTTTGGTTAAACATAATTTAGAAACTAATCACAACTTTGATTTTAAAGACTTTAAGATGTTAGTTCATTTGCATTGTTGAATCTCATATCAGTTCAAACCACAATGCAATCAGAGATCAAATTTTTTCTGTTTTCTTATTTGGTCAGATTGCTTTTGAAAAGTTACAAAATCCTTTATTCGAAATAATTTAGTTTCGTTGTTTATATATATTTAGACAGATTGATAAATAGATGAATAGATATTTGAATTAAACTGACAGAGATAGAAAGAAGGCTAACACTGATAAAGATGGATAGCTATGTTATGGAATGTTTATAATAGGTAGATATGAACTAAATAATATTAATATAGATAGACTGAAGTGATATGGAAATTTTTTTATTACATCACACAAATTTGAAACAAAATGCAACCAGCAGAAATAGAATGTTTTAAAACTTTTTCATCTTTCTTGCTTCATTTGGTAACTCATACACCCTGAGGAAGGTTTAAAAACTTAAATGTTTAATGTTGGCAAAAAATTCAATTGATGATATCATCCTCTGAAGATCTTCACATGTATATATATTTATTCAGTGATAGAAACAACCTGCTCTACCCTCAAAATAATGTATTCTTCTGTTGTCATGGTAATTCAAACATGTCCTGATTATGCTGCTTCCGTGAAAGAAAGAAAGAAAGAAGCAGAATAGTGTTTTCTGAAAGCATAACATTAGACAGCCAAGAAAGTAGGAAGGCAATAAGCAGAATAATATTTATAGACTCAAAAAATGGTACTTGATGCAGCCCTGCTTCACCCTCAGCATTATAAGGTACAGATCAAGAGTAAAGTGGAGCAATCCAGTGTAGTAGTAAATGAAAAGGGGGCCTTCAAGTTGCCCTCAACTTTACTTTTACATCGGTAAACCTGCCAAGATATTTTTCTTTTTCTAAGTTTATTTATATAGGTATTTACTGAGCCAAGCATAATCTGGCTCATAGTCACAATACTGAAATATGTCCTAATGTCCGTTGCAAAAACTGAGGAATCAGTATTTTTTATTGTTTTTGGTAAAAACCAATATAAAAAAGGTTTTATGTATCTTTGTAAAGAAGATTAAGGTTCACTGTGAGCATCTGCAATTTGAAGTGGAAAAATAATAAACAACAATTTAAAACCTTTACACAAAATTCAATAGTTTTTTTTAGGGTAACCTGCTAGCAATACACATATAAAATTCTTTGAGTCCCTTGTCCATTTATGGTTTGGTGAAAGTTTGCTAGCCTTCAGCGGTAAGAAAAGTGTGTGTATACATGTATGTGGCCTGTCAGTTCAGGAAGCAAGATAACAGTGATCAGCTGATTCTGTGTTGTTAACTCCTTGGCGGCTGCAGGTTAAAGAGAGAGAAGTCCTTTTTTTCTTGCAGAAGGTCCAGCTTTTTGTATCCTTCCACAAGTGGATTTGATTGGTTCAGTTCAACCAAATTTACTTCTATGAGGGAATTCGTCTGCCAGTGAAAAATACATCTAATCACTGCCACATGTTTTGGATACATTTGTAGCAGAAGGTATTTTGGTTTGGCACGCAATTTAATTCGACACATAATTTCACCCAAGCAGGATGACTTATCCTATTCAACCTGGACCTCTTTTCCAGGCAGCAGAAATTGGGTAAACAGCCAAACACAGTCTCTTTGGCTGAACAACACTGTCCAGTGCAGACGTCCCACTGGCTGTTCTTCAACAGCAGCAGCAACAGCATGGACACATGAGGGAACCTATCTAATTTATGGATTCCTTGTGCCTATCTCAGACCAAGGAATCCCAGTTGAATATGAATTAGATACATTCAATACGCCACCACAGGAACAACTTTATGTCACCCCCAAAATTGGCTATGTCAATGCGATGCCTTTATTCCGCTCTCGGCACCTAGCTCTCATTTCACCTCTGGGCCATTTTAATGGAGATAACGCACGCCTCTCCCCAAAATCCACCAGACACACAAAACTCACGGTGACTCCAAAGTTTATTTCCTCCAACGGCAAACATTGCTTTCGCTAAACTACGGCGAACACAATCCCTCGCACGTCCAATGATACGTGCTGCCTTCTCAACTCTATCATATCTCCATTTCGTCTCTTACTCACAACCTTCCTAGGAGACTTGCAGCACAAACGCAAACTACATTTTTCATGCTGCAAATAAAAACTATTCCTAAAAACACATTTCGACTATCGGCATCTTACTTCTTCATCCTTCCTTTATTAACTTACAAACTTAGCGAGGAAACAACACAACGTAAACACAAGCATGTAACAACTTTTCCTCGCTCAAAAATGACAAACATTATTGTCGCTAAAAATAACAATTTCACAGCCGCTAAACATTCCAGAAACTGTGATCACTATCTTCATGGTTTATCTCTGGTAATGGTCTTAATTAAAATTCAGTAATTACAATTAAAAAAATGTGAAAATGCGGTAAAATTTAAAAGCGCTATACATTAAGTGCAACTTAGTCTGGTACAAGGTCATAATAGTGGAGCACCTTTAGGAATCAAACTCTTAAAACAGCTTGCAGATGCCCAAGCATCATTTAGGATGTCCTAAGTTTGAAACAATTGAAGAAATTCAAATACTACACCGTTATTCATAATTGCTTGACTAGCTTGATAATCATCATGCCACGACAAGACATTTATAAGACCATACTTTAAAATATTAATTTTGATCAAATATGGTTTAATTACGCGTTTGGTCTTCCGTAGATTTCCCAGCTGAACATACAACGAGATTCTTATTTCACTCGTTCTATCATGGCTGCAGTGTTGACACCGCGTTGTATACCTCGGTTCGCCAGACAACTTAGTCTGGTGGTTGTAAGTATTATTTGATTATTTATTTAGCTTCAAAGGTTTATGATTTTATCGTCTTTATTGTTTTATCATGTTATTCATGCTATGATAAAAGGAATCTTTACTAATATCTCTGACTGACTTGGAAGACGAAATGACCTTAACTTTGACTTTGTCTCACATAGATCTTTTTGTTTTCGTTTTTTTTTTCTTAATTCAATTATTCCTAAGATCAATTTAAAAGAATATGCCAGTTTTTATTGCAATTTTGCTTTATTTATTTTAAGCTTTAAACAAGCATTTAAAATAATTCAAGTTAGTAATTTTTCCCTCCCAGATGATGAAAAAAATGAATGAATGAACAAAATTGACAACTGACTATACATTTTTTCTTCTTCCCTGTTTCGTTTATTTACTCATTTATTTTTGTACTTTTTCGCCTCTTAAAAAAACTTCGTTAAACGTATGATATTTTCAAAATATGATATATTTTGAAAATTCTCGTTAACAATATTAAAACAATGCCTCTGTTTCTTTTGTTGTTAACACATGACCGAAAAAAGATCACAAAAAAGTATAGCTACAGACATTAGGGAATGCTTTGACCGTTTTGAAAAGATCAACTCTCGAGGAACCGATCCTTTTTTTCTTTTTGGTATTGTCCAATATCTATTTTTGATCCTTGAAAATGCTTTTTTTATTTTCTTTTTAATTGAGAATTTTATCATATTAGACGAACCCACATTTGTCATTCAAAACGATTTTAAAAATTTAATTCAACAAATTTTTAATAAATCTACGGGAAATTTTTCTTTTTATTAAATAAAACTTTTTTCTCCTTCAGTTTTCATTTAATGACACTAAATCACCATTTATTTTAATATATTTTCTTTTTTTTAAGTATGTCTTGAAAGTAAAATTTTTTATAGGGGATCATTAATGTTCAGAAGTACTTTCAAATTTTTTCATAATTTATTTTCCGTTAAAAAATTGACTAAAATTTTCAGAGATTTTTTTTTAAGAGTGGGAATCTGTTAAAAGAATTGCTTTTTGTTTATTTTTTAATCTAAAGGACGATTATTTTTATGATGAAAAAGAAAGGAATTAATGAATATCAACATATATATCGTTTTTCCTTACGTTTTAGAAAAAAAAGACAACGAAATTAAACAAATACTTTTCCTTACTATCGTCTTCTTTTCATTTTCATGCTTGTGTGACAGTGATCAAGCAAGTTATCGCTCTGTCGAGCCCGGGGGCTTATAAAGTAATTTACTAAGCGTTTTTGCTTCGATGTGGCACAAGGCCGAATGAATGGGGCATCCAATGAGACTCGAACTCACTCTTGTATGTTGGCTAGTCTAGCTTGCTAACGATTACACCACCCGAAAATGTGTAATTAATAGTCTTTAAATCACCCCGGGATGAAGAAGAGGAAAGGAAACTATCTCGCAGGTGTTAGCACATGAAAGACTACTCTCGCTTACTTCGTGTCAAAGCCAACTAGGGAAATAGGAAGTTATTGCAGCAACACAATCTTCCAAACTGACCAACTTCAAAAATAACAATTAAAATCCTGGTTTTTACCAAGACACAAACACTGATTGCTGGCATCAGTCACAACATAACCATACAATATATACTGTTATTATTCATGTTTAATACTATCCTTTTTCCAGATTTATTTGCGTGTACAAAAGTTCCCTTATTTGAAAATTAGACTGTTTTTCTATAAACTTTTGCACACACCTAACTTCTTTTTTTCTTTTTCTTTTTTTTTTTTTTTTTTAGAAAATCTAGTTTTTGTTTTTCACTTGAAATTTTTGCACACATTTATTATTTAAAAAAATGTTATTTCATTATGCAAATATCTCTTGGTCGTCCTTGTAGTTATTTACTAAGCTTTGCTTAGATAGGGTACGCAGTTGTAATGGTTTGCTAGTCTAGCTTGCTTGGCTAGCTCCTGGCAATTTCCTTCGGCCTCAGGGGGCCTTCCCCCCAGGCTTTTACCTCCTTCGGGAGGGTTGGGTTTATTGCCCGACGCCTGGGGCGCCCCTAATAAGGGGAATGCCGACGGGGCCATAGGCATTTTTGGAAAATGCTGGACGCGTGTGGGCTACGGCCCTGCGCCCTGACCCACCATAAAAAGGCCTTGTGCCATACTTGCCCGTTAGGTGGGGCGCGCAACAAATACCGCTACACAAGGTGCCCATTTGGTCGTCTTTGTAGTTCCACTGTTTATTACTAACAGATTTATACAAATAAGCAAAAATTATCTTCTGGGAGAATTGCCTCTTTTATTTTAATGACATGCTTCAATAGATTGTCCAAGGGGGTAAAATCCTAGTTTAATCATGCAGCAAATCATAAATGTAACATGTTTTAAATTAAAATCATAGAATTTTAATGTTCCAGGCCTTTTTTATTCTTTTTTTTTTAACACTTGGCACCTATGTTTTATTTTTTACCAATTCTAGAAAAACAAAAACAATCACTCCAAAAAGAATTGTTCAGACAGGAATCTCATCTTTTTTTTTTATACGATAAAAAAAGCAAAGGGTTACACTCTTCCTCTCTAGATAGTACAGACGATGTTTTCTCTTTCCATGATTATCAAATTTATTCTTTAGTAATAAAAAGCCATCAATAAATTGATTGATACTGTTGTTTATTGTAAATAACTGAATCTGTGCTGACTTTGACTATGTATTATAAGATCTACTCAGCTCAGTACACAGTCAAATGGGGGAAATAAGAAACTATTGCAGCCACAAAATCCTCTAATCATTGAGGGCTGACCAGCTAAAAATAATAAGTAAAATCCTGGTTTTTTACTGACACTCAAACACTGATTACTGGCATTAGTTACAAAAATGTAACCCTATCAATATTATACCATGAATATTCATGTTTAATATTTACTTTTTTTTCCCAGATTTTTAAACATGAAAGTTAGGGGTGCATATTATACATGAGAACCAAATATTAACTTTTACATGTATTGACATATTTATGACAGTATATCTATAGTCCAATTTTAACTAATGTGTAACAAACATTAGTTTTGTGCCACTATAGAGAAATAGCCACTAGAATGGGTATTTATAATTTTATTTCTCATAATGAGATTATTTTAACAGCACACTTGTTGCAGTTTTGTGTGAACATGTACATATGTCTACTCTACATACTGTGTACATTTTATGTTTTAAAACATCATATAAATGATATAAATTCATATTTTTAACAGCCCAGTTGGCTGGGACTGTATAATACAACTACATCTCTGCAGAAGAGTAAGACCCCCCAATGAGTGTCGTAGATATGACCTTAAACAATCGGATGGTGAAGCTCCAGCTTTGGGGAATGCGGAGTATTCTTCATTGCCATTACTCTCAGGTTCACTCTGTCCCAGAGTGGTAGCACATAAAAGGGTCCTATCTATGGGTCAAAAATAACTGTTTGACATTTAAACTGAGTGCAAACAGATGACATGCTAAATTGAATTGTTAGAAATAGAACTGTTGTATCATTTAACTGTATATCTACAAAATGTGTTTACAAATCATATATTTAATATATATGTAAAAACATGATTTGGTCTTAAATAACTAACAATAGTTGATATGTCATAAAACCAAACCAAACCCTATTTTTAATCAATATGAACTGGATAAAATGTTGAACAAACATTAAATTTAGCTGCTAAAATTCCTAAAATGTCAGTGTATATTATACACAAGGGATTTTTTTTCAGAATTTCATAAGCCAAAGTTAGAGGTGTATATTATACATGGATAAATATGGAATGAAGCATAGATTATTATGGCATTAAGGTGGTACATACTGTTTTGAAAAATCCTGGAAGCAGTATCCTACAAAATGGCTGCTATTTACCTCTCATCCAACAAACCATCCAAGAAAAGCAAACAATCCTGGAGAAGTAAGGATGAACTCATAAGCAACAATTGTCAGCTCTGTGCAGACACTGTCACCATCTCTTGATGATGATGAAGCCAAATGAAGAAAGTAAGGAGTTAAAATTCCTCACAGCACCAAATGTTATATAAATAGAATTTTCAAAGGAATGGACTTAGCAAACTAAGTTTGATTCTTAGATGAGGCTGTTTACATTTCCCTTTGCACTAATGCCACTAAGAAAGGCATGAATCCATCTCTTCTCCCATCGGCTCTGGGTAGACTGGGTTCTTTAGATTGTTTGGTTTGATGCCATATCAAAACTTGATGGTTGTTAAATGCCAAATCCTGTTTATATATATATATATATATATATAGAATTAACTTAAATCGCTAGTCGAAAATCTTCTACTAAAGTTTCACCTTAACGGATCGTCAGGAAGTTTCGCCTACCTCATTCTAAGGAGAAAATTGCTTTGCCTTTATTCACCAAACCCTCCACCTATCCTAGAATTTGCATAAAAAAAAAAAAAAAAAAAAAAAATTCCTATAGTTCGAAAAATATTCCTATAGTTCGAAAAAAAAAAAAAAAAAAAAAAAAAAAAAAACCTATAATATTTCCTAATTATAAAGTAACCACGCTCTTTTGTGTTTACAACTATTGAACACCTCCGATCTTTTGTTTAGCATATTCTTACTTTTACAATCTGCTATAAACAATTTTTCCTCCATACAAAGATTACAGGTTCTATTGCCTGCCCTATATTTGCGGCATTTCTTTATTACTTCCCATTTCATTATCGGATCTACTCCTTGTTTTTCCCTAAGCTCCCACACATAACTAGATAACGCAGTGCTATGCTTGTATCTTTCGTGCGCGAAACTTGTTCTATGATTGTAGTACCTAGTTTTAAAATCCCCTTGGGTCGACCCAAAATATATCTTTTTATCACTCTTATTATTCAAATCACTATATACCTCTACTTTATACACTACACACTCCTGTTTACACTTGCCCTCCAGAGGACACCTAACCTTATCCCGACAGTTGCATTTGTCAATCACCTTCTGCTTCTTTTTACCTAATTTGGCTATATTACTCCTATTTATTATTCCGTTAATGTTAGGCATGCAACTGTAACTTAATTTAATACAATTCTTATTAAATATCTTATGTAATTGGCTCCCACTAGGGAAGTTTCTTTTTAATATCTTGAAGAACTCCTTTCCCAAGTTATTAACTACTTCCATGTTGTAAGGGGGATTAAACCATAAGATTTTTCTAGGTCTATTTCTCCTGCCTTGTGCTTCAATTCTACCCCTATTCTTATATTCTAAATTGACCCTATATCCGTCGTTTTTTAGAGCCTCCTCATATTCCTGCTTAGTTCGTTCAAAAATTTCCCTGCTGGAGGAGTTATTAGATAATCTGTGCTCTATTCCTTTAGGTACATGTTTAAAAACCTGCATTGGGTGATTAGATCCCCTGTTTACATAACGTAGATCCTGGTTCCTTTTTCTAAATGGAGATACTGTTCCACTATATAAGTTTAAAGTAATATCAAGATAATTAGTTATTTTTAAATCCGTTGTTACATCTAACCTAAATCCAAAGTCATCAAACAGCTTATACAATTTTTTTCTAATCCCATCACACTTCCTCGGCGTACTTTTATCCACTATAATCAGCCCGTCGTCTCTATACAATCCGTGTTTATTAGGGTCCATAATCTTATTAATGTTATATAGTAATACACATCCGACGAGTTCACAAATTTCCGCACCATCATATGCCCCGATCGAAACGTCAAAATTTCCACCCTCCCCTTTTTTTATCCATACACTATCTTCATAATATAACAATGTTTTACGACAATGCTTAATTATTTCCACCTTATCTAGAGGTATCACCATATATTCTTTAGCTAAATTTAACGCCTTATCCAATGTCTTTTCAGTTATAGAAGGGTAAAAATCCTTTATATCATACTTAATAAAGGAGCACCTATTATCCTTCTCACACTCCTCAAACCACTTAATACAGTCATTAGTGCTCCTCCACTGGTTGATGCTCAACGCCCTTCTAAGTGATTCACATATTTCTTGTACGATTATCTTACTAATCCTACCTATTTGAGTCTTGGCCGGGTTAATGAGCCTACATTCCGGATTCGTCTTGAAATTACTTTTGTGGTCTTTTATTTTCGTCTTGAAATTACTTTTGTGGTCTTTTATTTTCGACTAGCGATTTAAGTTAATTCTATATTTGGCTCCATTGTTTAATGTTGAGCACTTTAGTAATTATAGCATTGCAGTATTCGCGGAGGGTTTTTTGGTTTTCTTTTGGCCACTGACTTAGTACCCCTTGATTTTTTTCAAGGAGTAGAACGAGGTTGGTCTTTTCTTTCTTTTTTACCCAAAAAACTTTTTCTTTTTCCTCTGGACCGTGACTCGAGACATTTTTTTCTCTTGTTCCTGGGCAGGGGTTTTTTGTTTTTCTGATACCGTGATTACTGGTAGATATTTGATTAGTAAATATTGAAGCTCTGGAGTTGTCCATTGAGCACTTTCTTTGCTCTTGTTACTATGGAGAGAGCGAACATAAGTTATTCATACAAGAACATACCAATACCTGATAGGCATCAGTATAAGTTAGTGCTGTTGAGGAGGATAGAATCCTTTATAAAAAATATGAGGTGGAAAGCATATTTTTTTCTCAATACAATTAACTATATAGATAAAGAGGGAAGGGAGAAATATGGGTTTAAAACCACGAAACATCCCCCCCATATCAAAGAGATGGAAAAATTTGAGGCTGAGATGATAGGAATGGTTAAGGAGATAAAATTTAGGAAAATGCGCAATAATATTCAGCAAAAAATGTATGAGGATATGAGGAAAATTAAGGAGTCCGGAAAAATATTTGTAAAGTCAGATAAGTCGGGCAATTTATATAAGATAGAAAAGGAAAAATATAGACAAATGATATGTAAGGAGGTGGTTAAGAATTATAAGAAGGCACCACCTAATTTAGAAAAAGAGTTAAATGAGGAAGCAAAAATGTTGGCGCATAAATTAGGCATTGTTGATAGAGTAGAAAAGTACAATAGCAAGAATTGTTTTATTACTATAAAAGACCACAAAAGTAATTTCAAGACGAATCCGGAATGTAGGCTCATTAACCCGGCCAAGACTCAAATAGGTAGGATTAGTAAGATAATCGTACAAGAAATATGTGAATCACTTAGAAGGGCGTTGAGCATCAACCAGTGGAGGAGCACTAATGACTGTATTAAGTGGTTTGAGGAGTGTGAGAAGGATAATAGGTGCTCCTTTATTAAGTATGATATAAAGGATTTTTACCCTTCTATAACTGAAAAGACATTGGATAAGGCGTTAAATTTAGCTAAAGAATATATGGTGATACCTCTAGATAAGGTGGAAATAATTAAGCATTGTCGTAAAACATTGTTATATTATGAAGATAGTGTATGGATAAAAAAAGGGGAGGGTGGAAATTTTGACGTTTCGATCGGGGCATATGATGGTGCGGAAATTTGTGAACTCGTCGGATGTGTATTACTATATAACATTAATAAGATTATGGACCCTAATAAACACGGATTGTATAGAGACGACGGGCTGATTATAGTGGATAAAAGTACGCCGAGGAAGTGTGATGGGATTAGAAAAAAATTGTATAAGCTGTTTGATGACTTTGGATTTAGGTTAGATGTAACAACGGATTTAAAAATAACTAATTATCTTGATATTACTTTAAACTTATATAGTGGAACAGTATCTCCATTTAGAAAAAGGAACCAGGATCTACGTTATGTAAACAGGGGATCTAATCACCCAATGCAGGTTTTTAAACATGTACCTAAAGGAATAGAGCACAGATTATCTAATAACTCCTCCAGCAGGGAAATTTTTGAACGAACTAAGCAGGAATATGAGGAGGCTCTAAAAAACGACGGATATAGGGTCAATTTAGAATATAAGAATAGGGGTAGAATTGAAGCACAAGGCAGGAGAAATAGACCTAGAAAAATCTTATGGTTTAATCCCCCTTACAACATGGAAGTAGTTAATAACTTGGGAAAGGAGTTCTTCAAGATATTAAAAAGAAACTTCCCTAGTGGGAGCCAATTACATAAGATATTTAATAAGAATTGTATTAAATTAAGTTACAGTTGCATGCCTAACATTAACGGAATAATAAATAGGAGTAATATAGCCAAATTAGGTAAAAAGAAGCAGAAGGTGATTGACAAATGCAACTGTCGGGATAAGGTTAGGTGTCCTCTGGAGGGCAAGTGTAAACAGGAGTGTGTAGTGTATAAAGTAGAGGTATATAGTGATTTGAATAATAAGAGTGATAAAAAGATATATTTTGGGTCGACCCAAGGGGATTTTAAAACTAGGTACTACAATCATAGAACAAGTTTCGCGCACGAAAGATACAAGCATAGCACTGCGTTATCTAGTTATGTGTGGGAGCTTAGGGAAAAACAAGGAGTAGATCCGATAATGAAATGGGAAGTAATAAAGAAATGCCGCAAATATAGGGCAGGCAATAGAACCTGTAATCTTTGTATGGAGGAAAAATTGTTTATAGCAGATTGTAAAAGTAAGAATATGCTAAACAAAAGATCGGAGGTGTTCAATAGTTGTAAACACAAAAGAGCGTGGTTACTTTATAATTAGGAAATATTATAGATTTTTTTTTTTTTTTTTTTTTTTTTTTTCGAACTATAGGAATATTTTTCGAACTATAGGAATTTTTTTTTTTTTTTTTTTTTTTTTTTTTTTTTTTTTATGCAAATTCTAGGATAGGTGGAGGGTTTGGTGAATAAAGGCAAAGCAATTTTCTCCTTAGAATGAGGTAGGCGAAACTTCCTGACGATCCGTTAAGGTGAAACTTTAGTAGAAGATTTTTGACTAGCGATTTAAGTTAATTCTATATTTGGCTCCATTGTTTAATGTTGAGCACTTTAGTAATTATAGCATTGCAGTATTCGCGGAGGGTTTTTTGGTTTTCTTTTGGCCACTGACTTAGTACCCCTTGATTTTTTTCAAGGAGTAGAACGAGGTTGGTCTTTTCTTTCTTTTTTACCCAAAAAACTTTTTCTTTTTCCTCTGGACCGTGACTCGAGACATTTTTTTCTCTTGTTCCTGGGCAGGGGTTTTTTGTTTTTCTGATACCGTGATTACTGGTAGATATTTGATTAGTAAATATATATATATATATATATATATATATATGATATAAAATTTTTAAGTGAATAGCTTGTAGGTAACATTTTTTTCAACAAACCAGAGCTCATTTGTTTGCACACAGTTAAATGGTTTCAAGTATTGCTGATAATTCAATTTAATATTAATCATTTGTTTGCTGTTAAATAGTTTCAAGTATAGTAAACTGTTCTATTTGACCCAGAGATAGAACCCTAACAGATATTACTACTCCAGGTCAGAGTGGAGCTGGAAGTAATGGCAATGAAACGGTACTCCTTATTCTCCAAAGCTCCTAGACTGAAGCCTCATCATCAGATTGTTTTGTGTCATTTCTAGGACACTTGTTGGGTCTTACCTCTCTTCAGAATTGCAGTCAGCATATTCTACAGCCCCAGCTAACTGGTCTGTTTAGCCTTGATATGGTAGTTAATCTAGAATGTAAACTAAAACCAGCTGTACTCTATTTGAAAAAATAACTTTGTGTCACATTCTACTCATGGCAAAGAGGTTGAGTACATGCAAACTTATCATAGGAATGTTTACTACCAAGCTGCAATTAAAAGAAAGAAAGTTGCACTTTATTCGTGAACTTTTGCCATTGTTAATCAGTGATCTTCTGTTGTCATAGTAATAAGAGTATTGAGGAAAAGACACAACTTGCTATTTTATGTTAATAGCAGCCCTTTATTCAGACATATTGGAGAGAAAGAAAGAGAACAAATAATCTGACAACACCAACCATACAAAAAGCAGGCTGCCCTGTTGACAGGGCTTAGAATATACTGACAGTATCCTCTGCTGAGAAGTTAGACCCCTCCAAAAAGGAGTGTCCTGGATAAGACACTAAATTGAATCTGATGGTGAGGCTCCAGTTCTGGAGATCTGGAGAATGAGGAGTTACTAATTCATTGCCATTACTCTCAGGTCCACTCCAACCTCAAGTGGTAGGACCAGTTAGGGTCTCATCTCTGAATTGAATAGATCTGTTTAAAATTATTCATACTCAATAGGAATACTTAATGCCATCTAACTGTAAATTATTTGTATTAAGAATAGGTACTTGAAGCTATAATTGTTTAATAGGAATTATTATTAGTTACTTGAAACCATATAACTGTGTGCAAACAAATGACTTTTATAATATAGAAATAATCACTTGAAGCTGTATAATTATTTGTATTAGATAGGAATACCTGAAACTATGCAACTGGGTGCAAAGTATTTGTATTAGATAGGAATACTTGATATGTAACTGTGTGGAAAAAAAACACTTAAGAAACAACTACACAAAAAATGTAAATATATATGAATACAATTCCTTAACCTCTAGGCATAAAATAACCCTAAACCAGTTAACATCTTTAAAGCCAACCAATCAATTAAAAACAAAAGTAGAAGAATCTGAGTATAAGTGTCAAGTCAATTGCTTTTTGATTCACTTTTAAATATTCCTTTCCTGGCTAAATCCATATCAGCACCTGGTCATGTGATTCCATATGGTTATGGCCTTTTTTGTTTGTTTTTTAAATACATTTATTTAATGTACTAAGTTTTGGCTTTTACCTGGATTCAAACTCGAACCACTAATATAAATGGAAAATATACAACTATCTCAAACACTAAGTTAACCTCTAGACATTTTTTATTCAACTGTAAAGTATTGTAATTGTCATTTTAAATTATTTATTCAGCTAAAAATCAAGACCACAACCATAGGACACCCAGTGAGGATTAAACTATATATTAATTAATGGTCAATGAGATTATCTTGCAAATTGCTTCTCTACAAGGAAGCACTTTTAGCTTAATCTGGTTTGAGATGACAAAATTGGAACAATCAGAATTATTTGTGAAATTTGATTGATAATTTTTTAGTCTTACTTTTCTCTACAATATGTCTTGATTTCTGACCCTATATAGACAGGTGGTATATCAGTTTGTTTTAAACTTTTTTCTTTTCTTTTCTATTTTTTCAATGAATTATCCAGGGAAAAAATGAACACACATCTAATTTATTTTGATTTGATTTGATTGAAATATTTGCTCAAAAATACAAAAATTGTCTGTGTTATTTAATAGAGCCTTGTATCTTAATGAAAACTGTTAAAAAGGCTTCAAATATTAAGAAAGTTTTTTTTTTTTTTTTTTTTTTCAGAGCTGCAATATAAACAATGCCCATCGTAATTATCAAACAAGTTCAATCAGGCAACAAACTGTAAGTATTTCGGGGGGGGGGGAACTTTGATTTATTCAAATTTAAAAACAAGCCTGATGAAATTTTTATTTAATCTTAGTATTATTATTCATCTTCCTAATTTTATTTGCTTTTAATCACCACTCACTCATGCCAACACTTCTATTGTTGCATAAGTTATAAACTGTTAAACAGATGATAAGATACCGTGAATTAACTCAGTTTAATTGACAGATGACAAGCCCAAAATCAATTTGAGAACTTGGCTGTGATTGGATAATATCAGTCAGGTGACCAAGGGGTTCTAGAACTTGAGAAAATAATTTGAATAATTCATTAGTTGCCAAGAATTGTTCAAAGGGAACAGCTGTTTTCTACTTGTCTGTCACTCCTTGTAAAGGTTGAAATAGGTGAAATGAATGTGTCTTAAGAAATAAAGTATGTGCACATATGTACATTGTTGTTATCCCAGCAAAGAAATGAAACAATTTGGGTTACAGCAACAAACAAGGCCATGAGAGAAGACACAGAGATGCAACATGAGATGACGACAACAATAACAACAATAGAAGACAGAGCAACAAACAAAAGTTGAGGCTCATAAGATAAATGTAAGAGTAAAAAGGCTATATAACTGATAATAAGGAACAGAGTATGTATTTTATTTATTTTTAGATGAGGTTCAGTCATTTATCATTATTAATAATTTTGAGTAATATTATCCTTCAGCTTCCTAATCCTGGTCAGCTTTTATCCTGTCAGCACAGCTTAGAATACATTGATTGTATCCTCTACAGAGAGTTAAAACACCCCCACCCAAAGTGGTATACTGTGTATGATACTAAACTGCATCCGGTGATAAGGCTCCAGTTTTAGAGTTCTGGGGAGTGTGGAGTACCCCTTGGTTGTCATTACTCCCATACCTGGAGTGGTAGTACCTGGAAGGATCTCATGGGGTCGAATAGATTTGTTAGAAAATTATTTGTATTCAAATACAAATAATTTGATATAACCATATAACAAATAATTTTATATAACAATTTAAGAAACTACACAAAAAAATGTCAATATAAATGTATAATATATGCAATTCTTTAATCTCTAGGCATAAATTAACCCCAGATGAGTTGATATGCAAATAAAATCTATCAGTCTAATTGCTTTTTTTTATCACCACTCATTCGTGTTATCACTTCTTTGACAGCAAGGAATAGGTTATATTTTTTTTATTTATCTTTAGATGAAGTTCTATCATTCATCATTATGAATAATGTTGATAAGTATCATCCTTCATCTTCCTAATTCTAGTTGCTTTTTATCACAACTCACTCAAGTTATCACTTTTGTTCTTGCTGTCATAAAAGTGAGTTGTGATAAAAAGCAACTACAATTAAGAAGATGAAGGATAATACCAGTCAAAATTATTAATGACAATCATTGACAATGCGTCATTTAAAAAAATAAATGAAAATATGCTCTTTACTCTTTTTATTTGTTAAACAATAACAATGATGTATCAAAAGACAGAGATATTGACAGGCTTTATTGGTGTTATTTGGTCTTCTGTGATACCTCACCCATTCATCCTCTAGCATGCATTTAACTTCAACCAACCTGAACTGCTATCTAACCACAGTTAACTTGTCTCTTTCTCTTACTGCTATACTTTGCATATATGGGATGTTTTCCCCCTACCCAACCTAGGAACACAGACCACTCCTATTTAACTACTTAAACTGGCTATACTTTTTTTTATCTACCAATTAGCACCAAAAAGTAATATCTAGCAAAGGACATAAAAACGAATCTTTTTCATCCAGAGTTTTCTGAACTTTTGACCGGTTCATCCATTCTCCTAATAGCACTGCAGACGCTCCCACCTCCACACAGATACGCCTACCCTTATATAGATACTTACACACCCACACAACATAGACATATGTATACACCTACTCATATACCTACCCTTATGTGGACACATATGCATATACACTTACACCAACCCACACATCACTATAGTGTCACAATAACAGAAAAATTGAAATGTATTATGGGCTGATTTACTCTGGGTGAATGCAAAGAAGGTGTGATGGTTATCATCATGGGAAATGGGCATGGCTACCAGGGTTCAAATCCTGGATGATACTATTTGCATTTTATACTAATACCCTTGGGAAAGGTATGAATCCAAGCATCCCCCCGCCAACTATGGGCAAATGGTTGGTCAAACTGTGTTCTTTAACCTTATTAGTATGGTAACCTGTCTAGGAAAAGGAAAACTCTGAATTCAAATAGATTAAACTCCACTTAAAAGTTGGCCTTTGTCTCGTCTTGTTTTTTGTGAAGGGGTTGTGTAAGTACATATATGTCACAATATTTTGGTCCTTGTACTCTCCAGCCTTCTTCAGCTACCTGTGGTTATTGGTAACCTGGAAATTTTGAATAAAATCAATTATCTACTCCAGAGGGATAAATTGTTCTTATTCCACTGTCCATGCTTAAAGGATATTTCATATCAGTTAACTGTTCCAAATTAATTCATTTTTGTGAAGTCAATTTTCTTTTCCATTGAATCAGAACATACAAGTTTTTTCTACTGCCCAACTGAGGGATTAAGCTCACAAATGCCAGATAACTAGATACACATTAACAGAAAAAAAACTTCTATCCACTAAGTCATTGTCCTGTTAAGTACAATAACTGAAACATTGTGACTATAACAATAAATTTGCTTATCATCAAAGTTAAATAGCAATTAGTTTGAAAAGTAATTAAGTCACTGACCACTTAGTAATAGCAGGTACTGTAAGCAACCGAAAGCCCATGTGCCAGACTAAGCAAAGCTCAGTAAATAAAAAGTTGAAGGCTTTAGTCCAGAACTTCTCAAGGTTTTTACTTTTAACCAAATTTAATTTCTATTCATCCCCAAGTAAATTAATTGAATATATAATTACAAAACATAACAAATTTAGCAGAGTTTAATTGTTCGCCAATGGTCCAGGAGACCTGGGTTCAATCCCAGGTCGTGACATACCAAAGCCTTTAAAAATAGTACTTGATACTTCCATGCTTCTTGATACTTCCACTCAGCATTATAAGGTACGTATCAAAGGTAAAGTGAAGCAATCCAGGGAAAGTTGTAGTAGCTATTGAAAAGGGAGCTTTCTGGTCGCCCGACTATAGTCGCCAACTACTTTTACTTAATACATTTTACCAGAGAAAAGAATAAATGCAAATGCATCTTAAATGATTTTTTAATAGGAAGGATGGGTTTGCTGAGTACTGAGGAGGTCACAAATATTTGGTTGCAAGTTTGTGAGTTTGAGTTGCAAATCACCAAGTTTTATGTTCAAAGTGCTTCTCTGTTTACTTAGTAAATAATGCACATGGCTAAACCCAGATTCTACTATATACAAACTTGGAAAATCTGGTAAAAAAGGCTCCACAGTTGCACAAAGTTTAGGAGATTTTGCTAGTTTTTTTGTTCATCTATAATACCTACTTTATAAACGCAAATTAGTTAGTTCATCCCCTGTGGACCCTTATGCTTTTATTCAACACCCCTTCCCCTCCATAGTCTCTTTAAGAAACCCAGCTTTAGTCAAAATACATCTGTGTATAATAATGTTTCCTCATCTTAGAAATTCTGACAAAAATTTCTGATGTGTTAAGATTTCACTAAGGCAAGTGAACTGCATAAATTCAAAATTATTTTAATTTCATAAGGCAATCACAGAAAAATACATTTTATCTGTAAATCACAGAATTAGTTGGCTTTTGTAATTTACACAAGTAAATGGTTATTTTATAATGTTTGCATGTTTCTTTTTAAAGGCCACTGAACCTGCATCAAAACCTTCCAGTCGCCATGTTGTCACTATGATTCCTGGAGATGGAGTCGGTCCGAGTCTGATGACCAGTGTCCAAGATGTCTTCACTGCTGCTGGTGTACCTGTGGATTTTGAGGAAATTTTCATTAGGTAAACAAATCACTTATTCTGACTTAGGATCATTGAAAGTTAAGCAGCAATAAGCCTGTTCAGTTTTAAGATGGGTGACCACTTAGAAACAGTAGGTACTGCAAGCAACTTTGTGCCAGACTAAGCAAAGCTTAGTAGCAATTTACTAAGCTTTTTGCTTAGATGTGGCACAAGTCCATATGTATAGGACACCAAATGAGACTAAGCAAAGCTTACTAAATAACTACAAATCACCATATTTATTTTCATAAAATCATTGCATGTCTGTTTTGGATGGCTAAGAGATTTATCTGATAAATTGAGCAAAAATAAGACATTCTTTTTATTTTTTGACGTTAACCTTATTGAAAAACATAATTTTCCATTTTCTTCCATTGACTATCACCTTTCAGGCAACTTCAAAATTCTATCCTCCCACAACTTTCAGTTTTTATTCAGTTGTTTGGTTCTCTAGTTCATTGTAGAGCACTTACTTTCGATTTTACAGCATGCGCAACAACATCATTATCTTTATTAATTCAGTTTTTACTTTCCATTATTCAATAGTGTATATATATATATATATATATATATATATATATATATATATATATATATATATAGTATTGGACAAAAATAAATAGACAGTTTATCTCAAAAATTTTATCAAAACAATTGATGTAGTTTATGAAAAGTTAGGACAATTTATGACCACTTAATATTTGGTAATTTTGAAGTTGCCTGAAAGGTGATAGTCAATGGAAGAAAATGAAGTTTCATTAAAATTTGTGGCAATAAAAAGAAATGATTCAATTTCTTTTTCACTGATTGTTTTGTCCAATACTCTGTGTGCATGAATGAATGAATAAATATATATATATATATATATATATATATATATATATATATATATATATATATAGAGAGAGAGAGAGAGATAGCACTCCGATTGTATGTTACATATATGTGCCCAATAGTTCAGATAAAGATATGAACCACTAGAATGCTTACACAAATGATTTGTGTATAGTGGTGAATGTTTATGTAGAATCAGTCACACTTTTTAGATAAATTGATAACAGAATAATGGTACAGTGGTGTACCACAGATTCTCTGAACAATACTCTTCAGGTTTTGAATTCAGAGTTTTTCTTCCTAGACTGGTTGCCCAGCCAAGGCTAGACAGTCTAGATGGCCCTACTATTTTACGTGTGTGTGTGTGTGCATATGTTATATTTTGTCTGCAATCTTTCTTATAAACATGTTTTATTAAAGATCTCAGACAAAGTTTGCACAAGACAACAAATGTTAAGGAATTTTGTACAATTTCTATACAAACTTGAACCTAATATTGATAGTTTTATACAAATACAAATGTCAGTGAAAAAAAATATCTAAAATATTAGATTGCTAATTTGTCTGTCAACTTCTCTGTGTGTGTGTGTGTGTGTGTGTGTGTGTGTGTGTGTGTGTGTGTGTGTGTAATTATATATATATATATATATATATATATATATATATATATATATATATATATTCACAAGAGCTATTCAAAAAGTTCTAAGCCCCTCCCAGAAAGAAGAGCCTTGCTAAACATTTTGGTTGTAACAACACACTACTGCTTCTTATAAAACTAGAAAAACTAATTCAGATTTTTGTAGTTTTATCAGAAGGGGTAGTGTGTTGCAACAATAAAGATGTTCAGCTATGCTCTTCTTTTTTTGATAAGCCTTAGAACTTTTTAAATGACCCTTGTGTGTATATATTGTTAAATGTCAAAATTAAAAAAATTTACTCCTACTTATGTTTTACAAATCTGACTACTGTAAAAAATTTTTGACATTTAATATTATTTGCATTTTACTCTATAGAATATCAAACACTATTTAGCTTTTACTTTTCAATTTTATTATTTTAAACCATATATGCATAATGATTAAACTTTAATCCTAAAAGTGTTTTTAATCAGTAAAATCTTGACAGTGCTCTATGCACAAAAGTGCAGAGCAATACCACAATATTTCCAACTATAAAATCAATTAAAAACATAATAAAAACTTATGACTTTTTTGTTTTTATTTATTTAGTTTTTTTGAATTTTATTCTATTTCTGTTTAAAAAATTTATAGTTTAACTATTGTGTGTGTGTGTGTGTACAAATATGAAAAAATACAAGGTCTTCAGAGGATAATTTTATTTATCATTTGAATTATTTGCCAACCTTCATCAGGCCATATAATTTTTTTTAATGAAATGAAAAGTTTTAAAGATTCTATTTTTGTTGGTGGTGTTTTGTTTTAAATTTATATGATGAAATTAATGTTCAAAAATTTCTTTTAAAAACATAACTTATTTGCTAAAGATAAAAAAGTTCCTCCATCTTGATGAAGGTTTAAAAACTGAAATGTTTAAGATTGGCTAATAATTCAAGCTATAAATAAAATTATCCTCTAAATATATTGTTTTTCATATTTGTACTTACTGACGGATTCATTTCCAGTTTTCCTATATATATATATATATATATATATATATATATATATAGTCTGATTATATTTAGAGTAGTTTTCTTTTGTCATTAAATAAATTTTATTTGTTTTGTTTCAGTGAAGTTCAACCTGGACAAAGTGCCAGTATTGAGAAAGTTATTGAATCTTTCAATAAAAATGGTATTGGGTTGAAAGGAATTATTGCCACACCTGCTAACTCAACAACAGGTGCACTAGGGAGTCTCAATATAAGACTTAGGTAAGTCATGGTAATTTTGCTGCACATTATTGTTTGAAGAAGATTCTATTTTTTTCCTCAAATTATTTCATTTGGTTTATTTTACAGCATATCTCATCCTTAATGCCAAAACTTGATTCATTTGTAAATATTTGATTATAATCATAACTATTCATATTTTCACCATTTTATTACAAATATTTTTTAATCACACTTTTTTTATTTGTCTGTAATGATAATTTGTTTGTACCCAGTTATACATTATCAGGTATTCCTATCTAATACAAATAATTTATACACAACTGTGTGGTTTAAAGCAACCACTCTTAATAATAATATTAATTTGTTAGGATAGTTATATAGTTTCAAGTATTCCTATCTAATACTAATAATTTTCAAAACAGATCTATTTGACCAATAGATGGAATCCTAACAGAGCACATAATAAGAACGGTACTTGTCAGGATGCTATTCATGGGTCAAATGAATCTGTTTAAAAATTATTAGGATACTAGATACCATAATTTTGTGCAAATTATTAATATCAATTATTGAAACCATATAATTTTGTATTAAAAATAGTTACTTGTAGCTATAATATTTTACAAATTATTATCATTAGTTATTTGAAACCATATAATTGCTTGCAAAATAAAAAAGACTTACTTTGGCATTAATTAACTAACAAGGTTTGACATGCCATAAAACTAACCAATTTTTGATTTTCATTTGCTTGTATTGAAAATTCCTGTTGGAAGATATAATATATTAAATGGTAATACAAAATATAGAAAATTTACTTGTGAAAAGGGTGTAGTTCCGGTTAGCTTATAAATCATCAATATCAAGTCTCGAGTCTAAGATTTATATAATCCAGTTTAGTATTAAATCCACAGAGGATAAAGTTCCAAGTAAATCCAAATAGTAAATCTAATAATTGCAAGATATTCTTTTTCTTGCAGAAGGTGTTGCATGAAATAGCTTAAGTACTTTTTATCGCAATTAGGAGGTTCATTTTTTCCAGAATAGGACATCAATGGTTATTTATTTCAAACAAGTAGTTGTTTATGGCTTATACCAAAGACAATAACCCAACAATTCCTAGTCATTTTTTTCTCAACTTTCTAGAATATTTGGTAAAATGACTAATCCTCTTCTCTTCATATTTGCCATGTATTAATCACCCCTCCTCCAGTCTATGGTTACATTTATCAGCTGCTGATATCATTAATGCCATTGTCTAATGTCAGATGAGTAATTTTTATGTCTTTATTTTAGACGTCACCTTGACATCTTTGCCAATGTAGTTTGGATCAAAAGTATTCCAGGGATCAAGACTCGTCATTCAGATCTGAACTTTGTGGTGATTCGGGAACAACAAGAAGGAGAATACAGCGGTTTAGAACATGAGGTCAATAGAAAAGCCTAATTAATTTTTTCTCTTTCAAATAAAATGTAACTTTTATTAATTTCAATAATATTCCCTTATTTTTAGTTATGGATTGAAAGTTTTTAGTTTTATTGTTTTTGTGCAATTTGTTTTTCATATATTATGATTTCCCTTTTGTCTAATCATATCTTATTCATTCTTGAATATCTTTCATTATAGATTTCCTATTACTATTGTGTGTGTGTGTGTGTGTGTATATATATATATATATATATACACACACACAGAATCCACCAAAAAATATATACACACTTCAAGAAAGGAAAAATCTGATGTCTGAATAAATTTGATAGAATATTCATACAGATTTTTCCTTTCCTGAAGTATGTATACATTTTTTGTGAACTGTATGTATATGTATGTCTGTGTATGATTTACTGAATATGGATACCATTGGATGATTGCCCAGTCAGCTGAGGGTGTAGAATACACAACTGCTTCTCTGCAGAGGGGTAAGACCCCACACACACACTCAAACGAGTGTCCTGGATATGACTCTAAACAATCTGATGGTGAGGTTCCAGTAATGCTGGAGCTTTGGGGAATGTGGAGTACCCCTTCATTAGCATCGTTCCCAGGTCCACTCCAGCCCAAAGTGGTAGCACTTAATAAGGGTCCTATCTATGGGTCAAATAGAACTAAACCATGGATTTGAAAGTTTACTGATTTTGCATTTTAGCTGCATATTTGTGCTAAACTGAATTGTTTGAAATAGAACTGTTTTGACATCTAATCTGGGTACTTATGCAAAACTGAATTATCTGAAATAAAACTGTTTTTACATTTAACTCAATGTATTGCCCAGTCGGCTGGGGCTGTAGAATACACTGAGTGTCCTGGATATTACACTAAACAATCTGATGGTGAGGTTCCAGTCATGTTGGAGGTTTGGGGAATATGGAGCACCCCTTCCTTGTCATCACTCCCAGGTCCACTCTGGCCTTGAGTGGTAGCACCTGATAGGGCCCTATTTATGGGTTAAATAGAACTAATCTACATACTTATGCTGGACTAAATTAGTTGAAATAGAACTTTTTTCATATTTAAACTGCGTACTTATGCTAAACTGAATTGTTTGATATAGAACAGGTTTTGACATTGAAACTGTACTTATGCTAAACTGAATTGTTTGAATTAGAACTTTTTGACTAAACTGAATAGCTTGAAATAAAAATGTTTTTGACAATTAAACGGTGTTGATATGCCATAAAACCCAAACAACCAACCAAACCATTGGATTATATTCATAATATACTAACAATTTTTATGTAAAAACTTTTTATTAAAGAAATGAAATTTTTTACCATTTAGATTTTCCTCTTTTCAGAGCATTCCTGGTGTTGTTGAGAGTTTGAAAATTATTACCAGGGACAATTCTCTTCGAATTGCACAGTTTGCCTTTGATTATGCCATGAAGAACAATCGGAAAAAGGTGACAGCCATCCACAAAGCAAACATCATGTATGTAAAACACATTTCTTATAAAGAATAAAGAACTGTAATTATGTATTAGAAAGACAACAAGCAAAATTTGCATACATAGCCCAATGGCTAGAGTATCACAATAAAGGACTTTAGTTTTGAGTGATTTGCACATTCTCATCTAAGAGAGAAAATAATGATTTCCAACTTGCATAAAAGGACTTTTAACTTAATCAATCAATTGGGCCCTTTCATTTTCCTATTTTCTATCTTTTTCTTTTGTCATCTTTTCTTCTACCCAGGAAACTTGCTGATGGTCTATTTCTTGAGTGCTGCAAAGAAGTGGCTGCCATGTATCCAGACATTGAACTTGAAACAATGATTGTGGATAATTGTTGTATGCAAGTAAGTAATTCATGTAATTATTTTATTTCAACCTTACATAAATGAAAATTGCCCGGTCAGCTGGGGCTATAGAATACACTGACACCCCTCCCCCAACGAGTGTCCTGGATATGACACTAAACAATCTGATGGTGAGGTTCCAGCTTTGGAGAATGCGGAGTACCCCTTCATTGCCATCGCTCCCAGGTCCACTCTGGCCCAGAGTGGTAGCACCTGATAGGGCCCTATCTATGGATTAAATAGAACTAAAAGCATACTTATGCTAAAATGAATTGTTTGAGTAAACTGAATAGCTTGAAATAGAAATGTTTTTGACAATTAAACCGTACTTACATTTAAACTGCATGCTTATGCTTAACTGAATTATTTCAAATAGAACTGTTTTTCGACATTAAAACTGTATTTACACTTAACTGAATTGTTACATATAACTGCTTGAATCGTTTAAAATGGAAATGTTTTTGACAATTAAACTGTGTACTTATGCTAAACTGAATTATTTTCAATAGAACAGATTATTTACATAAAAATGGATTTGGCGTTAAATAACCTACAAAGGTTAATATGCCATAAAACCCAACAAACCAAACCAAACATAAATGAAAATGTGCAAATTTGCTGGTTTTTATATAGAAAATACCAGCTCATTAGCCTAGTGGGTAGGATAAAATTTGTTACATAGTATAAGAAAAGCATTAATGACTGTTTCTCAATTATTTCCTTGGAGGTTAATAATTATACAATGCATTTAGGTTCATTGCTGAGAACAGGGGTTAAGAGGTTAGTCTTACAAATTGTTGTATGAGAATTCAAGCTTGAGTATCTCACTAATGTGGCCTTGTGCCAGCCTGAACTTTGCTTAATCAATATCTACCTTAGTGTACTTGATGTAGATCGATGGTTTTCAAGTTAATCTCATAGATTATGGCGAGTTTAATCCTCACTAGGGGTCCTAATGTTGTGGCCTTGTATCTGACTAGACTAACCTTAGGAAATATCTCCAGTGATGCCTATTTAAAAATTGCAGACTTGTTTGCAAAGAATAAGAGAAACAGAAAATATGAAGAGAGACACTTGTTACCAGCCATTTCCAAAAAGAAATTCATTTTTTTTTTCTTTCATCTTATTTTTAGTTGCTTTTCAATCGTAACTATTTAAACTGTTAGTCTACAAACATCAGATGACGGGATTGGAAGTGGAGAGACTTAAATTTGCCTTCTTTTTGCCTTAAGAGACTTATATTTAATCTGTTAGTCTTAGAACTCTTGTAGCTCAAGGGGTGATGAAGATTTTACAAAAAAAGAAAAGAAAAAGGTTTTTCCAGACAAAATTTGTCTCTAGCTAAGAATTTGTTCTTTATTTTCAATCCACAGTTTACAAATGATTGTAGATAGACAGCCAGCAGAGTTGCAAAGAAAAGTAACTGAAATTAAGATGAAAAAAATGTTAACAATTTTACTAGATGAAGCATTATCAACTCTATTTAATTTTTTTACAAATAATTTCTTTTGAAATATTAGTAAAATTCGCACTTCAATTATTCACTAAGTAGTAAACGGCAGATTAGAAGTATAAACTTTTGGTGGAACTAAAACTGACAACCATTTACCTCAGAAGAGCCTGGTTATCCAGCTGCTCTGCTCTGCTGATTGAGCTACAAGAAATTTAAAACTGGCAAAAGATAAATGTAAGCTTTCCATTTTGCCACATTTGTTGGTTTTTACATATGCTAGTAGTATTGTTATAAGTAATATCTTGAATTATATTATTAGATAAAGCATTTTCAGCCAACTCTTTCAACTTAATTTAACTTTTCCTAGTAATTTATATACAAGTGAATAAAAGAAATGACAGATCCACAATTTTCCTAATTATTATTGATTGATTTCTCTATTGTTGTCTTTGTAGCTTGTGTCCCGGCCAGAACAATTTGATGTAATGGTTCTTCCTAACCTCTATGGTAACATTGTAGATAATTTGTCTGCTGGGCTTATAGGAGGTGCTGGTTTGGTTCCTGGTGGTAGTTATGGCCACAATGTTGCTATTTTTGAACCTGTAAGTATTTAAAAACCTTTGTGTGACTTTTTTATTGTTCTTTAGTTGCTATGGTTTTTCTCTAAAACTATGTTCAGCTAACCTGTATGAAATCAACTCCTGCATTTGGCTGTAATTGTAAAAACATACTTTAAAATATTGATACTTTCAAAGGAGGTTTATGCATCTCTTAAAGTGAGTAAAAATTGGTAATGGTGAAATATTTGATGAAACAATTGCAATCAAACACATAAATAACAGCTTGGAAAACTTACTTGTTAACCATCACTACTCTAACTAAATGCTATTATGCAAATTAAACAATTACCTAGGGTACCAAAGTTTTTATAGGAGCTGATCAGTGTGTGCCAGTTAACATCTAGTAGTCATCTTTAGGCAGGAAAAAAATGAATGTTATTGGGCTGGCATATTTAATGTAATGGTTATCATCATAAGAAATGGAATAGGTGACCAGAGTTCAAATCCTGTACAAGGCTGTTTGCATTTCACTTTGCACTTGGGAAATCCATGTGTCTCCACCTAGCTATTGATAAATAGTAGAGCAGACTGGGTTCTTTGTTAGGCAACCAATCTAGGATAAAGAAAACTGAATTCAAATCACCTTTAATCTACTTAAAAAAATATTACCTTGTGTCACATTCTGATCATGGCAGAAGGGTTGGGTAAATACATTATTAAGCTGACCAAAGATGCTAACCCTGGCTGTAAATAGCTATTAAGTTTAACTTAGTCTAGTTTGCAAGCCATCATTCTATGGCAAACAGTCTCAAGTATATAAATTATAAAGATAGATATGAATAGATTGCTATTTGGTATTGTATCAAAAAAGAACTTATCCATTACTGTGTATTTTTCTGAAATAAATGGGTTTGATGAAAAAATTTTAAAGTGTTGCATGTTAAAGTTAGCCAACACTGCTGAGTTTAAATGGACTATTGAAATTCTCATTGGTATTTTTTCTCTCCCACATTAAATCCAGCAAATAAGAATATTGAAAAGTATAAATATCAAAAAGTAACCCATTCATTTAATGTTATTTTCAGAGAGTCTAATCTTTTCACTTTTATAATGACCTAGGATCAAAGTATATTATCTCTCAGCAATAGAGTAAAAAAAAAAAAAACATCACAAACATATTTACATTTTTATAGCTTTCTTTACAGTTGTATTACACTAAGCAAAATACCTTTGTTTTGATATGAAGCAGCAGCTAGCTAGTTACTCATGCAGATTGATATTCCTGCAGTGAGTTTGATCCCCACAGGATGTCCAACTTTAGTCTAAATCACCTTGTAATTGAGTAAGGGTGAGCAAGTTAATATTGTCAACTATTACTACCATAATAAGTTTAGTAAATATTAGGATAACTAGCAATATTTGATTTGAAATTTTTACAATATTCAAATGAGATTCATATAGTTTAAATAAACCTATAAATCTACCATATATACAAGTGTTGCTTTTTTTTGTTTCTCAGTCTGTTATGCAACTTTCTGTGATGTAAATTTTAGCCTGATATTAGGGTGTCATGCCATATGCAAGGTACAAATTTTGTGTGTGAAAATAGTTGGCCAAGGCCAACTGGTACACTTATAATTTCCAGCTGCAAAAGTTAAATAGTCTGGGATAGTATTGGATGATACTCAAGAATATACGGTTATACTTTTAAATTTTGGGTGTTAGAAATATGCAACCATTTGGAGATTATTGGAATTTGTTTAGTGTTTCTAATTGCTTCTCTCTCTCAAAAAAAAGTTATTTTTCTACTTGCAATTCATTGGTGTCAGATTCCATTTAACTAATCAATATCATTTTTCAGGGAGCACGACATCCATTTGCTGAGGCATTGGGTAAGAATATAGCCAACCCTACAGCCATTTTGCTTAGTGCCTGTCATATGCTCCGTCATATCCACCTTGATTATCATGCCAAAGCAATTTCGAATGCTGTTCTCAAAGTCATCAAAGATGGAAAGGTAAACTAAAACTCATTTAATTTTTTTTTTTAGTGATTCAATTCATTATCGTGCAAATTGATTTTAACCAATTCAATTTGTAGCTGTTACACAAAGTATCTTTGAAATAACAAAACAAAAAAGCAAGAAATATTTGCAGCTTTTAATCACAGCTGATAGTCGAATTTACATTCTTGATGAAAAGTGTTTAAGTTTTTAAAGTTTTACAAAAGACAATTTTTTTTTATGAAAGGGTTGTAGCAAGAATAGTCAAACCTCATCAAAACTTAGGCCTTATTATTGATCTTTAAAATCAGTAAAGAGTGCAAAAAAAAAAAAAAAAAAAAAAAGAATTTTCCTGTATTTCCATTTTTTATTATTCACAATGGTGAATTTATAATTTAAAAAAAAATCAATTCCTTTTTGCTTTTTCATCCATTGCAGGTACGAACCCCAGATATGGGAGGTTATTCGTCAACAACAGACATCACTTTGGCTGTCATTGACAACTTGAATCTGTGATTTGACTCATCCACATGTTACTCAACAGAAGTAAAAAAAAAAATTTTTTAAATGATAAATTAACCTTTAATTTTATTTCCTACTCACTTCTTTCCAAAATGAAAAATAACGCAGAATTTGTTGTCCGTTATTTATTTGAAAAGTTTTTGTTGTTTTTTTGTTTTTTTTTTAGTCTGAACACAACTTACACCAGGAATCTAAAAAGAAACATAAAAATCAAAAGAAGACAATTCCTGATTATTAAAAAATTGTTTCCTTTTTAAGAAATTTATTAATTTTTTCCTGTTCAGTTCTTCTATTTTGAAGAGTCAAGATTATTTATTTCCCATGTCTCTCTCAAAATAACAAATATTTATTACAACAAGCTTGCCTAAAAAAAAAAAAAAAGGCAGTGACATTGTAAATTCAATTATTTTTATTTTTCCATTCAACAAAGACGTCATGTAGGAAAAAAATGTGACAGGAATTTTAATTTGTTGTTAGCTTAAGAACAATTTTGTCTATTTACTTATTTAATCTTTCATAATTTCAATATACAATGTGACAAAAGTAACACTCCCTCTATATAGTTAATAGCTAAACATTAAAGATACAAGTAACTCCACATAAAGTCGCTTCCCTTTGACATGTGTTTCTTCAGGACTGAAACACAAAATTCTTTGAGGTAATCCACTCAAATTATCAAAACGAAAGAAACTGACAAAATAAATAAAATTTATTTTGTCAAGAAAGCAATGTTTAGCTATTAAGCATATATAGAGACATTACTTTGGCCACATCCTGTATTATGTTTATACCTAGAAATAATTCAGAACTACAACTCTAACATTCTTACTTCATCCATGTATAAAGATAATTAACAATATTTCCATTTTAAAATAATGCTGAAAATGTAAAAATTCATTTTTCTTGCTAACATGAAGTTACACGAATACTGTTTATATGTTGAAAAGAAACTCCTCAATTGAATTCTGGTTAAATACAAAAAGATTTTCGGTCAATGCCATAAATTAGGAATAATTAATTACTCACATCAAAATACTTTTAATGATAATGGTCTCAAAGAATTAAATTGAATACAAACTCATTTTATAAATCAGATTATCAAACTGCATTCTGAACTGAACAAAAGGATCATGAAACCCATTCAGCTATGAAGAATAAAAATTGAATCACTAAATTTTAAGTTTCTTTCAAATAAATAGAATATTTTACTTGCATTGCAAAATCTTTTTTTTTTTAAATAATTATCAGTGATTGACTGACTTAATACACACACGCACATAAATTTTAAAATCAAAAATACAATGTATAATACAGAAGACATTCATTTATGTAACTGATAAATTTAAAACACAGTTTGAAAATTTAGCTATTTATATTGTATTTTTAATAAAAGAAATACATAGAGAACTGAGTGGGTTAAAACTTACAATTTTATTTCATGTTAATTGTTTGAGTTCTTCAGTTTTGTATTTTTTTCCTTTACTAAGCAAAATAGTTTTTCTGCAGTATGATTTAAAGATCTTATAATAACTTTTTTTTTTTTTTTTTTTTAATTTTAGGACATAGTCACATACACATGACTGAACTAGAAAAGCTAGGCAAATTTTCCTTAGTATCACAATCTTAGTTTCCTCTGTATGAGGTGGAGGGGAGGGGCTTGGTATGAGCAGATTCAGATTTAATGTGAGCAAACACTTCACGGCAGCTATTAATTCTTTGATTACCTCCTTTATTTTGTATGTATTAATGAGAAATAATAAAATTCTAATTAGTTACTTTTTTTAAGTCCTCTTTTCTTCTTGACTCTTTGAGGGCTGAGATGATCATTTATGTGTGTTTAACAACTGACCTGATGATACTCCCCATTAGTTTAACTAATGAGGGTTTAGAACTATAACTTCAATCCTCATTGGAGATTGGTGGAAAGAAGACAATCTTCACCTCTTCTCCAAAATGACACCAGCAAAGGTCATTTTCAATTCCTGCCAATTCTTTAATAAAAGGCATGAGTCTAAACTTAGTGCAATTGGGTATACACATATATCATGATAACAGGCAGAAAAGAGCAATGTAATGCTGTGCAAGTCTCCTCTGAGAGAAATTTTATTAGCAAACATAAGTTGCTTAACAGAAAAATAAAGAAGCAACACAAGTGAATTCAACTTTAAGTAGACAAATCAATGGATGGTTTTGTAAAAAAGTTAAGGATGAAAGTTACAGGCTAAAGAAATATTTAAATGGATCAGGTCAATTTTTTACTTTTAATTAAAGATTTATAAAATCAAACTAGAATTGTTAAAATTTGTGTGGTTCATTCAGTGTATACTGCACATGTGAGATTGCTTAAGGTGTTTTCTTTTCGTGACTGTTCTTAACTTATTTTCAGATCTATTCCTTCCGCTCAGAATTTTGTCGTTGATGTCAATAAATAAAAAAAGAAAGAAGTCTCTTGATGAGTAAGGCTGACAAAAATCAACATAAATATTCAATGATGAATCTCTTACCTACCAATCCTAAATACACTCACTTTCATGCATTAGTGAAAAATATGTGGCAAATAGATCTGCTGTACTTATCATCAATGAATCTAACATTGTATTATTCATAATTTGAAGTATCATGTTGTTTCTAATGTTTTGGCATGTAAAGGAATCAGAATAAGGTTTTCAGCCCGCACATGTGAAGGATTGCATTTGATACCCATGTACTCTGAAGGTAAGGGGTTAAAACACAGTGAAAAGACATCTAATTTATAATTTATAGAACAGGGATATATGTTTGAAGATTATTAGAGAAAGAACAGGGATGAAAATAGTTATATATTGCCACTTGAAAAAAAATGCTCTCAGCCAAAAAGTAATAAAAACTTTAAAACAATTTAATCTTTCAAGGGATTATGCAACTGACTAAAAGTAAGTGTCTTTAATATGAATTGCACATCAAAAGCTCAATGTTTGTAAATTAAAAGTTGATAAACAAATGGTCTGTAAATTCACACTGCTATCCAAAGAGAATGACAAACAAAAAAAAATATGGTAGGTTGGCCAAGAGACAAGAACATCAGTGAGCAAAATGAGGAAAATCCTGATTGCTGTGTTATTTTGTATAAATACCTTTTAGAAAAAAAAAAGACATGTTCTGGAAAACTCACTCATAGAATGATTGGCACAACATTTCAGTTTTAAACCAGCAGAAAGAGGCAATCAAAACAATTGGATAGCAGAATGAAGTAACCATGATCATCAAAGCCCAAAAAGAGTCAAATATTAGTTGAAATAAGAAAGAACAAAGGGATATTTATCAGGATGAATGTGTTGGCTTTCTTTTCTTTTGGTTTGGGTGTTTTTGGTTATTTGAGTTCGTTTTATTGTGAAATGAAATAAAATTATTGTGACATACTGTGTATGGAGCAGTCGTGTTCTGGATGGATGAATGAAAAAAAAGAGTTCAAGTCTTGCAAGAGTCATCACAACCAATCAAATATTTCACTGGGATTATTTCTTCTTCTGCAAGTTTTTCAACATCCAATTGATTCCAAGCTGGAAAAAATATCAAAAAAGTTGTTTTTTTGTTTTTTCTCTTTTTTTTTTAATACTATAATTATTTGTTAGTATAAAGCAAACATGATGAAAATTTATACAATACCTGTTTGAATTCTAAATAGTTGTGTCCAAGTAAATAATCCCATCCAATGTAAGGAATTCTAACGTATTATTTACTGACATGCACTTGTTTCCTGACAGAGTCATTTATAAAAAAAAAACTCATTTGAGATGACAAGAGGATAACATTTGTCAAATGTTATGTTTGTACAACACAAGATTTAAATTTGAGTCAACAGACTCAAAAAATTCTCCATTTTATATACAGAATGAAAATTTAATACTGAATCTAATGATAACACATAAATACATGTCCATTTTTGGGGATAATTCAAATAAATTTTCTAGGCATTAAAAAGGAAGTGAAAAAGTTTGGAAAATTAAAACTCAACCACACATTTTGGTAGATTTACATATATAGACATTTGGTTGAAAAATGCCAACAAAAATGAAATCATGTGGAGATAGTAAGTTCAATCCAAATTACAGGTAAATAACAAGGAATACTGACTATAACTTAACACTTGTACCTGGTCATGGTTAAAAGAATCAGAACAATCTACCCCTGTGGATTAAATAAAGGGTTCAGTTCTAAGTTCTCTGTGAGATCCAAAGTCCGACATGAAATACCTGGACACATCGGCCAAAATGTGAATAAAGATGAAGATAATAGACTTAATACTCTAAGTGATAAAAATTATCAAGCTTCATCTCAGAAATTTAGATAAATATTACATCTACCAGTTGATCAATATTCAAGATTTTTGGCTGAAATTTTGTTATGAGGATGCAGTTAGTAACTGATTGGATCAAACACTGAACCAATCACATACAAAGATCAACTGTGTATCCATTTTTCTTTATCATATGTCTTATTCTTTTCTACCACCAAAACTTTTTCAAATACAACATCCACTCTTCCTCAAAAAGAGACATCTCTGGTGAATCTGTTAAAACTTTGTAGAAAGTTATACTGAAACAATAACTAAACTTGTCTATAAAATTTACTATCAAAATGTGGGGGGGGGGCAGGTCTCTTATTTTATATGCATTTAATTTCATTTCTTTGTTTTAATGGCATATCAGTCTTCGTGGGTTATTTAATACCAAGGCCATCCTTGTAGTAGTAATATTCCACCATAGTTAGGAAAATAAGGGAGTTCATACCTTTCCTAAGAGTATTAATCTGAAAATGAACATGATAGTGTGACTGGAGTTTGAACTTACTCATTACAATTTCACAGTCTATATTCGCCTTGAGCATATTTTTAAAATAAATAACCCTTTAGATTATTTACAGACTACAGGTAATTTTTCTCATTCAAATAGTGTTACCAACCCAACTTACTTCTATTCCTTCACCTGTCATTGCTGAACAAGGGTTGATTTGCCATTTACGATCCCTTAGTGAATGTAAATTAAGTCCTTCTGCAATGTCGGAAGCAGGGGCTGCTGTCATGAGGTCCTGTTTATTGGCAAACACTAACAATGGAATTCCACTCAGTTTTTCTTCATCCAACAATTCTTGTAATTCCTAAAGCATAAAAAGTTTTCTTTTTTAGTTTGGAAAAAAAAACATTTTATAAAATGAAAAGACAAATTAAAATCAAAGAATTTAACACTTGGCCCACAGATACCCTGTACTTGAACACACAAAATTAGAAAGAAAAAAAGGATAGAATACATTCAAACTTCACTCGAGTGCAGACATTATTGTTTGAAGGTATCTCATTTTATAAAAAAAAAAATAATTGTGAATGGTTGTTATATTAAATTTTTTATTATGAGTATGTGAAGTCTTGTCCCATTTGTAGAATTTATATTTTAACACTGGCATGTTTAAAAAATTTTTTTCCAAAAGGTCAAAAGTTTATCAAGTGATATATGATCGCCATATTATGCTGAATTGAAAAATACCATTTATTGTGTTTAGCCAAGTCTGGTTTTTAAGATGTGCTGAATACTTCACAAGTTGTACACAATAATAATAACAGTAATAATAATAATTGCTATAAGACCAATCACTCATGGCCCAGACCTTCCGGTTCCTGAGTCAGATGGTAACATGGAATATAGCTCTGATTCTGAACATAATGACATGACTGTTGTAGCTGGGGATGACACATAACAAGCAAGAAGAGGGCAATCAATCAGTATCCTTGACAAGCAGAACTCAACCTGACACAAGACCTAAATCTTTCAAAGGAGTCTGCTCAGCTGTTGGGTCCATGTCTCAAAGAGAAACATCTGTTGACACCAGGAACAACATTCTACAAGTATCAAGACCATGAGAGAGTTTTTCAATTTCCAAGATCATTGGTTTATTGCAACAACATTGCTAAATTGATCAAATGAATGGGCTATGATGTTACAGAATTGAGACTTTTTATTGACTCGTCCAGCAGAAGTCTCAAAGCAGTTCGATATAATGGGAATAGTTTTTCATCTATCCCTCAGTATAAATGAAAGAAACTCACAACAGTATGGATCATTTGCTGTCAACTGTTAACTACCAAGAGCACAAATGGTTGATCTGTGGAGATCTTAAGGTGATTGGACTGGTCTTAGGGCTTCAAGGTGGGTACACAAAGTACCTTTGTTTTCTTTAACTCTAGGACAGCTATACTGACAACCAACATTATGTCAGACAAGAGTGGCCATTAAGACAAGGGTTAAAACCTGGCTCGCATGACGTTCAGTCTCACCCTCTTGTTGAACTGAACAACTAAATACTGCTTCCACCCTTACATATCAAGTTAAGAGTAATGAAGAGCTTTCTGAAGGCAATGGACAGAGAAGGCAGCAGGTTTGCTTTCCTCCAGAAGTTTCCACAAATAAGTATGGAAAAAAATCAAGGCTGGTATATTTGACAGCCTTCAAATAAGAGAACTCATGAAGGACCAAATGTTTGATGAAGCACTGAGCAAAGCTGAATTGTCCGCCTGACAGTCACTGAAGTCAGTAGTTACAAACTTTCTGGTAAACCACCCGAGTGTGGAGAATTAAGTGAAGAGCAGGGTGAGTGCTTTCACCAAGACATTCGTATTATGGAAGAGTACTACTAAGGCCGGTGGGATGTAAACTTTCTCACTGACTACTGCTGGTGCTTGAAACAGAATCCTATAACGGCTGAGCACAGGAGGAAGTCCCCAAAAAGACTTTTCATCCATAAATAGCTTCTTTTTTGCATTTTTCAGTTTACTATGGCACAATGTGAGCTTTCTGCAAATATATCAGCTCTAAATATAGCATTATTTGTTTAATTCATCAAGAAAATAAATAGAGTTATAATACTGTTCTATACATTTCAAGTAAGAGCTTGTATCTTAAAAATTTGATCTGATTAGAAAAAATGAGTATGATTTTTTAATTCAACACAAAAAACTGCCTGAAAATCAGCTATTATATATTTGATCTGGAAAACATGGTAGGCCAGTAAAATTAATTACAAAGAAGGGGAAATACTCTATAATTAGAATTTAAAAGTTATTTCTCTTAAATTCTAATGATTGGTGAGAATCTAAATGCGGACCACACATTATTTCTATTTAAGTTGCAAATTGGATTATTCTCAAATTAGTACAAAAGTGTTAAAATACTCTCACATAAAATCTTGCATTTTTGCAGTTGCAGTAACATACAAAAATTGGATCTTTATGATAAAGATTATTTGAATTGTATTTAAATTCCTCTGTTTCTATCTAAAACCACTGCAGAATTTTAATGAACAGATATCTAGATATATGTATTGTACACATTTGTATATACTGTATCATCATAAATAAGTAGAAACCTATCAGTTTTTCATGGAAAGTTAATTTTCTTCTAAACCAAAACTAATTGAAATTGTAACCAAAATAAAATTGCAACACCTCTGTAACCATATTTCAGAGGCTTACTTATTATTTTTAGACTGCGATATATTCATAGTTTTGGTCACAGAATAATAAATAATACCTAATAATATTTGCTTTGATTGTATAATGTTCCACTAGAAAAACTAAAATCCAAGTTCTCTTGGGTTTATTGATTGACTTTACAGATGTATTTTATACCAAAAGGTTAGCAAATCACATTCATTTTATATTCATATATACATTTTTTATGTAACTGTTTCTTAAAGATATTTTTTTTGCACATGGTCTTATCAAATACAAATCATTTTTAAACAGATCTATTTGACCTACAGATGAGACTGACAGTAATTACCACTGTGTCACAGTGGACCTGAGAGTAAAGACAATGAAAGAGTATTGCACATTGCTCAGATCTCGAAAATTGAAGCCTCACCATCAGATGAAATTTAGTACCATACCCAGGACATATCTTTGGCTTGGAATAGAATTAACTTTTTATGAAAAAATTCGTAGGGGTTTACTTATTTATATTTATTTCTATATACCATATTCTATATGGTATATAGAATATCTGATCAATCTGTATAAGTCACAAACAAGTGCCATCAAAAGTTGTGAAACTGAGTTTTCATAAATTCTTTTTTCTTCATACATTTAATGTAAATTTCTAAAACAAATAACCTTTAACTGTTTTTCCTTCTTTCAATTGCTTTGTTTTACTTAAAATGTTCCATTTTAATTCCCTTTAGAAATTAATCTTTACTTCTTCCTCAATGCTTTTGTTTTCAATAAATTTATCACACTATGTAAGATCAAGTATTCCAGTAAATATGACATCGAGTTCAAAATGAAACCAATTCTCCAGTTATGTACTGACAGCAAAATATATTCACGACTTATCTACATGAGAAAGTATAATACCACCACTTGCTTCGATTTTGGATGAATATAATCATCGATACACTGATATACGTCCTTGTTTTGGAATCTTAATATATTCAAATGACCTTAATGTTTTTGCTACTTTACTTGTTAAGCACCAAATAATGTTAATTGAAAAGCCCTTTTTGAAATTTGCACATTGTCTTCATTTTGTCATCCACACATTGCTTTAATGCCTTCTCTCTCAGTAGAAGTGTTTTTAAAACAATTACTCTGTACCTTCAAATTAAAAGCAAAAATTCTTTTGCTGGTAATCAGGCACTTACCTCTCCAGTTTCTTCGAACCGCTTCTTATCTGAACTGTCAATCACATAAATCTGTAAATAGAGAAAATGTAATTCAGTTTACTGATGGCAGCCCATGAACTATTAGATGATAGCAGTTAACATTTTTACAAGACAGAACCACCCAATTTTTTTTTGTTTTTCATAAAGGCACTGAACTAATCTATGTGTGACATTCAGGGAAATTTAACATAAATTTAAAAAAAAAACAATTTACGTAATACATTACACTTGAAGTTTAGAGAATGAGTTCAAAAAGAAAAGGATGAAATTAGATATAATATTTAATGGCACATAAAACCAACTCCCTATTTATATTACTACATTACCAGAGTTACATGAGATACAAGTACTGATAGTCTACAGCAAACATTAGTCTATCAGATACCTCAATTTTACATATAAGACATAGAAGATATTTAGGGGGAAAAAGAAGGGATCTTATATGACATTACTCCAAGTTATTTAGAGTATTGTTCTGATTCTTCTTGTTTTTCTTATTACCCCAGTATTTCAGCTAATACACCCTTCAGGCGGACACTCCGTGTGTAAAGGAGGAAGTCTCTATTTTCTCAGCAGTGCAAAACAAAATGGTAGCAAACAAAAAAATAAATGGTGGCAAAACTACGAATAAAACCCACCCATTCTGACAAATCTCAAAGCAATGCATATGTGACAGATGATTCATTATAGATTTTGCACTTGTTCAAATATTTATGATAAATACTTTCAATATGGTTAAAGAGCTTTTGTAAAGGCAATAGGAAGTACTAATCATAAGTACTTGAACAAGTGCAAAATCTTGTTTATAATGATTGCAGGACTCATTCAGAATTTTGAGCAGGAAGGATTCAAATTTGACTATTTTCCAAATAACAATATGAGTTTGCCTTTTTAAGCTCCTTGATTAAGTTCCATTTTACCACCACTCCTTACTAGTGAATCCACTAACTCATCTTAATCACCTTCCCCACCCACATTCTGTTCAATTTAGTTCTGAAGATGTCTGTCAATAGTCCTAATCAAAAGTGAAGTCATCTGGAAAGTTAAGTAACTTAAAACAATGATTAGGTTAGGTTATTTGGGAGGTGCCCATGGTGTAATGGTTATCGTCATAGGAAATGGACACGGCGACATAAGTTCAAATCCTGGACAAGACTGATTGCATTTCACAGAGCACTAATACCCTTGAGAAAGGTATGAATCCAATTATTCTCCCTCCAGCTATGGGTAAATAGTAGGGCAGACTGGGTTCTTCAGCCTTGGTGAGGCAACTAGTCTAGGAGAAGGAAAACTCTGAATTCAAACCAGTTAACCTCCGCTTAAAAAAATTAACCTTGTGTCATATCCTGCCTGAGCGGAGGGGCTGGTAAATATGATTAGGTTAGGTTATTCGGTTTAATAGCATATCAACCCTTCCTGGTTATTTAACGCCAAATCTTATTTATACATATACGATTTGTAAGTAAAAAGTTGGTAGGTAACTTTATTTTTAAATGAGTTAGTACTCATCTGTTTGCATACAGTTAAATGATTTGAGGTATTGCTATTTAGCATTAGTAATTATCATGTATTTATCTATTATGAACAATTTGCACAGAGTAGAATGGTTTCAAATCACTAGCAATAAAAATCCTCAGCAAAAAATTGAATAATTCTACTTGATCCATAGATTGAACCCTAACAGGTACTACCACTCCAGGTCAGAGTGGATCTGAAAGCAATGGCAATGAAGGGGTACATTCTCCAAACTCCAAGATTAGAGCCTCAACATCAAATGCAGTCTAATGTCATACACATGATAGTAAATGGTTTCAAGTATTGCTATCCAAAACTAATAATTCTATTCAACATTATTCATTCACTTGCACACAGTTAAATGGTTTTAAGTATTGCTATCTTATACTAATAACTATATTTGATATTAATCAATTGTTTGCCTACAATTAAATGGTTTCAAGTATAGTAAATGATTGAATAGTTCTAGTTGACCCTAACAGGTACTACCACTGAATCAGAGTGGACTTGGGAGTAATGGCAATGAATACTCCACATTTTCCAAAGCTCCAGGCTTGGAGCCTCACCATCAGATTGCTTAGTGTCATACCCAAGACACTTGTTGACTGGGAGGGAAGTCTTACTCCTCTGCAGTAGTGTATTCTACCCACTCAGGCAAAAGGGCAATTAAAAACAATGAATTAACGTCAACCTGTAACATAACAAGAATAAAATTTTTGTTTATTTTTGTCAGGGTTACAAAATGCACAGTCTGGGTTCAACAGCTCTATCAACAAAAATAGCAGTCTTTTCACTGACATTTCGGCTTCTGGTGATATTGACAAATTATTTTCTGTAAAGATTTCTTTGTTCAGGTTTCCTGGCATTTCTCATGTAATAACTTCATCTTGAATATACATATTTTTTCTTCCAGCATCTACAAAATTTTGATATGGATTTTTTCCATTAGCCTATGAAATTTGATACTGTAAACATAACTTTCACATTTCTGAACCCAACCAATGTAATTTAAGGTGTCTTACATAGTGTAATGGTAAGTGAGTTGGGGTAGTGAACCATTGTTATAGAGTTGGATTCTCACTGGGTGCCCATTCTTCTGACCTTGTGGTAAACTAAGATAAGCTTAGTAAATGATAGACTAGGTGCTTCAATATTTTCAAAAACCATATTGCTAAGAAATTTATTTTGTAAAAAGATTTTGGTAAAATATAAAAAGTAACATCTTTTCATTCTGGATTAGGAAGTCATATATCACTGTCAGATTTATCACATCTGGTTGGAGTTTGGTACAGGAGTGAAGAGGAGAGTATTAGTTGTAACCCATTTTACTTCAATGACCCCATATAGAAGATTTTACTCAGGCCTAGGCTCAGGAAATTTGAGTGTAATATTAAGATTGTAGCACATACAAAGAGTGACAAAAACAATAAAGAGTAAAAAAATTACAGTTACAACAAGAGATTAGAGAAATTAAGATTAACGGGTTTACTAAAAAAATCTAATTGAAACTTTCAAAATAATTAATTCAATTTCTAATTATGATTTCAACATTTCTCCTTAAACTGGAAATTTACAGTCAAGACATATCAAAAACTAAGACTACTAACCAATTGGATATTTTTGCAAAAAGAGTAATATATTTTTGGAACAAATTGCCAAATCAGGTCAAAAATAGCAAAAGTATTAAAAAATTTTAAGATTAAATTGGTTGGTTTAAAAAATTAGAAAAAGAATTTAAGAGGGCATTTTGAAGAACTATCAAATGAATCAACAAAATTTGATTTGTACACAGACATTATATTAATAGTGTATATGTTAAGTGCAAATCTTTTTTTAAGGTTGATGTGAGAAGATAGTAAGAAGAAGAGATGCCCAAGGAGACATAAATAAATAATAACAACTTGGGTTAATTTCAGGTTTTATTTTCAAGTGAATCTGTTGGGATTCAAGAGACTAATTTCAGTTAATTTCACCAGCCTTAGAAACACCTTAACAGCTTCTTTCAATCTTATATCACTAAACCATCTTCAAAAATGCCCAGTTATCAATTCCCAAGTCCATTCTTTATTGATTTACTCACCCTTTTCAGGGGTAGGGGCACTATCTAGTGTACCATATCTGAACAAGATTTTAGAAGGATAGAAAAAAAACTAATACTGACCAATCAAAATGTTGGCCCACAAATTTTTTTTTCAGTGAACAAAATTTCAAATTAAAAGGAACAGTGATAAATATCATTTTTAGTTGACTTCCTCAAACTTTTGTCTCTTGTAGAGCTTTGTCTTATTCTACAATCAAATATAGATGTCTGGAGTGACAAGCAAAAAATGATCATTAATACCGACCAATACATCTGTGTTTTCAAAATAATTTTTCCAATAGGGACGAATTTTCCGCTGTCCACCAATATCCCAGACATTTAGTCGGAATCCACCAGATTGTACAGTTTTTATGTTGAAACCCTGCAGAAGAAAGAGAAAAAAAGATTTGACTGACAGTTACTAGCACACTAACATTTATATGGATCACTGACATAATTTTCTTCTACCTTTAATTTGAAGTTCAACCAGCAAGTTAATCTAATGTTTTCTCATTATTTTTGTGATCATGAAAATACAGTAGTTAGCTAACTAATCACAACAAAATAATTATTCTCCGAGAAATAGAGACCTGCCAATTTTGTACAGGGAATTAAAAGCCTACAATGCAAAACCTTTTCAGTTTTTTGAAAATTGATTGATTGATGTCAACCCATCTGGGGTTATTTTATGCCAAGAGGTTAGAAAATTACATTCATTGTACATTCATATTTACAATTTTTGGTAAAGTTCTTTAAGAGTTTGTTTTTTTTGCATATGATCCTATCAAATACAAGTTATTTTAAAACAGATCTATTTGATACATAGATAGGACCCTAATAGGTACTAGCACTCCAAATCTGAGTGGAACAGAGAGTAATAGCAATGAAGGGGTATTTTACACTCCAGAAATGGAGCCTCACCATTAGATGCAATTTATTGTCATACTCAGGACACATCCTTGGGTGTTGGGGAGCTTATAGCTCTGCAAGGGATAAAGTTTATCATATTCTATGCCCTGCCAACAGGGTGAAAAAATTAATGTGTCATTTCTTTGAAAGACTGGAGAAATTTCAAAACAATATTTTAATGAAAAATAAGTCCTATAGTTCTACAGTCTCTGAAATGATTAAAGATGATCACTCCTGATTGATTGATTGATAGATTTAAAAATAGATTTAAACTCTTATGAAAAATGTTAATAATAGAAAAATTGATAGTGATAACAACAGTAGGATAAAATTAATGGTATCAGTATTACTATTGGTAGTGTTGGTGATGTAATAATGGTAATAATAATAATGATAAATTAGCAATAATTGTAATAAGTTACTTTCTTTTATTATAAGTGATATAATGATTAATGATTTGGTTGGTTGGTTGAGTTTATGGCATATCAACCTTTGTAAGTTATTTAATGCCAAATCCATTTTTATGCAAATAGTTCTATTTCAAACAATTCAGTTTAGCATGAGTACACAGTTTGTCAAAAACATTTCTATTTCAAGCTATTCAGTTTAGTGAAACAGTTCTAATTCAAACAATTCAGTTAAGTATAGTTTTTGTCATAACACATTTAAACATCAAAACAGTTCTATTTCAAACAATTCAGTTTAGCATAAGTATGAAGTTTAGATCTCAAAACAGTCCCATTTCAAGCAATTCAGTTTAGCATATGTACACAGTTTAATTGTCAAAACTATTTCTATTTTAGTCAAACAGTTCTAATTCAAACAATTCAGTTTAGCATAAGTACACAGTTTAATTCTATTTAGCCCATAGATAGGACCCTATCAGGTGCTACCACTCCAGGCCTGAGTAGACCTGGGAATGATGGCGATGAAGGGGTGCTCCTTATTCCCCAAAGCTCCAGCATTACTGGAACCTCACCATCACATTGTTTAGTGTCATATCCAGGACACTCTTGGGCAGAGGTTACCCCTCTGCAGAGAAGCAGTCAGTGTATTCTACAGCCCCAGCTGACTGGGAAAAACTATTAATGATTAATTATTATGATATTAATGATTTTAAGTAATTAGAATAGCAGTATTCAGAATTAAAAAAATTAAATATTAAGAAATTAAATAAAGACTAAATTTCAATCTTAAACAGAAATCAGATAAAACCCTAAAAAAACTTTACCGAAAGATAAGTTTGATATTAATAACAGGATTTATCACCACCTTTTCCTTAATAAATAGATTTTTTCTTAAAATAAAATAGGTTAACTTATTGATAAGATTTCAGTTGCTGAAGGTTCTATGATTCTTGTTAAAAAAGTTTTTTTTTAGATACATAAGGATACATGGTACCAGACAATGACATTACATCTGGTTTTGACACCAACTTCTCGCCCATATCTTTTTGTACCCCCACCACCACCACCTTTATTTCTTTAAATTTTTCTTTTTAAACAAGTAAGAATCCATTGAAAGAATATTTTATAATTTTTTTCTCTCCATTATGTGATGGCTATCTGAAGAGGTTGGTTTTCCATATGAAGTGGCCAGCTGAAATAAATTTATAATAGCCAAATGACGGTCTGTTGAGTTTTTCTTCCAATTATATAAATTTGCTCTGTATGAAACTTATACATTCATATATTAATTCTCATACACTGAGCACTCCTGGAGATTTATAAGAATCCTTTTATATATTCTCCAATTGAATCATTTCCAACTCATCTACATTGGAGAGATATTTTTTCTATCCCACCATTTGTTTCCTTTCTCTCATCCTGAGAGACCGAAATTTTGAAAAGAAAAGAAATATTTTGATGAATGGCAAAAATAGTTACATTTTTTTCTTAGTATTATTGTAAAGGAGATCACAAGGAAGACAACTAGCTAAAGTATGGATAATTAAGCTACAACCTTGTATTCGCCGTCTGCCAAACTGCATGCAGAAAATACAATAAATAAAATGTATAAACTTTCTTTTCAAAATCTATATAAGATTAAAAAAGATGACAATTCAAAACAATCTTTCTGTAGGTAACCTAAAGTTTCTGTCCAAATTAAACTAAGTTTATATCCAAAATAACCTAAACATTATGTTCAAATTAACCTACATTTTATGACCAACCTAAAGCTTATGTTCAAAATTGTGTGAAACTGATCCAAGCTTTGGATTTTTGCTTGTCAGCCTGAATTGCTAAAGATGTATCCTCACACATGCCACAGTGCACACATTCTCATAGACCAATATGTCATCGAAGTACAAGGATGTGCTCCTGAGAAAGATTTTCTCCTGCATAACCATGGTATTCACAATTGATCCCATGATTAGCAGTACCACGTTGAGCACAAAACCTAAACAGGTGAGGCAATATCTTTTGCCCATTTGTCACTGTTTGAAAAGAGCTGAGATTTGTGAACATGGACCTGCAAAGAGGCATGGTGCAAATCCAATATGGCGACATCTGATCCTTCCTGTTGCCACTCCCTCAATCTTTGCACACAAATATCTGCATTAGCTGTGTTCATGTCAACGTATTTATTGAGCTCCCAATAATCTATAACCAGGCAGACTTTTTGTTTGTTTTCTTGCACCACAGCCATTAGAGGAATTAAGCCCTTGGAGGGCCCCAAGCTCTTCCTTGAGATACAAAATAGCCAGCCATTATCCATCCAGGTTCATTAGCTTGTGATTTTACTCCTCCTTGAGCAACTTTGGTACCAGATACTCAGCTGTCTGGTTCTTCAGTGCAGGTGGCATCTAGTCACTGGCCAACTTCTAAGATACAACCCAAATCCTCCTGTTCTAGTCATACTACGGATGAAAGTTAGGCTCATTGATGATAATCGTTGTGCACAAGGGTCAATCAAGTTGAGGTAAACTCACAGTCCCATCACAGATTACACATACTCCTCCCAACTTCTTGATGATGTCATATCCAAGCAGCAGGTCAAATCCCAGCAATTCCACATCTACAACTAGAAGCTCAACAACAACAAACTGGTCTGCTTATGAGTTACTGTGAACAGCCTGTGTCTAGTAGTGAGGCTAAACTCCTAATTTCATTGATGTGCACAGCAATTGTGAGTAGTGCCTCCTTCATATGGAACTCGGGGAGTAGATTAGCACTGAGGTCTATTCCACTGGCTCATTTCCCAGACAATTGCAGGATATATGGCCCACCACATCACATGTATAACATAATATCTAGGGTTTCCATCTTCCAGTGTGCAGTCCTTTGCAAAAGGATTGGGATTGTTGCAATGATGGCATGATATGGAATCACATGGATCCCTGGTAGGAAGCTTCTTCATTTCATTCCGTTTTACTCATACCACTGCAACTGCCAGACCTTCCTCCATTACCTTGGCTTTCATGATTGCTCATGCTCAAACCAACAGCTGGTTGATGGATAATTAGTCCATCCAGGTTGAAGCGCAAAGGAAATGTTTAAGCTGGTCCGATAACACTCGAATGACTGCATATGCTATGCCATGGTCACTCATTCCAACATACAGAACCGAGAATTTACATAACTCCACCAGGTAGATGTCAATTAATTCCCTAAAACAGAGACGTCACACAGCAAATTGCTTATAAGCCAAGAAACCATCAGTGACAAAAGCTGTGGACGGTGCAGATTTTATCTGGCTGAAATCCTCCTTTCAGCTGCTCATAGACATCAAATGCACCACCCATCAGCTTTAGGGGGTCTGTGTGCTCTAGATGTTTCTTTTGGCACATTTTGCAGACCAACTCAGCCTTCTCTGTCCACTTGACCACTGATGGTCCAGACGCAAAGCCATCAAACTCCATCATTTCTGCCAAAATAGCTTGTGTAAAACTGACGCAAGTATTCACTTTCCCAGCAGTCTTCCCATGTGTGAAACTGATCCATTTGCTTCCCCAGCAGTCTTCCTATGTTCAGTATCATATTCGCAAAAAAATATTTTTCTCATTTCTCTTGCATGTGGTGTTTTATGCTTAGCCAGTATGCTCACTTTGAAAAATTTGCATTTACCACTATTGCCAATTCTCCTTGCTCAAGACCATGTTTTATCTTAAATTGAGGTGTTAGGGCTGCCATATTTCATTTTTATCTCAAGCCCACCACCCATCTTGCACACAAGGCATATATGTGCTATCCAAAACTAATAATTCTATTCAACATTATTCATTCACTTGCACACAGTTAAATGGTTTCAAGTATTGCAACACAAATTAACATAAACCCTATGTCCAACCTAAAGCTTATGTTAAAATTCACATAAAGCTCATGTCCAACCTACAACATGTCTAAATTAACATAAAACATTCGTTCAAATTAACCAACACCTAATGTCCAACTTAAAGCTTATGTCCAAATTAACCAAAGGCTTATGTCTGGCATGAACCTTATTTTCAAACTAACCTTAAGTCCAACCTAAAGTTTATGTTCAAATTTACATAAGCCTTATGTTGCACCTAAAGATTATGTCCAAATTAACCAAAAGCTTATGTCCAACATAAAGTTTAAGTCAAAATTAACCTAAAGCTTATGCTTTCAATAGAAACTAAAGAGTACATACACGCATGTATTTACCCAACCCTTCTATCATGGGCAGAATGTGAAACAAAGTCAAGAGTAAAGTTTTCTTCTTCCTAGACTGGTTGCCTATCCAAAGTTAAAGAACCCTGTCCTTCATAGCTAAGGTTATAAGTAAGAGATAGATTCATACTTTCCTAAAGGCATTAGTGTGAAGTGAAACACAAACAACCTCATCAATGACAACAATTATGTTAAGTGTGCCTCACATACATGTATGTTTCTTAAACAATTTTTCTGCATATTATTAAAACTAATTATCCACAAATACATACACTGCTACAAACCTTTTTAATAAAAAGTTAATTTTCTTATAATCCCAAGATATTGGGAAAATTTTTCCATACAATCAAAACAGATATTATTAGGTAATATTTATTATCAAACTCTACAACATTGTAACTAAAAATATGAATATACAGCTGTAAAAAAGTAAATAGACCTGTATACAAAATGTTTATTGCATTCAATATAGTAAGTATATTTTCAAAACAAACTAAATTTTTTCTTGGACAATCCATACTTGTGCACATCGAACAGAAACAAAGAAATGATACTCACCTGTGTTGGTGTTATGTGGCTTATGTCTTCTGAAGCCAATTTCTTTAAAAGAGTTGTTTTTCCTGCATTATCCAGCCCTAACAATAACAGTCGAAGTTCTTTATCTGGCTGAGATTTTAACTTCCTGAGAAGTGATAATAAACCCTGGGAGGTAAAGAGAAAGAAAGAAAGTTGATTTCATTGGTGGGGATGTTAATATAATGTACATGAACTGTCATGAAAAAAAAAATGGGGTTAAGATTTCATTCAGTTTTACTTTGGTTGGCATGTGAATACAAAAACAAACAAAAAATAATAATTGGGGTTTAAGGGTAAAATATTTACTAAATATAGTTTAATCAGACACATGGTCACAATAATGGAGCATCTGTTAGATAACAAATACTTTCAGAATAAAATGGACAATTAAGAAAGAATAGTTTTTAAAGAGTAACATTTTCAAGAAGTAAAGCAAATGGTAAACTATTCATATAAATATAAAAATAAACATAAGTACTAACCAAAAAAATGCATGCAAGTATGTGTGTGCAAAACAGTTTTTGGCTATCCCATCAACCATCTTTCATAAAGCCAAGTTATGAATATATAACAGATAAGCGAGTAAATGATTGACTAAAACAACGATCTACAAATTAATACACTTCATTTCTTTAAATTGAGTAAAAAGATAGTTGAAAATAAGTTTTCCTTGTAAGTAACAGTTGTTTTTTTCTTTTAAAAAGATAATATTAGTCAGGATGTAAATATTTTTAGAGAAAAAGTAAGTTCATGCATGAAATGTAGCAGTTTGCAATTGTCCAACTCGAGTAGGTATATTTTGTTCGTGTGAGTATGTTGCTATGTAAGAGAGAAAGAATATTTATGCATTAATATGTACACAGACGTAGCTAGAATTTTCATCAGCAGAGGAAAGATTGAAATAGTAGTATAAATAAATCTATATATACAATATTTTCATTCATTTAGAATAACTAAGCAATGTTGAAATTAAATGCAATCTTGAAGGAACTGAATGTTAGATTTTCACTCAAAAGAAATAAAATTGAAAGTTTTGAGTAAACTTACAGAATAGATCTATAAATCTACTAAATATGTATTTATTTTCTTGTCTATTTATAAGAATAAGATAGGCTGAAAATTAGATAAAAAAGTTGATTTATCTATTAATATAATTGGTTAAAAAATGTACTTTTAACATTCTAGGAGAGAAAGGATTTCTTAAATTATTTTGGGTTTTGATCCTTCAAATTTTGTGCAGCAAGTCAAATATTGTTGTTTGCAAATCTTAAAGAGATTTTTAAATGAGCACATAAGCTCCAATTGGTCAATAGACACAAAAATTACGATTTCTCAAGCCTATTTTCGTTCAAAAATCAACTTTTTTTTCAGTATGGAAATCAGTTGATTTTATACATATATATATAACCTTAAATACTAAAAGGTCAGTAATAGATCACTGTGGTATCTTAAGTTTCACACTCTAATATTTAAAGTTTAAAACTACCTGTTTCATTTATTTTTTTAAAGCAGAGTACTTTAGATTATACCTGTTACCTAATAAATTATAAAACCATCACAAATCATTGCTCTTCAACTATATGAATGCTAAGCATACAGTAAGAAAACATCAAATTAGCAATTTTAATAAAAACAATATATGCAAAATTTCCTACACAAGCGCTTTCTGCTACCTGTTGGTCATTTTCAAAGGTAAAATCTAAATGTTATTTTTTCTTTAAATCTTACCCAGCTAACAGTAAAATAGTAAGGTAGTTTGGCTCTCTAGTTTTGGTAAGGTGATTGGTCTAGGAGAAGGAAAAACTCTAAATTCAAACCCTGAAGGATGCTGTTCAGGATAATTTGTGGCACATTGATATACCATTCTTCTGTTATCAACTTATCCAAGATATGTGGCTGATTCTATACAAACCTTCACCACTATAAACAAATCACCTATGTAATTAGTCCAGCAGTTCATATCTTTAACCAAACAGTTAGACCCTCATATGTCAAGATCAATGAGGAACCTATATATATATATATATATATATATATATATATAAAGATAGCATAGACACAAAATCAGTGATGCTTGGCAAATGCCTATTTCTCACCTATGCACTCATCAGGCCAAGTTTTGGCCTGATGAATACATAAGCAAGAAAATGACAATCATCAAGCACAGTTGAATTTGTGTCTATGTTATCCTTACTTTAATATATATTCTCTATCAATGATATTGAGCACTCTTCATAAATATAGCAAACTGAGCCATTAGCCTAATGAGTAGAGTGTTCGCCAATGGTCCAGGAAACCGGGGTTCAATCCCAGCTCGAGTCATACCAAAGTCTCAAAAATGGTACTTGATGCCGCCTTGCTTATTACTCAACATTATAAGGTATGGATCAAGGGTAAAGTTGAGCAATCCAGAGAATGGAGTAGCGCTCTCCCCTACACCTCGGTGTAGTAGCTATTGAAAAGGGAGCCTTCGGGTCGCCCTTGACTAAGATCATCAACTTACAACATTATCAATAAACCGGCCCATTAGCATAATGGTTAAAGTGTTCACCAATAGCCTGAGAGACCGGGGTTGAATCCTAGCTCAAGTTATAACAAAGACTTTAAAAATGGTACTTGATGCCTCCTTGCTTAACACTCAGCATTATAAGATATGGATCAAAGATAAAGAGCAATCCAGGGAAAGGAGTAGCACCCTCCCCTACACCTCAGTGTAGTAGCTATTGAAAAGGGAACCTTCAGGTTGCCTTCAACTACACTTGTCAACTTTACTTTTACTTTACATTATCAATATTAATCATACACATAAACACACACATCTTATTCGTGCATTTAGAATAGGAGGTGGCAGGAAACTTTTAGCTATTACAAATAATCCTTTACAGTTAGAGTATTTAGGGTTCAGTTTCCCATCCATTAAATACTGAAACTAAATATTGATTATTAACAAAAAGTTTTTTATTTTCATCTTCTATACTCAATCTTGAATGCATAAATGCCCTGGTGATATAGTAAGTTCAATACATTTGAACAGGCAGAGTGGTATTGGAATTATTCACAGTGAGAGTTCATGATCCTTATAAGTTAAAAAGAAAAATATATATATATATCTTTTCACATGAGAAAAAAAAGCAATAACAACTCCATCCACCGATCTTTCTAATTGATTTTTACTTGTTTATTTGTTTATTTTTACCTGACTCAATCAATAAGCAAATTTATCCGACTTGTATCCTAGTTGCCAATGGAGATCTGTATACACAGTGACTGACAATCCATTCACCCTGATTCTGCATCTAATCAAACAAAAATAACTGCTGAGAAAAGATATCCAGAAGAATGGATTTCAACAGAGAAAGAGACACAATATAAAAACATGAATAGATTACAATGAGAACAATCAAAGTCTTGAACATTGTTGTGTTTCAACCAGATCTTTTCACTTAATGATTTGATATTTACAAAGTTCAGTTTAGCCCGACCAGAAGGAAATTGGGATTGGAAGATTATATTATGTCAGTCAGTATAATTTTTCAAGAGAGATAACTATTAAATGTTAATTATAGAGTACTTCTCTTTATTTGCAATTAATTACAATATGAATTCTATAAATAGGATGTGATTTTACATTAAGCTGAATGACCACTAAGAGAGGGCTTTAAATGAGTATAAACAAAGAGGTTTAAGGGCCATCAAGAATTCTCTGGTCAATTCATGGGTGATACTGTTAAGACTGCAATCTCACCAGCAGAGCCACCAAAAGCAAGCTTAAACATGGCTTCATCTATTTGAAGGAAGAAGTTATCTTCATTTCAAAGGACTTCTATACTACTACTATTGATGATGATGATGATGATGATGATGATAAAGACAGCATTTTAGTAAAAGTTGTTAATTCAACAACAAATTTTCTTGAAAAAGATTATGCCACCGAATTGCAGTCTAGTGTCCAAACCAAGACACCCCATTTTTTACAAGGGGGAATGCAATCAGTATATTCTAAGCCCAACCAACAATAAGTTATATACTCTACAAATAAAAAGTGCAACAAAGCTGACAGTATTGTCTTTCTCTGCTATATAACACAAGCTGAATATAAGGAGAACATCCGCCACAACCCCAACAAATATCAGAAACCCAATATCATAAACAGAACATTTTATCTTTCAGCTTAAAATGATATAGAGCTACAACTACAATAGTAAAAATAAAGTTCTGTTGATTAAAATGTTTCCTTAATCAACTGATTAAAAATTGAAATAATGAATAGGCATCTACACCATAGATAATAGTAAAAAGTAAAGTTGGCAACTGTAATCAAGAGCAATCAGAAGGCTCCCTTTTCAATAGCTACTACACCGAGGTGTAGGGGAGGGCGCTACTCCTTTCCCTGGATTGCTCTTTATCTTTGATCCATACTTCCAGACCATTGGTAAACACTCTACCCACTAGACCAATAGATAATACTCAGTACTTATTATGATTAATCTATACTGCAATACTGATCTCTCTGTGTGTTTGTGTCTTTAAAGATCTTAGCCAAATAGAAAGTTCCAGAGATCTGATTTTTTACATGAATATTGGCTTGATTTACAAGAAAGACTATATTAGAGAGACCTCTGAGGTCACTAAAGGTTATCTGATGACAAAATAAGCCATTTCTCAAGAAACAAAGTGTGATTTATATCATTTCATATTTCTGTAATTATAGAATTTAGCTAAAATACATATCAGGATTATTTTTTTAACCCAAGGAATTCCGGGTACTCCTGCTAGTCTTTCCAAATATTTATACTCTATTTTACTCTATTTCTAAACAGAGATAAGATAAAGAAGATAGATGTAATATCTTATTAAGCATATGAATACCTATTTGAAATTATTGACATTTTCGTGAAATATAGTAAAAAAAACTGCAATAGGACACTAATAACATTAACAATCCAGAAATGAAGGGACATAAGTTTAACAAAAAAATCTAGACATCAAATCCTTACATGATTAATTTTCCCCACTATTCATCCTGTTTATTCTGATGTTTGTAAGCATGAGCAGTCATTTGTTGCCCAAGTAAAAAATATATTTTCAGGATTATAATTAACATACTATTTTCAGAACCTTTAAGAGCAGATGATTGTATGGAGAGGGAGACCTGTTAGAATCTTATAATGTTGACAAAACAGCCCACCGTTTACCTTCTCAACCAATCAACAGACTGTAGTTTCTGTTTTCAATCTATGAACTCTCTAATCAAGTTCATTGGTACTTATCATTATGTGCTAATCTTAAAAAAAGAAAAAACAAATCAATTTAAAAACCAGAGCCTTTCCCTCTAGCAGTCAGTCTAGCTGCCGTAAAACATATATTTAACTTTTATGTGATATAAATCCCAAGAGGTATTGCTCTCAAATCAATGTCACAACATCATTAAAAAATAATCAGTAATTAACGGTGCACATGTGAATTGGACACTACCTAAATATTCCAAGTGAAATATATAAATTTTAAAATAAAATGACTAATACTTGTAATATAAAATGGATAGAAGTTAATAATGCAGCAAGAAAAAAAAAACAAATGTAGAAAGTATTTTTCATAATTTTTATAAAAAGGTAATAATTGCAATAGATAAGCTGAAAGAGGAAAGCAAATCCTCTTAAAGGATTATCTCACAAATTTGGATAAAAGATTATTCAAATGAGAAGAAGAGAAAAAGGTATCAATTAAATGAAAAATAAGTGGAAAACAGGTATTTTGCAAATACAACTGCTTGGTGCAAATAATTTGTGAGGGTAAATGAGGAAAGATTATATATATATATATATATATATATATATATATATATATATATATACACCCACACACAGCATTATTCTTTTTTGTTGATTTTTTTTCCCAGGGAGTGTATTATTTTATTGATTTTTGTCTGAGCCAGGGTTTTAGCATAGCTATATCTAATTATCAGTTGACATACAACAAAACCCATTTGTGCTTAGACCACCAGTCAAGCAAGAGAAGAAAGCCAAATTACTATTGAATTCAATTACAAATTGTGAACAGAAAGACAGGGACAAACAGAAATCATCCAAATTAAGTACAAAAAACACTAGCAGGGCTCACTGACAGTGACAAAAACAGTTTTCAGGATAAATCCCAACTTTTTCTATTGAATAATTTCTTCATGTCAGATCTACATTTAACAGAATTGATAAAAATAGAAGAGAATCAAAAAAGAAAGAAATACAAAAAAGATTTTTCAAATAAAATTTGCAAGCATATTTGTGATGATTATTCATATCTGTCAAGAAGATTTTTTTTATTCCCAATTCATTGCTGTTTTATCTCATAGTAAAATATAAACCTAAAAGTTTCAATTAAAAAAATGCAACAGAAATAAGATGATAAAAAATTAATGACAATGAAAATGCTTCATCCAAGAAATTTATAGATTTATTTTATTTGGAATGTATTAACTCAAATGTCAAATTTCCTTTCAATTTTCCTAGGTCAAGAGAAACAATACAAACTTAACAAAAACAGACCAAATAATCTCCTATCAAATCAATAAAATGATCACCTTCCCTACATACATACCATTTAATGTTAGGATTTACAAAATAGAATTTACAAAGAATTTCTACATTTAGTACATTTCAAAGATTTAGACAAAATGGAAAGAAAAAAGACATAAGAAGAGAAAATAAATTCAAATTTTTAAAGAAAGTAACACTAATAAACATGTTCAATGTTCATAAACATCATCCTCAAAATAATATTAAATAATGTTCTAAGGATGATGGATATAAGTAAAAATCAAAATTCAAACAAAACTCAATTTTTATTATCAATTAAATGTAGACTATCGGAAAAGAAACATTTCTTATTGTTTTTACTTTAAAATTGTTATAAACAAAGTGAAATACAGAGATTTATCAATAAAACATATAAGAGTAACAATATGGTTTGATTTTTCTCTTTAATAAGAAAATTCATTGAAGTTTCTTCCAGAGTTTTTTTTTACCATTAGCACTTGTTTATTTTTACAACCACTTATTGATAATGTATAACATTAATTTCACCTTAGTTCATCAAAATTAGTTTAAAAAACAGCATATAATGGCTAATAATACTTTCTAATCATACAATTGATACTGTAAGACTTTTCTTCACATAACCTGATTGATTGATTTTAACAGCTAGTTCATCTCATAAAAAATCCCATTCATTGTATGTTCATATTTACATTTTTTATGTACTTGTTTCTTGGGGGGGGGTCTTGCAACTTGTACTATGTAATCCAGTACAATTTGTCACATGTAACTTTGAGAGGAGATGCACAGTGCCAAGTGATTCCCATTACCCAAATAGATGCTATGAAAGGGGAATTACTCTATATGACACTTCAACAATTTAATAGATAATACAACACTAAATAAACATGTTACTCATTGCTCTAGTATGAAAACATGCAGTACCAAAATAATATACAGGTCTTTTACTGAATGTCTTAACTGAAATCATTTAAACAATTTTCACAACAAAGGGCATCATCCATCAATATAAGCTAAAAAGTAAAGACAAATTCAAAGTATTTCAGATGAAATGATTTTAGTGAAATTTTAAAAAATAAAAGCTCAGTGCTGTCATTTTTAGATTATTTTCTTATAAAAGAATGTATGGGGATAATAGCAAATTAATGAGGATATAAGAACTTGTACAAGTTACTTTGTATACCTCAAGAACCAATCAGAGGAAAACTTACTTCACATGTGTGAACAGACATTCTTCTCTGTGTGAGTTTGTGTATTATACAACCATTGCATTCATCATAATATGCCTGTTCATTCTTTATGTCTTATGAAGGGTTTTTTGGTAAAACATTACCTAAGTGTGTTAAGATTTGATTCACTGTGATTTCTAGCTTTTTACCCATAGCTAAAATCACTATTGAAAAGTCATGGATCCAATTAAGAACATGACAAGGCTGCTGATGGTAATCCTAGAAAAAGACTAAGCAGGCTGTTTTGAAAACTGGAAGGAACATTAAGTTAGGTGTGTGAGTTTGTTTTGGAATGACTGTGATTGGTGTCACTTCTTACATGCTAACTTTATGTTGCCATGAACAGAGTTGGAAATTCTGAGGTGAATCCTCATTTAAAAAAAAAAAAAGAACACATGCATCATAAGCAATGTTGTCAATCCTGGGGTTCTTTCATAATAAAAATATTTGTGTTATCAAAACTTTGAAAGTGACATACAGGCATAAATACATGAAAGATTTTAACGCAAAATACTTTATGACTATCAATGACCATCTTAAAACCATATGTAATATGAGTAAGTACTGCTAATAATATTAGTAGTGATAAATAGAGAACTATAACAGAGAATATCAAGAATGAAGAAGGCAGTGTACATGAACCTGACAAAAAGTTTTCAAGGATAATTTCCACCTGATGACTAAAGATCTGTCACTCCAAGGGCATTTCTGCACTGCACTAAGAAGGTTAAAGCAAAGAGTACATCCTGATGTCTTCAGCAAACATCCAAGGAATTAGATTTTTTTAAAATTGTGATAACATTGAATATGAACATTTTATTATTATACCCTACAGAATGATGATATTGTTTTTCAATGAAAGAAAAAACTAGGTAGCTATTTGAATAATTTATAAAATGTTTTAGTAGGACATATCATGCCTTCAATGATACTAGAACATACAACCTCTGGTTTACAAAATAGATAGCAAGCACATAAATGAACAACTGATTATTCTGAAGCACCACACAAAAGCTTTGATAAAAAATAGTATTCCTTTAACGTAGGAAATTGAATTCAGTTTTCCTTCTCTTAGACTGGTTGCCCTACCAAAGCTAGTGAACCCAAACTGCACCAATTTATTACATATGAATGTGTGAAAGAAGCAATGGACATATTTTTCAATACATCAAAAAATACAAAACAAACAAAAAAATAATGTTTATTGTTAATGATTTAAAAAGAGATTCTCCTTTTCTGTTTCTTAATATTTTTAATCAACTTTTTAATTGCATATACTTCAATGGCTGATACATAAATTTTAAAAATTTTTCTTTCTTTTTAATCATTGAAATAAATGATATCAAAGTTAATTGATAAATGAGTGAATATTGCTTTTTATCTATAAATTAACTAGTAAGGTTATCATAACTTTTAAGGTCACTGTTAATATTAATTTAATTTGATGCCAAGTCAATTCTACTTTTAAGGAAAATTAAAATTCGAGGAATGTAGCATCAGACATGCTGATTTGAGGAACAAAAACTTCTTGGGGGTTGGATTCAAGATTAAAGTATCTATGTCAGTGACAAATTGACAAATTTTAAGATTATTAAAATAAATAAATAATAAACGTATTACCAACAAAAAGGATAGAGAAACCTGACTAAATTTTTAAAATCTTAAAACCCTACACAATAATTTGTCTCCTCTTCAGAAGAATTGTTGTCTGTTTTTATCCTTAACATTAACAACCGTTGTATATTTTAAGTATCCACGATGTGTATAGCTACGAATATAAAAAGATATAGATTTTAAAGAAACGAAAAAAATTTAGATTTTTAAAAAGTAAGAAAAAATCTTAAGTAGAAACCTTGCAACTATAATAAATAAATAAATAAATAACAAACAGGGTTTTATGTTTTTTGGGGAGATTGTTCTGTTTTGTTTTTTGGTTTGGTGAATAATAAAACTTTTGAAACCAAAACGCAAACACATAAGAAAAATTCTTTTATTCATTTAATACCGAAAAAAGTAGATAGATGAATAAAAACAAATATGAAAGAATCAAATAATTAAAATAAAAAGGAAATAAAGCAAAATAAATAAAAACGTTAGAGAAAATTTTTCCAAGGTAGGAAAATTAGAAATGAAAGAAATCGTAAAAAGTTAGAAGAAACGAGTTTTAAAAGTTTTTTTTCTGTGAACGATAGCGTCATAAATTACTCTTTAAATCAATTAAAAATTTATTAATAAATGATATTTTAACAAGAAAAGCAAAGCATTTGTCAATATAGCAAATATCATCAAAAAAAAAAAAGGTCTTGTAAGAAGTTGGTAAATTTTCAAACTTGATATCGCTATCAGCATCAAAATATATTTTACTTACTATACATTATATAACAAGCACATAACTATCATAACTAAAGTTAAATTTTTTAAAGAATCACCAAAAGATCTAAATATTACTTTTCAGACTCGAAAACGAGTTATTTATTTTAGTAAACAACATCAGATGAGCCACGACTTTAACATCAAACTTAATCCATTCTTCGGCGGAAACAAGCCGAAATAAGAGGGTTTTTGCGTATGTATCAACACAAGAAATAATGAGTTGAGGTATCTTTTACCAATTCTGCCAAGCATGCATTAAAAAAATGAAGATAACAATAACATAAAGAAAGTTAATAGAAAGAAAAAAAGCAGAGAAATGTGTAAGAGACAACCGCCACTCACCATTGTATATATTCTCTTAGCCCCGGTTACTATGTGACGTCACGATGCTACAAACACGTAAAATCTCGCCAATTTTCACATCTCGGAAAAGCATGAGAGTTTCAGGATGAAATAGTATCATTTTTTTATGTTTTGAAATTCAATAAATTTATACCAATAGTTAATTTTTTTTATATATGAGTTGAATGCAATATTTTAAGAGATACATTTGATTTTTCATTTAGAAATATTCAGTTTTTTCTCAAAAATTGCAGTTGATCTGAATATTACCTATAGTGTTAGATATTTTTATTTATTTCTCTCTCTCTCTCTTTCTCTCTTTATATTTCTATCTGTCTATCTCAGTATGCTCATGATCCATCTGTCTCAATTCATATCTACCTGTTTATCTCACTCTGTTCATATATATGTAGATATCTCAGTTCATTATCAGTCTCAATTTATCAACGTAATGATAAATGATAAAACATGATAAATGATAAAACACAACTGCAATGATAAAATATCCACTCTGAGTAATGAAATTAAATGGCAACAATATTAAGATAGAGTAAAACTAGCCATAGAGTAATCTTCTCTTATTCTTAAGCAATTTTAACAGATTTCTTAGAACAGAATGAGTATTGAGAAATTTAAATCAACTAAGCAGTTAACCTACTTTTATGAGGCAACATATTAAACAAATTAATTCATTTTCAGTTTTAGTATTCAGGATATATTGTAAGGAAAGGAAACATGTGATGTAATGACGAGCATTATAAGAAATAGAGCCAAGCTCAAACCCTGAATGAGGTTGTTTGCATTCCACTCTGCACTAGTGCACTTGGGAAAGGAATAAATCCATGCCTCACCACCAATTATGTGTAAATAGTTGAACAGTGTGGCGATTTAGGAATTACCAAAGAACTCCCAACCGGATGTAGACTCGTCGGCTGCCTGATACAAAATGTATAAATGCGTCGCCACGCATAAGGCTCCACGCATCCATCCGGTTAAAATCAAAAAAAAAGAAAAATAATAAAATGTAAAGTAGCCAATGAGAAGCGGTCGCGCCAAAATTAGAAGGATTTTCGAGTAGCGAATTTGGAGCCGGTGAAAAGAGAGATAAATACTCAGGTTTTCTGTGAACCGACCTCTTTTCGGGTAGTGACGTCGAACCGACAACACCGTTTTTACTATCTGGTGTTTGGGCACCACGCTGTGTCTTGGGACATAGCGTTGGTTAGTCCATTCACCAGGTAAATAAAGGAAAGTCTGAAAGAAATGTTTCGTCTCCTGTCTGTTTCTATTCTTCCTTTTTGTATATTACTTATGGACCTTCTTTGGGCAAGGCATTGCACCGGCCAAGTCAACGTGGGGTAAAACTAAATAACCAAAATATGGAGTCAGATATCTTACGGCAACACAGCCTTGCCCTTAGCCACTGACTTTCATAAAAATTTCAAACCCCACAACAGAGTGGGCTCTTTAACTTTAACAGAGGAACCAGTTGAGTCAAAAACCATCCGTATAAGTCAAGTCAGACATCATTCCTTACTACTGGTACCATGTATCAAGATGAGAATTGCCAAATTACTCTTCAATTGCCCTGAGAGATACCATGATTAGGAATTACTCAGCATTACCTGACAACCTAATAGGTCTTGGGTTTGTGGTTTTTAAAGGTTTTTATGCGTCGAGGTCACCAATGTGGGGTTTAAAGGCTTTTAGGAGGTCAGTGGCTAAGGGCAAGACTGTGTTGCCGTAAGATATCTGACTCCATATTTTGGTTATATTATTTTACCCCACGTTGACTGGCCGGCAGAATGCCTTGTCCAAAGAAAGTCCAAAAGAAATATACAAAAAGAAAAGATAGAAACAGATAAGAGACGAAAACATTTCTTCCATACTTTCCTTTATTTACTTGGTGAATGGACTAACCAACGCTACGTCCCAAGACGTAGCGTGGTGCCCAAAACACCAGACAGTAAAATCGGTGTTGTCGGTTCAACGTCACTACCCGAAAAAAAGGTCGGTTCACAGAAAACCTGAGTATTTATCTCTCTTCACCAGCTCCAAATTTGCCACTCCAAAATCTTTCTAATTTTGGCGCGACCGCTTCCCATTGGCTACTTTACTTTTTATTATTTTTCTTTTTTCTGATTTTAAACCGGATGGATGCGTGGAGCCTTATGCGTGGCGACGCATTTATACATTTTGTATCTGGCAGCCGACGAGTCAATATACGGTTGGGAGTTTTACTGTTAATTCCTAAATCCCCACAGGTTATCAAGATATAGATGAAAATTGTAGGGAACATTAACAATTTTATTTAATGCCAAACCATTTGCATACAAATAAACAGTTCTATTTCAAACAGTTCAGTTTGGCATAAGTACACAGCTTAATTGTCAAAAACATTTCTATTTCAAGCTATTCAGTTTAGTCAAACAGTTCTAATTCAAACAATTTAGTTTAGTATAAGTATAGGTTTTGTTTTCACATAGTCAAATGTCAAAACAGTTCTATTTTAAACCATTCAGTTTAGTATAAGTACAGTTTCAATGTCAAAAATAGTTCTATTTCAAACAATTCAGTTTAGCATGCAAAAATATTTCTATTTCAAACAATTCAATTGAACATAAGTCAGCAGTTTGAATGTCAAAACAGTCCTATTTCAAGCAATTCAATTTAGCAAAAATATGTAGTTTAGTTCTATTTAACCCATAGATATCAGGTGCTACCACTCCAGGCCTGAGTGGACCTGGGAGCAATGGCAATGAAGGGGTACTCTGCATTCTCCAATGCTCCAGCATTACTGAACCTCACCATCAGATTGTTTAGCGTCATATCAGGACACTTGTTGGGTCATATCAGGACACTTGTTGGGTCTTACCCCTCTGCTGAGATGCAGTCCGTGTATTCTACAGCCCCAGCCAACTGGGCAATAAACTTGATGCTCTATGCACATGGTTAGTATTCCAGCTCAGAGTCAACAGTAGTGGTACTATCTAAACCATAGCTGGGGGATAAAGGAGTTCATATCATTCCTAGGTTTGGTTTATTGGGTTTTATGGCATATCAACCTTTGTAGGTTATTTAATGCCAAATTCATTTTTATGTAAATAATCTGTTCTATTAAAAACAATTCAGTTTAGCATAAGTACACAGTTTAATGGTCAAAAACATTTCCATTTCTAACTATTCAAGCAGTTGTATGTAACAATTCGGTTAAGTGTAAATACAATTTTAATGTCGAAAAACAGTTCTATTTGAAATAATTCAGTTAAGCATAAGCACGCAGTTTAAATGTAATTACGGTTTAATTGTAAAAGTCCTTTCTATTTCAAACTATTCAGTTTTACTCAAACAATTCATTTTAGCATAAGTATGCTGTTAATTCTATTTAACCCATAGATAGGACCCTTATCAGGTGCTACCACTCCGGGCCAGAGTGGACCTGGGAGCAATGGCAATGAAGGGGTACTCCGCATTCCCCTAAGCTCCAGCATTGCTGGAACCTCACCATCAGATAGTTTAGTGTCATATCCAGGACACTCGTTTGGTGGGGGTCTTACCCCTCTGCAGAGGTGCAGTCAGTGTATTCTACAGCCCCAGCTGACTGGGCAATACACATAGTTAAATGTCAAACAGTTTTATTTCAGATAATTCAGTTCAGCATAAGTACACAGTTTAGACGTCAAAAACAGTTCTATTTCGAGCAATTCAGTTCAGCACAAGTATGCAGTTCCAATGTCAAAACAGTTCTATTTTAAACAATTCAGTTTAGCATAAATAAGCAGTTTAAATGCAAAAATCAGTATAGTGAAAGAAGCACGGTTTTGTTCTATTTAACCAATAGATAGGACCCTTATCAGGTGCTACCACTTTGGGCCAGAGTGGACCTGGGAGCAATGGCAATGAAGGGGTACTCCGCATTCCCCAAAGCTCCAGCATTGCTGGAACCTCACCATCAGATTGTTTATTGTCATATCCAGGACACTCGTTGGGGGGGGGTCTTACCCCTCTGCAGAGAAGCAGTAGATGTATTCTACAGCCCCAGCTGACTGGGCAAATACCATTCCTAAGGGTATTAGTCTGAAAGTGAATGTAATAGCACAACTAGAGTTTGAACTCGCTTACTACAATGTCGAAATTCAGTACGTTAGCAACTAGGACACATGGTGCTGGGGATAAAGACATTGCTTAATGACATACCCAAAGAGTGTGAGTTCAATACCTGGTGAAGGCAGTGGAGAACTTTTAGAGGGGAAATTAACAGGAGATAACTGATAACATCCATTGAACATGGCTTGTGGAACTAGAACAGTCTACCCTGGTAAGCGAAATAAAGGGTTAAATTCAACATTCCAACCACCTGAAGAAGGCCGTATTGTACAACGGTCGAAACATGATAAACATGGCGACAAAGATGAGGACAATTGTCTGAAAAATGTAAATAATGTTAGCAACTAAGTTATGACTATTACCTTAATAACTTTATAAAGCCTTCTTAATCATTCGAATGGTTTCTATGGACAAATCTCTTAGTTTCAGGCAAAACTTGTTGCATATTCACTGTGAATGTGATGATCTCATAATACATAATTTCACTTAAAAGTATTGGATTATCTACCTTGTCTTCCAAAGAACTTCAACTAATGAACAACTAGATAGCAACACCATAGCATTGCCATATTAAGAGCCTAGCATAAAAGAAAAATGTACAAAAATCAATGAGCTTTACTTGAAGTTTTTTTTTAAATTTAACATATGAAATAGTATTCCTAAAGTTATACAGTGTGTATTGCTCATTTGAAAATGTCTGCAAACCTGTGTGTCCTGCAAGCTGGCAACACTGAAAGAGATTGATTCCTTTGATTCAGTGCTGAAAGAGTTTTGGTAAAAGTGGAATTATGGGATATATGAGACACAAGAAGGTTTGATGGTTATTTTATTCATTGTGGGTCATAGAATTTGGGTTTATGTATCTGACTCCCTTCTTCTTCTTCTTCTTCTTCTTCTTCTTCTTCTTCTTCTTCTTCTTCTTCTTCTTCTTCCATTTAACTTGATGGGTTCTTTATTTGTGAAAGGCTGCAAGAGAACTTTGGAAGGAAAGAAAGAAAGAGACAAAGATACCTTTTAAATTCCCCACTTTATTTTAGGGTTTTAATGACTATTCTGTGGTGTAGAAAATTTTCCTGAACCAGTAGAAATATGTAACGTTTCCCCAAAACAAGGCATTGAAATGTATTTGTCATTTTCGGTGATAAAAGTTTGAAGTTTATGGTTATGTCTGGTATGTGTTTTTCAGCAAGATATGTTTTGCAGTATCAACTTGCTAGCAGCAAACATGGCTAAGTATCAGGCCAGTGGACCCAAGCAGTACATGAGTTTGCTGCTAGCAGCTGGGAGAAAAAGGGTAATTTCAGTGCTAGGGGTGAAGGTGGAAGTGAGAACGGATTTCTCTTTAGTGCCAATAAGTCTGTCTTTCAGGCATACGTGGATTTCACTTCCTGTCAAATGCTTCAAGAAACTGTTACATTTTTTAATTTTTTAAAAAAATTTCTTTTTATTAATTCCTAGAGATATTTTCATTTTATTCTATTTCATTTACATATTCTTTATTTGTTTTATCATTTATTCAAACTTTATTTATTAATCCTCACAGATCTCATCCTCTTTTCTCACACATTAAAAATTACATAATAGTATACAGCATACAGCCATAAACTTACTTCCATAAATACTGGCATATCTTCAAATATATAAATCTCTCACAAAGTTCCATACCCCTAAGAAACTTAACTCATAAACGACCTTTCTATATATACACATTCCCTCACTCTTTTTGTGGCCCAGTCAGCTGGGGCTGCAGAATACACTGACTGCATCTCAGAAGAGGAGTAAGACTCTCCCAATGAGTGTCCGGTATATGACACTAAACTATGAACGTGAGACTTTAGTAACACTGGAGCTTTGGGGAAATGTGGAGTACCCTTTCATTGCCAACACTCTCTGATCCACTCTGGCCTGGAATGGTAGCACCTGATAGAGTCCTGTCAATGGGCCAAATAAAACTAAACTGTGTAATTATGCTAACTGAATAGTTTGAAATTAACTGTTTTACATTTAACTGTGTATAAACAAACAACTGTGTACTTATGCTAAACTGAATTGTTTGAAATAAAACTGTTTTATGATTTAACTGTGTGTAAACAAATGACTAATGTTTAATTGAATTGCTAGTGATACATAGAAATACTTGGAACCATTTAACTTTGTTGGCATGATAAACTGAATTCTTTGAAATAGAACTGTTTAATCATCTAACTGTGTGTAAACAAAAAACTGTGTACTTTAGCTAAATGGAATTGTTTGAAATATAACTGTTTTTACAATTAACTGTGTGTAAACAAAAACTGTATTCAAACCAATGACTAACAGTATTTATGCTAAACTGAATTGTTTGAAATTAACTGAAACCATTTAATTTGGTGCAAAAAAATGAGCTCAGGCTTATTTAAAAATGTTATCTTCAAAATGTGTTTAGAAATCATATATTTAATATATGTATAAAAAGGATTTGGCATTAAATGACCTACAATGGTCAATATGTCAAAAAAGCAAATCAAACCAAATCAAACCAATCACTTTTTTATGTTCTTATTTCTTCATTAATCCTCTTTTCTATTTAGTTTGTTCAAGCAATAAAACTTGTTAAGTTATAAAAATTGTTTTATATTCATTACCACTACCAAAATGAGAACCACAACTAACAACTTCAAGTCTACAATAAAATAGTAGCATTTACTCACAACAATAATTCATCCACAAACTGATATCCTCAATATTAGCATATCAAGAAGACAACTTCATTTTCCTACTAATATTAAAGCTTCCACAATAACATCACACTACTGCATGTTGTCAACTAGTAATTTCCAGGGCATTTTAAGGCAAAATTTCCATAAAGATTTGTTTAAGAAGATACTGACAAAACATTTGAATTCACAGTTTTCCATACAGTTGGAAGAAACTGTTTATCTTCTGAAATATGTAAGTTTGATTTTGTTTTATTTACTTTATTTTATTTTTATCAATCTATTTATTTCGTATAATAAATAATTCAAAACATTGTATTTTTCTTTTTTCTCTGCCTCAATCATTTCCTTGGATTTATGAAACTTGCAAGGATAATTGTAAAAAATTAATGTCTGCTGTAACTGGGAAAGAATTTAAAACAGAAGTTTGTGCAGTGCTGTTAAAAACTTGAAAAGATTGTGTAACAACTCTTTTTCAAGTTTGTCATTTCTGGATATTTATTTTGGACAGCACCGTTTTTCCTTTTCAAATATATCACTAATGTTGTAGCCAATTGTTGTGTTGTCATCTGCTGATTCATGCAGAAATATACATATATATGCTGGATACATACCGACGCAATGAATAACAGACGCAATGATAAAGACGCAGGAAGGCTTCTTTAACAAATATATTTACCTCTCATTTTATTGCAAGGGTTCGAAAAGGGTTGTGTGGGGTTCTACTGTGAGAGGGAGCTGGAGACCGAATATAACAGTAATATTTTGACCCCAAACTTATGGCTGTCACGTTGTGTCTTTCTGGTTCTTCTGATGCTCAACCGAAGCCCTGGGGTCCACTCTGCTGGGTGCTCGCTTTCTTTACTGCATTTTATCAGCGTCTTCTCTGGACCCCAATTCATCAGGGCCCCAAGCCCCTTTGGCCTGGTGTGGCTTTCCTTACCACAACTTCACTCCACTGGAACTCGAACTCCAACTCTACTGCAAATCAACTGGCTCGTCAAACTCAACTGAGTTATATAATTGTTCGACGCCCACTCGATCTTTGAAATCGAATGTTTAATCGTCATCAAGCGGAAATAACTGTCATACAGTTCAGAGGTCACTCTCTTCCGGTGCATCACTCTGTAGTGGCACAGTGGGACCTTCACCTTGTCCCATATTATCAGCCTTAATCCGCCCACGCAATCTCTTTCGATTACTGGCCATGTGTCACTTCCTCCAGTGCATCACCTTGGAATAGCATTTTTGGGCCGGGTCAAAGGCCAAAATATTACACAATGATATCAGAAATGAAGTTGTATGTGCCCCCCAAATTTGTAAAGCATTCTAATAATTTGTAATATGACCAGTGAGTTGAAAATTGCTGCTTATTTGGGGAAAAAAAACTAAAGTTTCATGCTTGATTTGTTCAGAGATATTACATCATCATATTTTTCCTAGTAACAGCAAACACAAAATGATTAGTCATCACATATGAAAGAATTTGAGCTAGTGAATATAGTAAAAAACTGCAATTGTTGAATTAGACAATGTATCTTTAATTTGACCTGTGTCTTGATCCCAGGTTTTTCAAAATGTTGACTGATATGAAAAATAATTCTCAAGATAGCTCAATCTTGAGAATTATTTTTCATATCAGTCAACATTTTCTGTTATTGCACAAAAAATATGAAGAACACAAATACTTTAGTGGGAAAATCAAATTTCTGATTTCCAATCATAAGGAATACTTGTCTGGATTAAAAGTCATTTGGGATGATATATCAGGCTTATTGATTTTAATGGCATGTCAACCCATTTAGGGTTATTTTATGCCTAGATCTAAAGGAATCACATTTATTGTACATTCATATTTACATTTTTTGTGTTATTGTTTCTTAAAAGGTGTTTTTGCACACAAATAATGAATAATTTTTAAACAGATCTATTTAACCCACAGATGGGACCCTAACAGGAAAAACTGGGAGTAATGATAATGTCCCGGTGAATTCCCCAGATATCAAGAACAGGAGCCTCACCATCAGATGCAGTATAGTGCTATACCCAGGACACTCTTTTTTAGGAGGTCTTACCCTCTCTGCAGAGGATACAGTCAGCATGTTCTAAGTCCTGTGAATCAGATGGGGAGATGCTTCAGTTTATTCTCATGTTCTGTTAGGATTAACAATATAGAAATATGTTTATTCTCAATAAATGTCAGGGTTAACACTGTGAAAGTAGTAATTATACTTAGCCGGTTTTAGTAGAGTGACCAGTGAAAGGATGCTTGCAGCTTGGTCAAGAGATAATAGTCCTTTGTTTTAAATATTTTTTGTCTCTAAGTGTGATAGCTTTGTGTTTATTATTTTTTTGCTTGCGAACATGTGGGCTCTGTGTTATATAATTAAGGAATGATTTTTTTATATCAATCATTTTTCATTAATTATATTTTATCATTCAGTTTGGTAAGGCTTTGAACTATTCGGATCTCTTGGTCCCGGTGCAGAGTCACTTGGTGCAGTTTTACCCTTGCGTGTAAAGGATATGAAAATCACCATTTGTCATAATAAACCCCCAGACAGGAAATAGTGCTGGAGTGTGGATGATGTCATGCCCAGAAGAGATGGTCCTGAGAATTTGAGGATTTGAAAAAGATGTCAGTTGGATTTAGACTGTTGAAGATGTAGTTGGGTATTTGACTGTTGAAAGATGTAGTTGAGTTTTCTACCGTTGAGGCATGCGGTTCAGTTTTCAGATCTCAACCAGCAGAGATGAATTGAGATCTTAAACATTACAAGATGCACCGCACATTGGGGTGGGGTCAGCATAGTATGGTTATCAAAGACTTTTAAGAATTGTATCTCTCTCCTCATGTTGCAATGGACCAAAGTTAATAAATCCGTTCGTATCTGAAACGACAGTATTGGCCTGTATTTGTGTGTGTATTTGTATTACTGTTGTGATTGATACCATTATGGCTGTAGTATACAACATCTGTAATGGCAGTCGGTGTTGATAAAGAAATATAAGTTAAATAAATTACAATATATAAACATAATGAAACCAATGTTTAACTTGCAATTATATTTAATGACAGTTATCATTGTATTTAATGAACTCAGCAAGGGTATTTGTGTTTCACTTTATGCTAATGCCCTTAGAAAAGGCATGAACCAATCTCTTCTTCACCCCACCTTTGAATAAATAGTAAAGCAGATTGGACTTTTTATTCTTGGTACAGCAACCAATCTAGGAGAAAGTAAACTCTGAATTCAAACCAGCTGTATATGTTTACCCAAACCCCCCACCACAGGCAGTATTTCAATTTTTAAGTGGAGTAAAATTCATCTGAATTCAATGTTTTCTTTCTCCTAGACTAGTTGCCATAGTAAGGATAAAAAGCACAGTCTGCCCTACTATTCACTCATAATTGGAGGGAAAACAGATGTATTTATGCCTTACTTAAGGGCATTAGTACAAAGTGAAATGCAAACAGCCTCATCCAGGGTCTGAACATGGATTGCCAATTCTATTTCCATTGTTATATGACCAAAAGAGATCTCTTTCTAATTTATTACACACACAAAATAATGATTGCAACTAGCACCCACAAGAGCATTCACTGGATGTTATCGGTGCTGAGACTTCCTTCAAAATGGAGAAAAGGGGTTTTTGCACATAGGATCAGCGCATAGTGAAATATCGATAAAATTTATCAAAAAATAAAAATAATTAAAAATAATTTTTCAGCCAATCTGTGACCTTCATGGTAAAAAGACAAAGAAAACCCAATCTGATATGATCAGAAGAGAAAAACGATATAAAAGACAATTTTCTCAACAGCGGGCATAGATCAAAACAAGGCAGACGATGGTCCATGGACTAGAACTCCAACTGAGAGAGAGAGAGACAGAGGTGAAACTCAAAACCACGCATCACCCACATTGACCTTCCTGTTCTCTGCTTTAAAGGAAGTGACTAACTCGTAAATCACTGAACACACCTCTCCTCTCCGCACTCGTAACATCTGATTGACCGCATACGCATAAGTCAACAATCCTACCACTATTAAGCATAGGACATTTTTTCTACTTTTTAATTCCATATCAACATGTTTTTACAAACACAGCTATTTAGACATTTTACCCATTTGTTTCCAATACAATTGTTAAAATTTTTACATGCCTTCATGTTCTTTGTTTTTGCAATTGTGTTTTTTTGTACTTTCTTTGCAACCATACACTGATATAACACCATGGATAATAACCATTTACAATCAGCTATCCTTCTGTACTCTGCTTAAAAATTGACCTTGAATTGCATCTTTCCCATGACAGAAAGGTTAAGTAAATACAAACATTTAATGACAGAAAAATAAGAATAAGTTAATATGGAATAAAACAGAATTCATTTAATATGAATTATTATAAGAGACATCTCACTGATACACTAAAATGAATTATCAGAGATTTCCCTAAGTTCATTAGGAGTTTCAGGTCTTTCAACATCAGAGCCCCTCACCCAGGTGATCCAGCTGGAGTTGATTCCTTGCCAGCTTGCAATCCAGCAGTGACAATCCATAGATTTGACTATTAATCCAAAGCTACCATCTGATTTTTATTTGTTTCTTTTTAGCATGGTGGAGGGTTGTAAATTTCATTATAGTTTTTCTGCCTCTCCACCCCACCTTCTCAGTAGCTCCAGCTGTATTAAGTCTTGTCAAGGCTCTGAAGAGTGTACCCCCTGAAAACCACCAACAGCCTATTTTATTGACTCACAGAAGGTCTGCCTGCTCTGGTATCTGCAGTGTTCCAGAAGAGATTCCACCATGTTTGATGAAAAAAGAAATGAAGAAATTGAACACACCATTTTCTATTGATGAGTTTGGTTGGGTTAATTTAATGGCATATCAACCCCTTATGAGTTATTTAATGCCAAAATTTGATTTATTTGTAAACATTTTATTATAATTATAACTATTTATATTTTTAATGTTGCATTGCAATCATTTTTATTACACTTTTTTATTGCACATTTTTTATTTGTTTATAAAGATTATAATTTGTTTTGTTCTATATAGAAATCTCTTCTGATTTACTAATATATTTCAAACCCACTCACCAGCAACTAAAATAAATAAATAAACAAATAAAAACACCATGAGCATACATTTCACTTTAAAAAAAGGTAACATTAATCAGATGTTGTCTGGACAATGGTGTATAACAAAATGAATAGGCTCTGTGCCTTCATCCCGTTGAAATGTAAAAATAAATTTACAATTCAAAAAGTTCTTTTTTTTCAACTAGTCATGAACTTTCAGAGGTAATTCAATCCCATACATGGCTATAAAACAACAAAGGTTTACAAAAGTCAGTCAACTTGGGGGACTTCAAACAGAGAGAACCATCACACATAATATTTCAGACAAGATTAAAGACCACTGATGCCCTACCAATCCACATCACAGACGACCAAGTCCCACATTTCCAACACTAGACCAAGACTGCAAATAGCTTACCAACCCACATCACACCACTGTGCTGCAAGCAAACAAACCAGCCACTCAAGAACAACTTACATCAACTCACTTTCTGACCCTTATCTGGTGGTAAGAAGAGAGCTTGTAGCTTTTCTAAAACACTGACCTTTATTTATTAAAAAATAAAGGAAATTAATTCCATTCCTCTCGTCTGTTGTCTCTTGTAACCATACATTTGTTTATAACAGTTTGTACAGATTTATATGGTTTCAAATGTTCCAATCTAATACAAATAACTTATACACAACTATGATTTCAATTAATTACTCCTATTCAATAATCATTTGTTCACACACAGTTATATGGTATCAAGTCTGATACAAATAATTTTAAAATAGATCTATTTGACCCGTAGATGGGATCCCAATGAGAATTACCACTCAGAGTCAGAGTGAACCTGGGAGTAATGACAACAGAAGGGTACTCTACACTCACATATTAGTAATTTCGAGTCTCACTGGGTGCCCCATAAATCTGGCCTTGTGCTACACTTAAGCAAAACTTAATAAATAACAACATGACAGATGTTTGAATGGTAGCTAGTTGAAGACATAATTTTAGGACTTAACTGTTCAGCAAAAAAGAAAAAGAAAAAGAAAAACGAAGCCAATGATTGTAAATTATTCCTATGTGGATGGTAAATGTAAGTACAACATTTCTATATAATTTTTGGGATACTAAAACAAAATGAATGTAGATTTTAAGAAGGTGGACTGTTCTATACAAACAAGCCAGTTTAGCAGTAATTACTTCGGATGAGCATCGCACGCATAATTTTTCTGGATTAAAAGTTGTACTGAAATATCGGTGGCAGAAATATCATACAGCGTGAAATACGAGATATTTAAAAAATCAGTCATTCTGAGTTCTTGTAAAAAAAGTTACATAATTTAATTTCTTTGTTTAAAGGGAGATAACTCCAAAGAACTAACTAGACAAAACTAGGAAGCACGCTCATTTACTCCTCAGGTATTTTCGATTCTGACCTTCATGAGGTAAGCCAATAAATTTATTTCGAAGTATTTTTTGTGTCACGTTCGAACGGAAAGATGGCTAACTTGTGGTATAAAGTGCAGGTAAACCTCCTTATAATTTGGTTTGCCTGTAAACAATTTTCTGTGTAACGTCGTGTATTACATATAATTTTAAACTGTCGGCCAAAAAGTAGTATTCAAGAATGTCATCTGTGAATGCTCTATTTCATATTGCGCCAACCACCTAATTTCTTCCCTTTTCTGTGTACTCGTGTTGTATTACAAAAATGATACCGAAGGTGTCATTTACTTAAAGGAAAACAAAGTTGATTATGAAGAATCAATGAATTAAAAGTCCCGATTTTTAAAAAATCAGATTTTTTCTCTAAGATAAATTTTAAGGATCTTAAACACGCTGTTTTGGAATTGCCTAGTGAAGATTAGACATTGCACTATCCCTTTCGGCTTATGTGTGTGCGCTTTATTTATTTATTTTAATTTCTATTTTTGGTCAGTTCCAAATGACTGGTTGATTTCTTGTTATAGTCCAGGTTAAAGGTAACTCAAAGCCGAACTTTTTCTGATGTGGAAAATGATACCCGTATCGGATAAATAAGGTCTAAAAAGTTCTGCTTTGGGTTACCTTTACGGAGCTTTTAACTTGGACTATTAGTTGTATAATAGTGATCTGTTTGCTTATTTATTTATTTATCAAGAACGGGAAAAATCTAAATAAAAAAAAGTATTCATAGATAGACACGAAACATAAACGTATATGTTGTTGTCGTTGTTGTTGTTATAATAATAATAATAATAATAATAATAATAATAATGATAACAACAACGATTTAAGTTTTTAAGGCATCGTGGATTAAATTTCATCACTATCCCTTGATTACTCGTTCTTTGAAGTGTTGATGTTGTGGATGTATAATGTTGGGTCATTTTAAATACCACCCTTTGTCTTTCTTTCTTTCTTTCTTTCTTTCTTTGAGTACAAAGATTCCTGCTCCTCATTTCGTTTGATTTAGTACTTAGGCTGATCAACAGATGGTGGAATTGTTAAGTGGAAGGCAAATAAATTTACCTCAATTTCAATTAATTAAATGAGTATTGCGTGTGGCCATGGTACTGATCACATGATCTTTGATGTTCGCTTCCTCACGATAACAAAAAAAAAAAAAATAAAAAGAAATTGTCCGTAAACAATATTAAATGTAACTTTTTAAAAATCATTTATTTATCTTTTTTTTTCTTTAATATATGCCACTACAAGTTTATAAATTTAAATAAGTATTTTTTTTCTCTCTTCAACAAATTTGTAGTGATCCCTACTTATTTGGGTAACATGTACTAGATATACTTGAATACTTACCTTGCCTTAATAGCCCAGTCGGCTGGAGCTGTAGAATACACCGACTGTATCTCTGCAGTAAAACCCCACACCCTACGAGCGTCCTGTATATGACATTAAACAATCTGATGGTGAAACTCCAGTAATGCTGAAGCTTTGGGGAATGTGGAGTACCCCTTCATTGCCATTGCTCTTAGGTCCGCTCCGGCCTGGAGTGGTAGCTCTTGATAGGCTCCTATCTATGGGTCAAATAGAACTGTTTGACATTTAAATGGAATGAAAACTAATGACTTATGCTAAATTGAATTGTTTTAAATAAAACTGATGTTTAATTGAATTGTTAGTAATACATATCAATACTTGGAACCATTTAACTTTGTTGGTTTATGCTCAATTGAATTGTTTGAAATAGAACTGTTTGATGATTTAACTTTGTGTATCAAAAAATGTATTTACAAATCATATATATGTACAAACAGGATTTGGCATTAAATAACCAAGAGTAGTTGATATGCCCGAAAACCAAGCCAAACCAATTACTTTGCCTTTTGAGGACTCACTTTTCACATTAGGTGGGGGGTATTGAATTGATCTTCTGGTCCCAGGAGTCCTTTCCCCTACTCCCTGGCAGTACCTGTTTAGCAGAGCTAAGTTTATTGCTTATCACCTGAGATACCCTTAAAGGAGAAGCCAAGATGACTAAGCATTTTTGTGACTGACATGCATGAGTCTCAATTCGTTTGTGAATTCACACATTAAAATGACCTTGTGGCAAATCTAGCCTGGTGGGAGATTGGTAAATCCATACTTGAATCATTGTCTCTGAGATCCCTAGAGATCTACAGGTGAAAAAAAAAATTTTTTGCACTTTCTTGAGCGTATTTGTTTTGTTGTTTAATTTTATTTTTGCAAGCAAAAGCGATTACCAGAAGTTTGTGGGTGAAAGATAAAAAATTGTTTAAATTTGTAAACTTCATCTAACCAATGCAATTCCACATTCATGTTTTAATTTTAAAGATTTTACTTTACAAATTGAGTTAAACCTTTAAAAACTTTGTTTGGAAGTTGATAAGTCTTAGAAATCTTTTTTTCTTTGTGTCGTTTTTTGGTTTTTTTAAGCAATGATATGATTTCAAGTAATTATACCTCGTAATCATTTTAAACAGGTAAACACTTCATACTCCATTGCAATATCAATGCTTTAAGAACAAATGTAGTTCAAAATAATTTTAACCATTATCTTAAATAGATCTATTTGACCTGGGACTAATGTCAATGAAGGGGAACTCCACATTCTACTGAGCTCCAGCCTTGCAGATGCATTTTAGTGTCATATCTAAGACACTCAGGTTATTTATAGTAACTACTATTACAACACAGTTACTCATCTCAGAATGAACATGCTTATCACTGCTTAACTTTAATGACCTGATATGAATTTGACCACGTCTGTTATTGACTAAGCTCTGTTTAGTCTAGCTCACAGACTTTGGGTTGTTTACAGTTGTAGGTTAGGAGGTTTTAACCTTTAAAAAATTTGTTTAAAAGTTAAGAAATCTTATAAATCCTATAAGGGCTGATTTGGTAATCAAATATCTGCTGTTTTGTATCCAAAATAAATATTTATTTCTTAAATATTAATTTGGTTGTGTTCTTTTTATTTTGCCAGTATAAGCTTACATTTGTTTAGCACAAGGCCACAAATAGCTGTAAGTTGGCCCACTGTTGTCGAGGGTGACCTGAAGGCTCTCTTTTCAATAGCTATTACACCGAGATGTTGGGTAGGATGCTACTTCTGCCCTGGATTACTCCACTTACCCTTGATCCATAACTTATAATGCTGAGTGTTAAACAAAGAGGCATCAAGTACTCTTTTTTTTTTTTGAGTCTCAGACCCGGGATTGAACCCTGGTCTCCTGGACCATTGGTGAACCCACAAACCATGATGCTAATGCACCAGTCCCACTTAGGCCATAAATAAGAGGCATTTAATGAGGATTAAATTCACTACAGTAGTAATGGTTTGAAAGACTAGCTTGTTAACTATTGTCCCATTGAGGCACCTTAAATATTTACTAAGACACAAGTGGAGATGCATTTAGCATAACACTGGCAACCCAAGTTCAAATCTTAGATGAGGCAGTTTCCAGTTTGCCCTTGGGAAAGATATGAAGCCATCTGTTCCTCCCTCTATAGGCAAATAGTAGGGCAGATTGGTTTCTTTAGCTTTGGTTAAGCAACCATTCAAGAAGAAAAACTCTAAATTCAAACCAGCTTACTCCATTTAAAAATTGATTTTGTGTCATATCCTGTCCGTGGCAAAGGGATTGAGGGAATACATACAAAGAGTTGGTATTTTGTAAGGCTCAAACTTATTACAGTATTAATGACAATTTTACCATTCACTACTTTACAGCAAAGGGGAGTCCCTGTGGTGTTATGGCTAAAGTGCTGAATTGCAACCTGAAAGTAAGCAAGTTTAAACTCCAGTTGTATTATTCTGTACATTTTCAGATTAATACCCTTGGGAAAGATATAGAACCCTCTTTTCCCCCCAGTTAGGGGCTCCAGTTGTGGAGATCTGGAATATCACTGCTGCACTTCTACAATGATGGCTTTGACATTAATTAACTCACAAAGGTTAATATGCCATTAAACAAAAAAACTAAATCAGACCTTTACAGCAAGGAGCCTATATTGTTTACTACACTTGATTTAACCTAAAGGCCAAAGGTCAGGGGTTAGAAAGAAGTGCTAAATTCACTCCCAACTTAGTTGTCAGTCTCTTTGACCTTTCAATGTTTATTTGAGATAAATATGTAACAATGAACAACAATCGACTGATCATCTGAGTGTTTAAAAATAAAATACAGAAAATAAAAATCACTTTGTTTTGATAGGAGAATGGCTGAAAATTGTCTTGTTATTTAATGATCTAACTTGATGTGATAGGAAAATCAGTCATTGCAGTTATATAGGTTTTTTTTTTGTTTAATGGCATATCAACCTTCATGGGTTATTTTATGCCAAAGCCATCCTTGGAGAACAACAACAGTGATACTATTTATCCCATACCTGAAGGAATAGGAGGGTTCTTACCTTTTCCAAGGATATTTGTCCAAAAGTGGATATAATAACATGAACTCAATTACTATGATCTGGCAATCCATCATGTTAATCATTCTGCCACAGGGACTACCCCCAGACTTATAGCTTAAAAATTTTCCATTTTATTATGATTGATGGCAACTTGGTTCTATCTGTGAGTCACAGCACCAAATAGGCACTCATTTATCCAAGCAATCAGTACCCAAAAGCGATATTTGATCTAAAAGGGTTATTTCAAATTATTTTTTCTCCTTCCTCAAAATGGGGAAACAGGAGGTTACTAAAGTTGAATAGCTTTGTGATTGTATCAGTGAAAGATAGGATGAGTGATTGATTTTAATGGCATGTCAACCTCTCTTTTATACCTAGAGGTTAGAGAATCACATTCATTGTACATTCATATTTCCATTTTTGTGTAGTTATTTCTTACAAATTATTTTGCTCACAGTTCTATTAAATAGGAATAGATTTTAGACAGATCTATTTGACCCATACATAGGACCCTAACAGGTATTACCACACCAGGTCAGAGTGAACCTGCGAGTAATGGCAATGAAGAGATATTCCACATTCTCCAGATCTCCACAACTGGAGCCTTACCATTAGTTGCAATTTACTGTCATACTCAGACCCCCTCCTTTTTTTGAGGGGAATTACCCCCTTCTGCAGGAGATACAGCATATCTTAAACCCTATGAAAGGGGTCACAATTCATACTCAATGAAAGAAATCAATGAATATTGAATGAATTACATAATTACTCTTTTGTGGACTATTGTCATTGAACAAACAATTGTTAACATATGACAAAGGTGATGTAAAGGTAAGTAAAGTTAGCGACCATAGTCGAGGGTGACCCGAAGGCTCCCTTTTCGATAGCTACTACACCAAAGTGTAGGGGAGGGCGCTACTCCATTCCTAGGATTGCTCCACTTTACCCTTGAACCGTACCTTATAATGCTGAGTGTTAAACAAGGTGGTATCAAGTACCATTTTTAAAGTCTTTGGTATGACTCGACCTGGGATTGAACCCAGGTCTCCCGGGCCATTGGCGAACACTCTAACCGCTGGGCCAAAAATGGATACAATAAGAAAAGTCAAAGTGGAAGACATGAAACCAGAATATAAAATCTTAGGGGAATTCAAATGAGTCAATTACAATTGTTACCTGTCTGAATTTTAAGATCAGGTACTCAGTGAGGATCTAGATTGCTAAATACTGTTATATGAGGAAATGCCAAGGTATTTACTAAAGTTAGCATAGTATGGCACAAGGCCACAATGAGAAATTCATTGCAGTAGTAATAGAATAATAGACTTGCTAACATTACTCTCTGGCAATGACCTCTCATTACAAGGCCACTGTCAGAAAACACCCAATGAAGATCAAACTCGCAGCAGTCGTAGTGATCTATGGGATAAGCTTGTATACTATTTTTTTTATCATAAAACCTTTATAAAGACCAGAGCTTAGAATACACTTACAGGTATCACCCTGCCCCCTTTCATAAGGGAAAGACTCCTTCATTACCATTATTCCTGGGTCCACCTCAACCTAGAATGGTAGTATCTTTTAGGGTCCTATCTATGGGTCAAATAGATCTGTTAAAAATTGCTTGTACTTGATAGGACTGTGTTAAAAAACCTTAAGAAACAAGTATTAAAAAATATATAAGTGGATGTGTAATTAATGTGATTCCCTAACCTCTAGACATAAAATAACCTTAGACAGGTTGACATGCCACTAAAATCAATCAATCATTGTTAAAGTCTCATCTAAAAAAATTTGTGATCAAAAAAATGATTGCAGTGGAATGTTGAACATATAAATGGTTATTATTATATCGATTTATAATATATATATATATATATATTCATATTTATATGTTGGTTTATTAAATATCAATGGTTATTATATATATATATATATATATATAATATTGATTTATTGAATATAAATAGTTATTATTATACTGATTATAATAATAACCATTTATAAATTAATCAAATTTTGATATTAAATGACCTATAAGGAGTTGATATGTCATTGAATAAATAAACTAAATCAAACCAAACCTCAAATCTAAGAGAAATTCACATCATGTGATGGTTTTTCAACACTTTCTGAATCTATCAAATCTGAAATAATGCTATTTTCTTCATTTTTCTTCCTTTTTTTTTTTTTTGTAAATCCAGTATAATAGAGAATGCATTTTTATATGTAAAAATAGTTAGGGTGTTTTATTGATTTTTGCAGCATGTCATTTCTTGTTAGGTTATGAAATGCTGAAGCCAGTCTTTCTTTTCTTTGCAAGTAATTTTATGCTTTCAAGTAACTAATGATAATCATTAATACAAATAATTTGGATGCAGATGGTTTCAGTATTTCCATCTAGTACAGATAATTTGCACACAATGATAATGAGGGTATCCCTGTGGCATAATGCCCAAAGTGCTGGACTGCGGCTTTGAAGTAAGCAAGTTTGAACTCTAGTCGTGTTATTACATTCACTTTCAGACTTATATGCTTGGGAAAGATATGAACCTCCTTATCCTCCAGTATCACTGCTGTTCTATGACAAGGATGGCTTTGGTATTAAGCAAAGACACCAAACAAGTGTAGAATTTTAAGTATTCTAGACAATTGTATGGTTTCAAGTAACTAATGATAATCCTTAGTAAACAATTATAACTTTAAGTAACTATTTTTAATAGAAATAATTTACATATTTGGTTATAAGTATTTGCAACCGATTATATGGTTTTAAGCAAAGACACCAAACAAGTGTAGAATTTTAAGTATTCAAGACAATTGTATGGTTTCAAATAACTAATGATAATCCTTTGTAAACAATTATCACTTTAAGTAACTATTTTGTTTCAGTTTCACTTTTGTGTGTTATCTAATGACAAATCTATCCTTGTAGAAGGACAGTAGGGGTACTAGCTGGTGTGGGTGGGGTGGGGGGCAAATATAGAAATTCATACCTTTCCCCAGGGTATTGGCCTAAAAATGAATGCAATAATGTGACTGGAGTTTGAATTCATTTACTATGATGTTGCAGTCGAGCAAGTTATCCACTACACCACAGGGACATCATAAGTAACTCTTCTAAATACAAATCATTTGCTCATAATCATATAATCTCAAGTATTCCTATCTAATACTAATAATTTTTAAAAAGATCTATTTGACTCTCAGATGAGACCCTAACAGGTACAACCACTCCAGGTCAGTGGACCTGTGAGTAAGGACGCATATTTTTTTTTTTTTGAAAAATATAAAAATGCAACTCAAACACAGAAAGTGGTACAGTTTATGGAGAAGGTGCTGTGAATTATTAAATGTGTTAAAAATGGTTTGTGAAATTTTGTACTCAAGATTTCTGAATGAATAATGCTCTGTAGTTGTGTCAACTCAATCAAGTTGATTGTGATCCAATAAAGACTTCAGAATAATCTGTGTTAAACAATGCAGGAGATTGTCAACAAAACTCAAAATATTCAAACCATTTGCATCAGCTTGGGTATGTTTGCCTCTTTGATGTATGACTTTCACTTGAGTTAAATAGAAAAGCCTACTTGGCTGTATATTTATGTGTACTTTGCTATTTAAATGTAATAAAAATGTTTCTTTTTTTTTTTTTTAAACAAATAGTGAAGATTGATGATAAATGATGAATATTTTGCAACAATGTGGAATGCAAGAGCTTATAGGACAAGCAAAATGACCCACTGCTTACTATATACCAAGAAAGGGATGCTGTAGATAATGTGGGATTGGAAAGGTCTCATTTATTATTAGAAACCCAAACAAATGATTCAAACAAGTACTGTTCCCAATTAAACAAGTTTAAAACAACAGGAGACAATAATCATTCAGAACTAAAAGAAATGGCATAATATTCCATCAAGATAACTATAGACACATTGGTGAACAGGTAAAATTTGTCATATCTTCACTGAAGTTTTCACTCCTCTACCATATTCAATTGTTATAGCAACTTCAATTATCATTTATTTTAGTGCTTAGAGAATTATGTTAATGAAAGAAATACAATTTAATGAAAAACTGCAAAAGGCATCTATTGCAGTTCTTTGCTGGGAAAGATGAAAATTTGCATGAATTTACCCAACCCCTTTGCCATTGACAGGATGTGACACAAGGTCAATTTTCAAGCAGAGTAAAGCTGGTTTGAATTCAGAGGTTCCCTTTTCCTAGACTAGTTGCCTAACCAAAGATAAAGAATTCAGTCTGCCCACGATTTACCCATAAATAATTGGTAAGGAACTGATGGATTCATACCTTTCCTAAGAGCATTAGTGCAAAGTAAAACACAAACTGCTTCATTCAGAATTTGAACTCAAATCATCAATTCCATTTCCCATAACTATACCCATTATGTTACAAGCATCTAAAAAAAACTTGTCAATGATTGGAATTATGAAGTTGCTTGACATTGAAAAAAAAATTTATATTGCTGATTGTTGAAAATTTAGAAGAAAAACATCCTTTATTTTTACCGAAACTAAAGAAACATTTTGATCGCCCAAGATGTATTGTAAGATAGAAGAGGTAATTTTTTAATCCTGTAAACAATGACATCTTTGTGGATCCTAGATTTCTGGTTGGTTTGCTTTTAGGTTATTTGTTTAATGGTATATCAACTCTTTATGGGTTATTTAATGCCAAAATTTGATTTATTTCTAAATATTTGATTGCAACCATAACTATATTTTCAATGTTCTATGGGATTTTTTTATTTGTCTATAATCATTTGTTTGCACACAATTATATGGTTTCAAGTATTCCTATCTAATACTAATAGTTTATACATAGTTATATACTGATAATTCATACACTGCTACATGGTTTTAGGAAACTATTTCTATTTAATAATCATTTGTTGCACAGTTATATGGTTTCAAGTATTCCTATCTAACACCTTTAATTTACAAGCAATATGGTTTCAATTAACTAAATAATAATGATAATCCTTAGTAATTAATTATAGCTTCAAGTAATTTGAATACAGTTAAATGGTTTCAAGTCTTCTTAACATTAATAATTATTTTCTATAATAATGATTTATATGCACACGGTTATGTTTTTTATATGGTTTATAAGTATTTCTAATACAAATAATTTTAAAACATCTATTTGACCTATAGATGGGGCCCTAACAGGTACTACCTCTCTGGGTCCAAGTGGACCTGGTAATAAATGAATGGGTGCTTTACACCCCTCAGAGCTCCAGAACTGGAGCTTCCCCACCAGATACAGTTTAGTATCATACACTGGACACACCTTTTTGTTTTGAAGGTGTTCTTACCCCTCTGCTCTGGACATAATCAACATATTCTTAGTAGAGCAGCCTGAATGTTCTGGATAAATTAGCTAGTATAAAATCTCAAACCAATATCAATAAAAATCCCACTTAATCAGAACAAAAAGAAATTCTTCTGGATTTGGACTCTTGTATCTCCCCAAGATCAATACACCAATAAATCAATAATGGTCGCCTTTTGTGTTGCAGCTCCTAGATGCAGAAATGAATGAAGCAGATGTTTTTTCAATCAAGTATTAGATGCAGGAAGGTAGAATGATTGGAAAGAGATTCAAGCAATTCTCTTTCACCATTCGTCTGTCATTATTTCTCCCTTTTTACCCTTTGCAGACATTAAGATATTTATTATCTTTTTTCTGCCACAATGTCACACAGCCCAGTTGACTGGGGCTGTAGAATACCCCAACTGGATCTCTGCAGAGAGTTAAGACTCCTTTAGTGAGTGTTCTGATTATGACATTAAATCATCTGATGGTGAGACTCAAGTTTTGGAGCTTTGGAGAATGTGGAATTCCTCTTCAATACCATTTCTCCCAGGTTCATTCATACTCTAAGTGGTAATGCTTGATAGGGTCCTATCTATGAGTTGAATAGAACTTTTTAACATTTACATTGTGTGCAAACAATGACTGATGTTTAATTGAAATGTTAGTGATATATAACAATACTTGGAACCATTTAACTGCGTGCAAATGAATGAATAATGTTCAACAGAATTTATGTTAAATAGCAATACTCAAAACTACTTCACTGTGTGCAAACAAATGATTAATAGTAAATTGAATTATTCATGTTAGAAATTCTCCCATGTACACACTTACCAATTTTTTAATAAAAATATAATTTTCTTCAAAAGCAAAGATATCCTTATTTCATTATTTCTAATGGGGCATTATACAGTAAAAACAAATATTATTAGATATTATTTATTTGCATACTGGGGCTGCAAAATAAACCAACTGCATCTCTGCAGATGGGTAAGACTCCCCCCAATGAGTGTCCTGGATATGACATTAAACAATCTGATGGTGAGGCTCAAGTAATGCTGGGGATTGCTGAGTACTCTTTTATTGCCATCACTCCCAGGTCCATTCTGGTCCAGAGTGGTAGCATCTGATAGGGGCCTATCTATGGGTTAAATAGAACTAAACAGTATACTTATGCTAAACTGAATTGTTTGAAATAGAAGAGTTTTTACATTTAACTGTGTTAACAAAAAATGGTACTTATACTAAAGTGAATTGTTTAAAATAGAACTGTATTGACATTTAAACTGCATACTTATGCTAAACTGAATTGTTTTAAATAGAACTGTTTGTATGTATAAAAATGGACTTGGCATTAAATAACCAAACCTAACCAGATTATTTGCAAACTCTACAGCATTGAAACTCAGTAGCTGAAAATAAAGTTGGTTTTATATATATATATATATATATATATATATAAAGTGGTGTATTTATTTTTGGTTTGTTACATGTTCTTATTTATGATATTTATTACTTCATGATACTAACATACTTAATTTCCTTTAGTTTTTATATAATTTCATTTCTAATATTCATTACTTCATATGATAGACATATATAATTTCATTTCTATTATTTATTGTTTCATATGACATACATAGATAATTTCCTTCAATTCTTTTATAATTTCATTTCTAATATTATTTCATATGATAGACATAGATAATTTCCTTTAATTCTTATATAATTTCATTTCTAATATTTATTACTTCATATGACAGATAATTCATTCAAATTTTATATTGTTTCAATTATGACATTTATTACTTCATGACAGATATAAGTTCTTTCATATTTTATTTAATGTCATCTGCTCTTTCCATTCTTTTGTTAATGCTGATCTGAATTCATCTCTTTGACCAACTATTTGAAATCGATGATAGTTTCTGTAAGATTAGAATGACACAGTGCATTGTTTTGTTCCAGAACCTCAGAGAATGGAAATCACCTAATCATAATTCTTTACCACAAAGTCAGTATCCAAGAAAAAAAGAAAAAAAAAATGGTATTAACTCAGAGTAAGGCTTAAAGGATGTCAGATAACTGGCAGCTGTTACATTAGGCCCTGGAATTAGGATAATATATTGATCAGAGAAAATGACAGATGCATACACATACATTCATATGTATATGCACATATGTATATGTTTAGCGGGTGTGTGTATGTGTGTGTATATATATATATATATATATATATAACATTAACATTTATTCTATCAGTCTTGTATCTTATAGATACATTCTTACACAGTTATGAACAAATTGGGAGGTATATGAATAGTCTGATATATATATATATATATATATATATATATATACTTGAAATTTAAACAAAATATAAAAAATATTACAATTCAATCCCAATCTTTCTTGTTTGTTATTGTTATCAGGCTTAAATTCTTTTTAAATCAACCTTAGATAGATATAGATTGAGGTAGATATACATAAACAAACTGAGATAGATAAATAGATAGAAAGATAAACAGAGAGGAATAGACTAAGATAGACAGAAATGGATTTAGATAAATAGCAAAGAACAGACTGTAATTGATAGATATTAACAGACTGAGATAGATATAAGCAAATTGAGATAGGAATAAACTTGAATTATTATAAATAATCCATTCTTCAATCTGTATGTAACCAATAGCCTCTTCCATTTGTAATGAAAAGGGGTATTAGGCCCCAAATAGTATTTTCCTGCATACAAGGTTATATACGTGGTGCATTCTATAAGTTTCCAGACTTTTTTATACTGGACTTTAAAATTGTCAGAGACTCTTGAAAATTCAGTATGTTATTGCTATACATCTTTTAAGATGACTGACCAATTTTTATGATTTCAGGTTCAAATGAACAGCTACAGCAGCAATTGGAATACACCCTAGTAAAGCCTGATTATCACAGCTGGTGAATTTAAAAAATGCAATCTGGACGTGAGGACACTTTAGAAGAACGATATGCAATAAAATTCTGTTTTAAACTTGGAAAAAGTGCCACAGAAATGTATGGAATGCTTCAGTCTGCTTTTCGACTATCTTGCAATGGATCAAGCATCAGTTTTTGACTGGCATAAGAGATTCAAAGAAGGCAGGGAGTCTGTGAGAGATGATGAAAGGAAGAAGTAAGGAAGTCAATACATCAGAGTTGATTGGCCAAAGGGTTAGGGTTACTATGTTTGAGGTTTTAAAGGGAGTTCAGGAAGAGATTCAGTTGGAAGAGGCCATCACTCTTCAAATCGGGTCCGTGGCATTTCCATGAGGACAATGCACCAGTCCATAACTCCATCCTTATCACAGACTATTTGACCAAGATGGGCATCAAGACAGTTCGTCAGCCTCCCTATAGTCCAGACCTTGCTCCCTGTGACTTTTGCTTATTCCCTAAGCTCAGAGACTGTCATTATGAGACAATTGAGAAGATGAAAGAGGCTGTGACGAAGGTCATGGACACGCTCACACAAGAGGACTTCCATGGGGCCTTCCAGAAGTTGTTGGAACTGTACAACAAGTGCATTGCAGCCGGAGGAGATTACTTCAAATGGTACTAAAGTTTCATGTGTGTACTATCAATAAAAGTGCCCATACGAAAAAGTCTGGAAACTTATTTAATGATCCTCGTATAACACAAAAAACTGTTTCAGCAGCATGTAGGGAGTTCCTGTGGCATAATGGTTAATGTGCTAGACTGCAACCTCAAAATAAGAGAGTTCAAACTCCAGTTTGGCTGTTATGTTTAATTTTGGACTAATATTCTTGGGAAAAGTATGAACCTCTTATCCTCTCAGCTATACATTAAATAGAACACTGTTATTCTTCTACAAAGATAGCTTTGGTATTAGATAACCCATGAAAGTTGATATGTCATTGAACAAAGAAATCTGCAGCTCGCCTGAGAAGTTTTCACTCCTCTGCCATATTCACCAAATATTACACGTTTTGATTACCATATTCTTAAAGAAAAAAAATCAATTCATTAAAAGTTCAACAAGTATCCTGAATATGACACTAAACAATCTGATAGTGAGGTTCCAGTAATGCTGGAGCTTTGGGGAAATGCAGAGTACTCCTTCATTACCATCGCTCCCTGGTCAGCTCTGGCCCAGAGTGGTAGCACCTGATAGGATCCTATCTATGGGTCAAATAGAACTAAGCTGAACTTTTTTTGACATTTAAACTGCATACTTATGCTAAACGGAATTGTTTGAAATAGTTCCCATTTCAAACAATTCAATTTAGCATAAGTATGCTAAATGTTTTGACAACAAAATGTTTTGTAAACAAAATATATTTATACTAAACTAAATTGTTTAAAATTTAATTCAGCATTAAATGACCCCAAAAGAGTTGATATGCCATAAAACAAAACAACCAACCAACCAACATAAGATTGTTGAACAAATAGTAAATATGTTTTTCTATAAAGTTAATATGAAAATTTTTAAAATGTCTAATTTTTTCTTAACAAATGGAATACTAACTGTATCCTCTACAGAGGGGTAAGACCCCAAATCAGGTGTCCTGGGTATGATACTTACTTCTATCTGGTGATGAGGTTCCAGTTCTGGAGCTCTGGGGAGTGTGGAGCATCCCTTCATTGCCATTCCTCCCAGATCCACTCTAACCCAGAGTGGTGATACTTGTTAAGGTTCTGTCAATGAGTCAAATAAATCTTTAAAAATAATTAATATTGAATAGGAATTCTTGATACTACATAACTATACAAATTATTTGTATTAGGTTGGAATGAATGTAATATTTGAGTTGATAAATGCAAAATCTTATGCCTATAGAAATATTTAATCATTAACAAAACTTTCTTGGCTTCTTAAAACCTCATTTGTTTGTCAACAAGCTTATAGATACAACACTTGTAAAATTCTTTAGGTTTTGATGCAAGATTCATGTTCAACTTCTTCTCTTGGTGTCACCTTAAGATCATCCAAATGATTCTGTAATCCCCTAAATAAATGATAATCAGAAGGAAAAAGGTCAAGAGAATTAAGCAATGTTTCCCAACCAAGAGATCTTTAATCAATTGAGCTGTAGGAGGATGGCTATTAATGTGATGGAGGATGACTCTCTCTCTCTCTCTCTCTCTCTCTCTCTCTCTCTGATAAATAAGGTGGGAAGTTTTTCATCCAAAGCTGTTTTCAAATGATGAAGTTGATTGCAGTCAAGGTTTGAGGTGATTGATTATTGTCAAAAAATTCATAATAATTCAATTCCTTGAATATTCCACATCATCTTTTTTGGATGAAATTGTTAAGCAGATTTGTTTCTTCAACTGATCCAATTAGGGTGGCATTTAATGCTATCACCAGTAACTAACATGTCTAAAAAAAGTTACCTGATAGTGTTGTGTAACGAATGACTCACAACAAGTAACATGCTGTTGCAGATTCTCTGGAAAGGTGTTTTATTCAGAGTAAACATAACTAATATTTTCTTTTGCTAGGATGAATATGGGGTGAATACTGAAGAAGATTACAAACAATATTCTTATAATCTGAAAGAAAAAGATAAAAATTGCTCATTTTATCATTTCTAAATGATAAAAAGAGGCACTACTTTAATAAATGTTGTTCAAATCATTCATCTTGAAAATTAGACATTTCATTCATTCAAACCTGATATTGAGAATAATTACTTAAAGCTATAATTGTTTGTTGGCGACCTTAGTTGAGGGTGACCCAAAGGCTCCCTTTTCAATAACTATTACACCGAGGTGTAGGGGAGGGCACTACTTCATTCCCTGGATTGCTCCACTTTACCCTTGATCCTTACCTTATAGTTCTGAGTGCTAAGCAAGGCAGCATCATGTACCATTGTTTGAGTCTTTGGTATGACTCTACCTGGGATTGAAACCCAGTCTCCCCGACCATTGGCGAACACTCTAAACTGGCTCATGTAGTGTAGTAGCTATTGAAAAGGGAGGCTTCTGGTCGCCCTCGACTATGGTCACCAACTTTACTTATAATTGTTTACTAATTGTTATTTTAATTACTTACTTGTATCCAAACAAATGATTATTATTAAATATGAATATTTACTTTAAACCATATAATTGTATATAAATTATTTGTATTATATAGGAATACAAATAAATAAAAAAGTGAAACAGAACAATAAAAATATTGTTATGATTACAATAAGACATTTACAAACAAATCAAGTTTTGGTATAAAATAACCCATAAGGAGTTGATATGCCATAGAAAAAATAAACCAAGTCAAACATTGACAAATGGATCAATTTTTTTCTTTTGTCACCCAATATATATAAAGGTTTCAGTTCTTTGTCTGCAGAAAAAAATAACATCATATTAGATTTCACTATTTTATGTTCAAAACAATTGATTCAATTAATTCAAATATAAAAGAACTTTTTTTTCTGCACATTTAGTCTCAATTATAAAGCATTGATGAAATTCTTTAACAACCACACATTCCTATTTTTGACAACTTCCAGTGCCACATTTTCCAGTAAAAAAATAAAAATTTAAATAAATTCAAAAAGTTTTACTTTAAATTAACATCTCATAGAGATCTATATAACATATTGGTTATCATCATGGGAAATGTAACTGGTGATCAAATCTTGGAGAAAAACTGCATTTTACTTTATGCCAATGTTCTTGAGAAAAGCATGGATCTATCTTTTCACCCCTCATCTATAGGTAAATAGTAGAGCAGATTAGGTTCTTTAGCGTTGGTACAGCAACTAGTCTAAGAGAAGGAAAACTCTGAATACAACCCAGCTGTACTCTGCTTAAAAATTGACTTTGTGTTGCATCTTGCCCATGGCAGAAAGTTTCAGGAAATAAATTCTTATGCTTTATTATAATCCATGAATAAATCTTATGAACTTATGTTAGAACAATAAAAAGGACATTTTTGAATAAAATTAGTAAATTTCCTGCTTTGTTTTTCCATTCTGCACAGCAGTATATGTATAATCAGAATTTGAGTTTTTATAATCAAACATGAATTCATCATTTCAATAGATAGACATCAAGCACAATTCCTACTTAATACAAAGTGACTTGTATTATTTACTTCTATAAGTTTTGTTAAATGACCAGTCAGCTAAAGTTAATCTTTCATAGTCTCTTCAAGCAACTAAAAATACATTATACAACCTAAAAACCTGTGCCTGGAATAGAACTTGATCTCTATAAGTCTGTGCTAACTTGTTAAATGTTTCTGTTATGTTGTCCTGAAGTTTGATATAGACTTTCAATCTGTTTCATTTTTCTGACACCCTTAACCAAACCCACTTCAAGATTATTCCAGCCCAGTTGGCTAGGGCTGTAGAATACACCGACTGCATTTTTGCAGAGGAGTAAGAGGCCCCACCCAACCCAGCGAGTGTCCTTGATATGACACTAAACAATCTGATGGTGGTGTTCCAGTAATACTGGAACTTTGGAAAATGCAGAGTACCTCTTTATTGCCATCGCTCCCAGGTCCACTCTGGCCCTGAGTGGTAGCACTTGATAGAGTCCTATCTATGGGTCAAATAGAACTGTTTGACATTTGAATTGAGTGCAAACAAATGTCTTATACTAAATTGAATTGTTAGAAATCAAACTGTTTAATCATTTAACTGTGTGTAAACAAATAACTGATGTTTAATTGAATTGTTAGGGATACATAGCAATACTTGAAACCATTTAACTGTGTACAAATGAATGAGTAATGTTGAATAGAATGATTAGTGTTAAATAGCAATACTTGAAACAATCTGTGTACAAACAAATGGTTAATAGTATATAGAATTATTCATATTAGATAGCAATACTTGAAACATTTAACTGTGTGCAAAAAAGGAACTCAGGCTAAATAAGATTACTCAGCTGAGAGGCAAATATAAACTGAATATTTTTATACGTGTTCAAAGTTAACATAAACAAGCTGAAAAATACAAAAATTCAGTCTCATTACTTTCTATATCAACCTTGTAATTCCATCAGTTTTAATGGAAACTATACTAGTCACTAAATAAACTGAATAGATGGTTTTTAAATGTAAATGTTCAAAGAAAGGATGAAGACAATGAAACTTGCTCTTATCTGGATAGTGAATGTAAGCAATTTTATATAATTTTTTTGTACATATGATTTTTTAATATATTTTGTATGTATAATTTTTTAATATATTTTGTACATATGATTTTTTTTATACATTTTGTACATATATTTTTTTTGTACATTTTGTACTTATAATTTTTTTGTACATTTTGTACTTATAATTTTTTTATACATTTTGTACATATAATTTTTTTGTATATTATCACAGATATTTCCTCAATGGAATATTTTGGACAAGTACTGTTTATTTATATCCATTTCTCTCATTCAGGTGCTACATACCTATCTGAGTCTGTTTATATTCATGTGAATTGATATTTACTAAACATAATATTTGCCGGAGTCGTTTAACCTCATATAGTGCATGTCAATACTAAGTTTATTCAAACATCTATGCATTTTATATTTTACAGAAGGTAACAACATGTCTGATCGTATTGACTTGGACAAGCCCCAGTGGGATCCCAGGACTTTTTATGGAAGACTCCGTTATTTCGCCTGGGTTACCGACTTTAGGACATGCCTAACTCCAACTTCCAAACTTTATGAAGCTAAGGATCTTGTGGAAAAGTACAGGTAAGTAAATTTGGCCTCCCTGGATTCCTTCTTCTTATAAGTTTATAGTTTTCAAAAGTTTCTAAAGTTATTTACTTGCTACTTTTCACACTGCATAATCATTATACATATAACTGATCATTTTTGTAATTCCTGACCCTCAATAATTCCTTTCTTTCTGATTTTCAAAGCATTTTTATAGTAAAATATTCAGCAATACATTTCTATAGTAAATCATTAGCAATTTTTTTTCTTCATCTAGTCATGCTGACAGCACAAATTTCTTTGACTCTTTCTCTCCATCCATCCCTACCATTCATCACTTCTGGCAGGTCCTCCAAACTACATCCTGTGACTGCACAGAGCCGATGTAAATAAGTTCTTGCTTGTCAGCCAACACTGACATGTCCATGTGCTGGGCTTCCATTGAAGAAAGTCACTTATGAGTTCATCCTTGCTTTTCTAGCAGTGTTCTGCATGTTTTGTTTGCCTTACTTGGATGGTTTTTGAGATGGGAAGTAAGTAGCCATACAGCTGTTGTTTTATAGGGTGTTGCTTCCAGGATTTGTTCAAAATAGCTCATAGCATTCTTATGTAGTTCCCATCTAGCTTTTTCTCTATGTACTTTGTTAGCATCCATGTAGTAGTATTGATGCAGCCCCAGCAATCCATTTACTTTTTCTGTATAAAGCTCTATTCTGTCAGCAATGTTAGCATTAATTCCTGATGACTAACAATTAATTTCATTGATTTCTATGGTAAAATATTTAGCAATGCCTTTCTATAATGAAATCTTGATCAATGCATTCACATTATACATATGAATTGCCCAATTCTGCACAACCAGTTCTTAAAATATTCAAAATGGCCAGATACATTTCAGATAGACTTCTTATCTTTATATTTGTTAAAACTGAACTAAATTTAATATTGTTATTCTGAATATGAATTGAAGCCACTGCATGTTGGTTTATTCCAACTAATTTTCTTGTTTTTGTATTACAATATTTTGGTCATGGTGTCTTCTGTACATTTTTAGGTGTTTGTAATTTATGAAGAAACTTCAAAATCAAGTATAGGAAGAGAGTTGAGTATAAAATTATAGATGTTGATTCTTAATCATTGAAGTAAATTACATGGTGCATTCAATAAGTTTCCAGACTTTTTTTGTACAGGGATTTAAAATGGCCCTAGACTCTTGAAAATTCAGTATGTTATTGCTATACATCTTAAGAAATGACTGACTAATTTATGATTTCAGGTTCAAATGAACAGCTACAGCAGAAATTGGATTACACCCTACTAAAGCCTGATTGTCACAGCTGCTGAATTTCAAAAATGCAATCTGACACTTTAGAAGAACGATATGCAATAAAATTCTGTTTTAAACTTGGAAAAAATGCCACAGAAACGTATGGAATGCTTCAGACTGCTTTTGGAGCATCTTGCATGAATCAAGCATCAGTTTTTGAGTGGCATAAGAGATTCAAAGAAGGCAGGGAGTCCTTGAGGGATAATGAGAGGTGTGGGAGGAGTAAGGAAGTCAATACACCATAGTTGATTGGCCAAAAGGTTAGGGTTACTATGTTGAGGTTTTAAGGGAGTTCAGGAAGAGATTCCTAGGGAAGAGGCCAGCACTTCAAATCAGGTCAGTGGCATTTCCATGAGGACAATGCACCAGTCCACAACTCCATCCTTATCACAGACTATTTGACCAGGATGGGCATCAAGACAGTTCGCCAGCCTCCCTATAGTCCAGACCTTGCTCCCTGTGACTTTTGCTTATTCCCTAAGCTCAGAGACTGTCATTATGAGACAATTGAGAAGATGAAAGAGGCTGTGACGAAAGTGATTGACATGCTCACACAAGAGGACTTCCATGGGGTCTTCGAGGAGTTGTTGGAATGGTACAAGTGCATTGCAGCCAGAAGAGATTACTTCGAATGGGACTAGAGTTTCATGTGTGTACTATCAATAAAAGTGCCCATACGGAAAAAGTCTGGAAACTTATTTAATGATCCTCGTATGTTACTCCTTGTGAGTTTTTCACACTAGTTTTAACTGGTGGCTTTTCACTGAAGTCTGAGTGACAGCAAATCTCATCAGGTCTCCAGGTCTTTTCTGAGTATTCTATCTGATTTTAACAGTCTATATGTTCTTGGTTCTTCATCTAATTTTCAGTTACCCGGTCTCTTTTCCAGTCTTTTAAAAACTATTCCAAAGCCTCCAATTGGTATCACCATCACCTTCATATTCTATAGCTTTTTTTTAGTTCTCTAGCAAGATCCAAGTATTTGCCCAGCTTATTGTTATCTTTTATATTCACTTAATGGTTTGCTGAAATGGCAAAATTCACTAGATGACAAGTTCTTTTCTTTTTGTTAATTATTATTATCATTTCTTAATCTTTTTACTGAGGTCTGAGTGCCAAGCAAATCTCAGCTTTCCAGAACTCTTGTATTTTAGCTGTGATCAACAGTTCTGTAATTCTTCCTCTGATTGCCAATTCTTCCAGTCTCTTTTCTAAGCCCTTGAGTACTGTTCCAAGTGCACCAGTCACAATTGGTATCACAGTCCTTTTCATGTTTTACAGCTTTTTCAGCTCTCTGGCAAGTTCCTAAAAATTATCATTATTATTTCTTTTAGATTTTCACATCAATTGTTTTCACTGAAGACTGGGTGAAAACAAGTTTCCTTAGCTCTTCTATGTATTATAGCTGATATCAGCTGTTCTGTGATATGGATGGTCTCAGTTCTTCTTCTGGTTTTTTGGCTTGGATTAGGTGATCCATTTGTATCTTGAATCATCCAATTATTATTATTATTATTACTATTATTATTTGCAGCAACAGTAGCATATTACTCATTAAAAATGACATGATTATTTATCTATGAATTAGCACTTCAGCCTTGGCTCAGAATATGTGTGCTCAGTCTAAAAACAAAGTGTTACTCACAAAGTCTCTATCTAGGATCAGTGTAGTATCTGTACACACTACTTTGGATCAGTATAGTATCTGTATTTGTGTTAGACACACTCACATGCATACAAGGGTGTGAGAAAAAGTTCCTATGATTGCTGTGGATGGCTTTTTTTCACTTGTGGGAATCCAAGCACTGCAACACCAATGGAAGAAGTGTGTGGGCAGCCAAATAGACAATGTCAAAAAATAAACCTCATTTAGTCACATTCCATGAGAGTATCTTGTTTAGCCTATGAGCTTTTGAGCTAACCCTCATATGTATATATATATATAAATGTTTGTTGTAGGTCCAAAGAAAGAATAAAAATATATTTTAGAATAGGTAGATCCATGAAGAGATTTGTATTTTTTTATTTATTTATTTTGTTATTATATACGTGTATGTTTCAAGCTTGTTGCTTTCATCAGAGAACATATATGGCACAAGGTCTTGTTAATGGGGTACTCAATAAGACTTGAACTCAGTCTTGTTTGCAGTTTGAATGTTTTTCAGTTAGTTTAGGTTTATATAAAGGTCATCCTCTCTTTTTCTTAGAGTCTGTTTACCTTGGTAGTGTGGTTTGAAATTTACTGGTAACTATTTTTTTTCTCTGTGTGTGTGTGTGTGTATGTGTATATATATATATATATATATGCACATATCTATGTATGTTTATGTGTATATATATATATATATATGTTTTCAGCTAAATGCTTTTGTCAGAGAACATGTCTGGCACAAGGTCTACTTAATGGGTATTCAATGAGACTTAAACTTATTTGATGTGAATAATTGTCATCATTATACAATCAAAAGCAACTAGATTTCATGTTAAGTTTTATATTATCTATAGAAATTGTTTGATAATTAATTGGAAATAAGTGAGGGGAAGGACTCAGATTAGCATTTTATAGTTTTTATCATTCAGGGTTTTCAGACTTAATTTTTATTGTTATATTCACAACGTTTCAGCCAATGTGTCCTCCGGCCTTCTTCAGGTGTTTCTTGTCGAACTCAGGAGCCAACACAGAATTTCAAACCACATTCTTTATTTAATCCATGGTGGTCGCTTGCTTTGATTCTATCAACCATAACTGGGCACAGGTGTTAAGTATTCCTGAATTGTTACTCGCCTGCAATCAGGATCGAACCTACAACCTCCAGATGATTGTCACTTAGAAGCTTAGGGAACCAATACCTATAGTTATTTCCTTGCCCAGTTGGCTGGGGCTGTAGAATACACTGACTGCACCTCTGCTGAGGGGTAAAACCACCCCATAAACAAGTGTCCTAGATATGAAACTAAACAATCTGATGGTAAGGTTCCAGTAATGCTGGCTCTTTGGGGAATGCAGAACACACCTTCATTGCTATTGCTCCCAGGTCCACTCTGGCTCCAGAGTGGTTGCACCTGTTAGGATCCTATCTATAAGTCAAATAGAACTAAACTGTGTACTTTTGCTAAATTAAATTGTTTGAAATAGAACTGTTTTGACATTCAACTTAGTGTAAACAAAAACTACACTTATACTAAACTAAATTGTTTTAATTAGAACTGTTTGATTAAACTGAATAGCTTGAAATAGAAATGTTTTTAACAACTAAACTGTGTACTCATGCTAAACTGAATTATTTGAAATAGAACTGATTATTTGTATAAAAATGGGCTTAGCATTAAATAACCTCCAAAAATTGATGTGCCATAAAGCCCAAACAACCAAACTATAGTTATTTCCTTTGATAGAGTATAATGGTTAGGAAGAGGGTAAACATGGATCCCACACTATTATTAAGTTACAAATTGGTTTGGAAATTGTTTATTCTCAAAGTTAGAGCATTTTAATGTTATTGCCCTAACAAAAATCTGACTACAATGTGCCATTTTTGTTGCATTGCTATAACATATGTACAAAAATCATATCATTAGAATATTGGTTCTATTCTTATTTTTTCATTTTCTATTTTTTACTTTCCAGGCGAAAAGAAGAGCCTGCTGGGACAACTCATGAACAAATACGTAAAGCCCATCAACTGACCCTGTCTGCTTTTCACCCAGATTCTGGAGAGTTACAAAATTTTATTGGTCGTATGTCTTTCCAAGTTCCTGGAGGAATGTTGCTCATTGGTTGTATGATCTCCTTCTACAAGTAAGTATCAGGAAATATGAACAAAGTCCCTCCTCAACATATAAATGTTTATGTCAGTGTTTTTCAACCTTTTTATACTGTAAGGAGCCAATTGGTGGGGAGCATGTCTTTTGGGCATCACTTGTCAACCCCATAATTCAAATCAGCTTCATTTTTTCCCCATTCTTTTAGCAGAGAAGACATGCCTCTTTTTTATCACTGTTCTTTGAACAGAAGAGAGACTTTGTCTCCAGCCTCGGTAATTGACTTTGTTTCACCTCAGCATTGAAATGTAAAGGCACATGACTTTGTCCACCAAAGAACGCAAGTAAGACATTTTACAGTTTTTATACCCCTTTCATATAGTTTGTTCATAGAACAATATGTACACATTTTATCTGTTGGGATACGTTTATGTATTCTTGTAATACTTCTAACTTGTTTATTTTTTATGTATTGAGTGTTCCTTTATTTGTAAATGAGCTTATCTTGTCTTTCCTTCTGTTTATTCCGTGTTAGTGTATCATTGGATATACTTAGGTTAATATTCGATCTACATATCCTTCCTAGAACCAAACCACCCAATAGCCCAAATGCCCACCTAAAACTCTTGGATACTTTCTACTGCCACAAAATTATAACCTTATATAAGTCATCATCTTTTCCTAACTCCTAATGCTTTCCTAGTGGGTGATATGAACTCCATTAGGAAATACTGTGGTAGTTTCATTATTCATGGATGGATCAGCTTCCATTTCTTGTTTAAAAAGTGATGGTTTCCACTATACTTTTTTAGAATCTTGTATTAATATGTTCAGCTGTTATATTATCTTTGTAGGCATCATACAAGATATACTAATTTGACCCATGACCCAGAAGATGCCCAGTTTGCAATGATAGCACATACAGTAGCTATATGTGCATGGTAAACCTCAACTTAATCAAATTAGACAGCATAGTGGGTTGTTCTTCCCTTATCTATAGTTCCTTATTGATGATATACTGGCGACTGTAGTCGAGGGTGACTCAAAGGCTCCCTTTTCAATAGCTACTACACCAAGGTGTAGGGGAAGATGCTACTCGTTTCCCTGGATTGCTCTACTTTATCCTTGATACGTACCTTATATTGCTGAGTGTTAAGCTCCTTGATGATATACAATTTGCTCACTACCCCTTCAAACTCCTCCCTATCAAATAATTTTTGTCGCTACTCCCTCATAACTCATAATGCTCCCCTAAAGAGTAGTATGGACCCTATTTAGAAATTCTGGTCTACATGAAAAGAATATACGATACATGAAGTTCCTGCATTTAATGTATTTTAATGTTGACTGGTTATTGATTAGTAACCTGAAATTATATAAGTAATGTAAGTAAAGTTGGCGACCTTAGTCGAGCGTAAACCGAAGGCTCCCTTTTCGATAGCTACTACACCAAGGTGTAGGGGAGGACACTACTCCATTCTCTGGATTGCTCCACTTTACCCTTGACCCTTACCTTATAATGCTGAGTGTTAAGTAAAGATGCATCAAATACCATTTTTTGGTCTTTGGTATGACTTGACCTGGGATTGAACCCCGGTCTCCCTGACCATTGGCAAACACTCTACTCATTAGGCCAATGATCCAATACTGAAATTATATAACTATGTGAAAATTATATGTATTAATAATAGTTACTTGAAGTTATACTTTTTTTTAAAAATGATTATATTTATTAGTTTACCTCATCAGTGCTGGGACTGTAAAATACACTTACTGCATCTCTTAATGACTCCTTTCCAAAAAGTGTCCTAGATATGACATTAAACTATCTGATGACAAGGCTCCAGTAATACTGTAGCTTTGGGGAATGCGGAGTACTCCTTCATTGCCATTGCTCCCAGGTTCACTTTGGCCCAGAGTAGTAACACCTGAAAAGGTCCTATCAATGGGTCAAATAGAACTGTTTGATATTTAAACTGAGTGCAAACAAATGACTTATGCTAAATTGAATTGTTAGAAATAAAACTGTTTAATCATTTAACTGTGTGTAAGCAAATGACTGATGTTTAATTGACTTGTTAGTGATACATAGCAATACTTGGAACCATTTAACTTTGTTGACTTATGTTTACAAATCATACATATCTAATATATATGAATAAAGTGGATTTGGCACATAATAACCTATAATGGTGGATATGCCATAAAACCCAACTAAACCATATTGTATCAGTAGAGCTTAGAATATGCTGACTGCATCCCTTTTCAGTATACCCCAAAGAGGTATACTGGGTATTACATCTGGTGGCAAGGATCCAGTCTTGGATTTTGGGGGAGTGTAGAGTACCTCTTCATTGCCATTACTCCCAGGTCCACTTTTACCCGGGGTGGTTGTACCTGTTTGGGTCAAATAGATCTATTTGAAAATTATTTGTATTCGATTGGAATACTTGAAGTCATATAATTGTATACAAATTATTATAAGTAAACTAAGTGTGATTACCTATAAATGTTGACACAATGTGATTATTGCCCAGTCAGCAGGGGCTGTAGAATACCCCGCTACCAACAAGTGTCCTGGATATGACACTAAACAATCTGCTGGTGAGGTTCCAGTGATACAGGAGCTTTGGGGAATGTGGAGTACTCCTTCATTGCCATTGCTCCCAGGTTCACTCTGGCCTGGAATGGTAGCACCTGATAGGGTCCTATCTATGAGTCAAATAGAACTAAACTGCGTACTTATGCTAAACTGAATTGCACTAAATAGAACTGTTTTAACACATAAACTGCAAACTTATGCTAAGCTGAATTGTTTGAAAAAGAATTGTTTTTGACATTGAAACTGTACTTACACTAAACTGAATTGTTCGAAATATAACTGTTTTGACATTTAACTGTGTGCAAACAAAAACTATACTTATACTAAGCTAAATTGTTTGAATAAACTGAATAGCTTAAAACAGAAATGTTTTTGACAATTAAACTGTGTACTTATGCTAAACTGGATTGTTTGAAATCATCATCATGTCGCGCTGGTAGCACAGATATCCCTGACCCTCTCTCGCCACTTCTCCCTATCGTTCATCGCCCAAGGTAGGTCTTCAGGACAACATCCCGTATCCTCACATAGCTGCTGAATGTATGTTCATGCTGGTCGTCCTGCTTTTGCACGGCCATGTGTGGGGGTCCATAAGAGTACATCTCTTATGAGTTCGTCCCTGCTTCTCCAGCAGTGTTTGAAATAGAACAGTTCATTTTTATAAAAATGGATTTGGCATTAAATAACCTCCAAAAGTTGATATGCCATAAAACCCAAACAAACAAATACAATGTGATTATGGATAAATAAAACAGTACAATTTGAAAAAATGATTGCTATAGTACATTGAAAATATCAATAGCTATGAGTATGATCAAGCATTTACAAATGAATAAAGTTTTGGTCATTAAATAACCCATAAGGAGTTGATATGCCATTAAACAAATTAACCAAACCAAACCATATTTATTAGTTACTTGAAATCTTATAATTGCTTGCAGAAAAATACTTTGGTATTAAATAATCCAACAAAGGTTGACATGCCATAAAACCAACCAACCAACCAGTCACTTTCATCATTTACCTACAAAGTCCAGTTAACATTTGAAAAGCTGCTTTTCCATTTCAACTCATTAAACTGTGATTATCAGTAATAAAGCAAATTACATTGGCCTTTCTAAGAGTGTGTTTCATGTCCTCCCTTGTGGATAGAAAAAAACATTAAAAGTTCTCTGAAGAAAGCCATTGGCTTGAAATGCTGTGTAAGAACTAAATAAATAATTTCTAAAAGAATATAAGTCTCTTTGTGGACCTGCAACAGGAGAGAGCATGTAAAGAGTCATCTGACAATATGGAGAATATAGCAATAATATTCTCCGCCGAAATAAATTTATTATGACGACTTAACCGAGTTTGAGTCTCCATTAAATTGTACTATATATATATATATATATATATGGTTTTTATGTGAATACTGGCCCATTGGGTAGAGTGTTTGCAAATGGTCCTGGAGACAGGGGGTTCTATCCCAGGTCGAGTCATAACAAAGTCTCAAAAAATGGTACTTGATATCTCCTTGCTTAACACTCAGCATTATAAGGTACATATCAAGGGTAAGTGGAGCAATCCAAGGAAAGGAGTAGCACCCTTCCCTACACCTCGGTGTAGTAGCTATTGAAAAGGGAACCTTCGGATTGCCTTTGACTTTTTTATGTGAATCATTTGAAGGTAACTTTTTTTTTTAAATGAATTATTAGAGCTCATTTGTTTGCACAAATTAAATGGTTTCAAGTATTCTTATCTAATATTAATAATTCTACTTATCATGTATTCTTATCTAATAAAAATAATTTGTACATTTGGTTTCAAATGATAATCCTTAGTAAATAATTGAACTGTTCTATTTGACCCATAGATGGGACCCTAACAAGTATTACCACTCCAGCTCAGAGTGGACCTAGAAGTAATGGCAATGAAAAGGTACTTCACATTCCCCATAGCTGCAGGACTGGAGCATTGCCATCAAATGCAGTTTAGTATCATACCCAGGATGTTAATTGTGGGTGGGGATCTTACTCTTTTGCAACGGTGCAGTCATCATATTCTACAGCCCCAGCCATTCAACTTTAGAGGGTAACATTACTAATAAGTATTGCTTCATATTTTGTTCATTTCTTTCAGAACAACATCTGCTGTTGTGTTCTGGCAATGGGCAAACCAGTCTTTTAATGCTTTAGTCAACTATACAAACCGAAATGCTGCCTCTGATATTTCCAAGGAGTGAGTATCATCTTTTGAATTATTTTGATCATGTATAGTGGAAAATATGGGTACACCAATCTCTCTGGTATGAAACAAAAATACTTAGATGAGTCAAAAGTTTTACAATATTTTGGTAAGTATTAGTTTGCCGGATGTATATCATGTCACCAAAGCAGATCAAGTTGTGGTAGGTACCCACTATGGTTGTAGTATTTTGGTAGTAGGTTCACTGACACGTTGTGTATTGCTTCATTCTATGTGTAATTTGAAAGCTGCACAGATGAATATGGAGTGTAATCTAATTTGTGAACTTAAGCTTTATGAGTTCAGAATGGGCAGTAATGCTGCGGAAGCAACTAAAAACATTTGTTGTGTGAAAGGTGAAGGTAATCACAGTACAGTAATCAAATTGTCCAAGAAATTTTAGTTGGGTTGCAAAAAATTGATCTTGTGTTACATCCTGCTCATGTGGAGGGGTTGGGTAAATACATATATATAACTCCTAAATAAAGCATTAAAAATGTCATTGATTTTAATCCTTGGTGATTATTTCTAATTAAATCACAGGATTTCGACAAAGTCATGCCTTTCCTACATGTTTGTAAACATTGTTTTTATGTGGACCCCCTAAATAAAGTATTAAAAATATCATCTTGATCTTTAATCCTTGGCGATTGTTTCTAAATAAACTATGGAATGAGTCTGACTAATTATTATTATCATATCAGTTCTACTTTGAAATTTTGATGAGATCATAATGATTATAACTATTAGTATAAATATTAGAATTATGATATTATTATTCCTAATGGATTTGCCTTACTCAGCCTTGTAGATGGCTTTATTTGGAAAGCAAGGCTCAGTCAGAAAGGAAAGAGATTATAAGTTTGATTTGTTCATTTGGTTTACATCGGCCAGATTCTCCCATTATTCATCTTTTACCTAGAATGCTTACATCTTGCATATTCTGCCAAATAAATATTAACTGTTACATTATTATAGATTGGCATCATATATTGCATAAACACATTATCTATCATACCCATTACCTCTTTTCATTTACTTTTTACCTGTTATCTTTTACCTTTTACCAAATCCATTCACTGTAGATGACTGGGCTATTAAGAGAAAAAAGTTACAACATTTTTCCTGGCAAAATAAGCCACTTTATATAGATATTCATCATTACCATTATAATATCATAATCACATTTCTTGAAGTTTTATGAAGTGATAATGTTTGATAATAATATTAATATTTATTAAGTAGTACTATCTAATATTGATGTTTATTAAATAGTACACAGAAAGAAAATGTATATTCCTGAAAGCAAAGAATAAATGAATGTAAGAAAAGGTACACAATTTATTCTCTAAAATGTCCATCTCTTTTGCAGGAGGTTAGCTGTTGCATATGTAAGTTCAACATCATGTGCCCTTGTTGCTGCTCTGGGTCTGAAAACCTTTTTGGCTAAAGTAAGTCATATAAATACATTCTAATTTTGTTTATTTTTGTTGTCTAATTGTAGGTATTCTAAATAAAGAGTTTCAGATATGAGCTAAACCTGTATTTTATACCATGAAGGCTCATCTTTTGAGGATGCTGCTGCTATCATTTACCAAAAGTGTTATAATAGAGTGGGCTTGTCTTTCTGTGACTGCCTTTTTCATCTGCATTGGTGATGACTTAATTATCATAATAGTAGTAGTAGTAGCGTTATATAGTCACATATGTAGATTCACATCTACATACATGCACATATATATGTAGAATAATTCACAGCGACACAACGATAAAGACGCAGGAATGAAGGACGCATGATAAAGACGCAGGAAGGAAGACGCATGAAGACTTCTTTAGAAAAATATTCACCTCTCACTTTATTGCAAGGGTTCGAAAGGGTTGTTCAAGGTTTGCATGTGAGAGGGTGCTGGAGACCGAACATAAACTTCATATTTTGACCCCACTGTTATGACCATCATGTTGTGTCTTTCTTGTTCTCTTGATGTTGGGGTCTACTCCATCGGGGCTTTCCGAGCGCCCCCTCGGTCGGGTGTGGCTTTCCCTACCACATCTGGTCTCTAGCTGTCTGGAATTCTACTGGCAACTGCTTTGGCACCCAGAACTCAACTGAGTTAAATAATAATTCAACGCCCACATGATCGCCCACTGGATCTTTGAAATCGAATGTTTAATCGTCATCAAGCGGAAATAACTGTCATGCAGTTCAGAGGTTACTCTCTTCCAGTGCATCACTGTAGTGGCACAATGGGACCTTCACCTTGTCCCATATCATAAGCCTTAATCCGCCCACGGGATCTCTTTCGATTACTGGCCATTGGAATGTGTCACTTCCTTCCGGTGTATCACCTTGGAATAGCATTTTTGGGCCGGGTCGAAGGTCAAAATATAACAGTAGTAGTTTTTTGGGGTTTGGGGGTTTGAACCCAACTCAAAAAGATTAAAAGGTTGATTAGAATTATAATTCAATTTTGGTTTTAACTAAAATTTGTAATTTTTTTTTTCTTAAACTTGTCATTTATTAAAATTGTTGATGTTTTAAAAAACATTTTCTTAAACTTATTTTATCACTTCTTGTTTTTTGTTTTGTTTTTCTTAGAGAGCACCAGGTTTGATGCAAAGATTTGTTCCATTTGCTGCAGTGGCAGCTGCCAATACAGTAAACATTCCACTGATGCGACAGAGGTAAAGGAAATATCTTTTCTTTACACTTTTATGTTAAGCATTAATATATATTTCTGCATGTGTGTGTGTGTGTGTGTATATATATATATATATATATATATATATATAGTCTTCGGGGATTTTAATGCTCAAGTTGGAAGTGAATCTAAAATTTGGAGTACTCTTGATCACCATTAGATGAGAAAAGAAAAAAAATGGATTATGCTTACTTCAATTATGCTCTGAATTTGACTTAGTTATTAGTAACACATCTTTTTAACAGAAATTCAAACATAAGTCTACTTGGATTCAAACAATATCCAAACAGGCTTATACAATAGACTTTTTTGTATTGAATCCTAAATCAGATACTGTAATATAATTAAGGATGATAATTATATTAGTTTATTATTTTATTTGTAGTGATAAATTGTAAGTCGGCTAGAAAACTTGATTGGAGTGTAGGTCACATTGAAAAGGTTTTATACATGCACATACAATCAGCTCATGTAAAAATAGGGTTTTAATTTGAAGTTTTGAACTGGGGGTTCTAGACAAGTTATTTTGGAAATCACCTGGGACAACATATTTGAGATTTGTTTCAAAATCATTGTCGTAGGCTGGATATTAAAAAGTAAACATTCTGTCACCTGACTAAAGATAAGATTAATTTAGATTGAATAAAAGTTAAAAACACATGTTCCTATATCATTAGTGAATGGAATAATTAAGAGTATTATATAAGCAGGAGATTTTTGGAAGTTAGTGAGTTCATTTGGAGAGTTCAGAACAGAGGGCCAAAGCTGTGTCAGCTCCCTGGAGAAAAGGGCTCATTAGGGGAGGAGAAAAGCATTGTTGATATTATTGTTCATCTATCACCCATGAATCTTTCTGCATTTCTATGTATGAACTAAATATCTTTTGCTCTGTCTTTCTCTTCTGTTACAATGGCTGACTACTGTAGGAATAGTTGCAGTCGGAAATAAACTTTTTATATCTAAAGAAACAATCGGTATTTGACATCTTGTATTTGAGAAGTGTAACATTGATTTATGTTCAAGATGGTGCCATTTTGATGAGGCACTGTTACAATATGAGGTATATGTGTTGCATTCATGCGCTAACAGGTGCTGTGTGTAACACAAACTAAAAATTATTAGAGGCTAAATCTAAGTTCCAGATTCAAAGGGGTGTCCTTATGGTGTAATGGTTAAAGTGATGGACTATGGAATTGTAGTACGCAAGTTCGTACTCCAGTCACGCTATTACGTTCACTTTCAGGCAAATACCCTTGGGAAAGGTATGAACCCCCTTGTCCTCCCAGCTATGGGTTAAATAGTACCACAACTGTTCTTCTAGGAGAATGGCTTTGGCATTAAATAACCTACAAAGGTTGATATGCCATTAAAACAAAGAAACCAAACCAAACCAAAGGAACCAGATTCAAAAGAAAATTTGCAGCAATGGATTAAAATCCCCAAAACGTTTTGATGTGTCAAAATTAAGCCAACCACATATTCAGGCATTAATCAATGATAAATTTAGCAATCTTCAATATGATGGTACATGGAAGAGTTTTAAAAACTAGGTTTATAACCTTGAAGTAAAAGGTGTAGATTTTAAGAATTAGAAGTATAGGGATTGGTTTGATAGTAACAACTCTACTATCAATTAACATTTAGAAATTAAAAAACTCTTTACTGAAATTTAAAAAATTTTTAAAAACTCATAAATCTACACTTCATCAGGAATTGGAAAAGATTAAAAAATGAATGGTGGTCTAATATTTCTTTAGAACCAAGAACTGCTTTTGTTAATAAAGACTCCAAACATTTTCATATATATATATATATATATATATATATATATGAGATAGATAAAGTACTGGACAAAAAAAAAATGAAAATTTAAACCATTTTTTATTATTGTCAAAAAACTTTATGAAATTTCAATGGTTTATACACACACATAGTAAGTGATCATTTTCCTTGATTATTATGGTCAAAGTTCTCTTAGTTGTTGAGAAAAATTGTAATTTTCTAAAAAGTAAAATCTCAGAAATACCAAAAAATAGGAAATTTCTTAGAAATTTCCTTTTCTTGATTTGATATCCTAATTTGTGATTAATCCTCTGCCTCTAAAGACTTTTTGCTAAGGGACTGAGGGAAGTATGGCAACAATGATCATGCATAATAATCCCTTCCCATGTGTGTGTAAACCATTGAAATTTCATTAAAATTTGTGGCAATAATAAAAAATGGCTGTCTATTTATTTTGTTGTTCAATACTGGAGTCCTGTTCTTCAAAGTGTATTTTATTTCTTTATTATATAATGTGATACATATCCTTTTTCTTTTTTTTTTTCAATTACTCAAAGAAACTTGAAACCTTACTTTTCAATATGGTTGTCAGAAATGAGAAAGGTTAAAGGATTTGAAAACCTTTTCTCTAAAATAGATTTTTCTCTCTGAACTGACCTTTCAGATTTACCATGTTTTTCCTTGTTATCTTGGAACAGTTCACATCTGTATTCATATGCACACACATGCACAGAAAAATTAGGTGAACTATATGCTGTATCAAGCATTGGTTAGAAAGTTTAGAAGAAACAAGATGACCTGTGAACCTATGGATTTCCCATTGAAACATCAGTCCATGATGATATTGTTGCTTCTATTCAGGAAAAAATTATGGATCCTAATTAGCATTTTATAATTATCTCAGTTAAATCAAGAATTTAGATGATTAAAAAAAATGTTATTCAATGTGAATGCAGATCCACAAAATTGTTATTCAGTTGTAAATTGAACTGGAAATTGCTTTATTATTAAAGCTAGAGCATCTTAAATGTATTGCTCTAATAAAAATCTCACTATGAAGTACCATTTTTGCTTGATAATTGTTACACATACATATACAAATAGTTGGATATCGACTATGGTTAAAATTGTCTTTTTAAAATAGCTTCTGAAAATTACTAAAACTGACTGGTCCATTCAAAAATTGTACTGATTTGTCAAATTTAGATGTTTTTAGACATAATTATAAAAAAAAACAGACCATTGGCCTAATGAGTCCGGAAGACCGAGGTTCAATCCCAGGTTGAGTCATACCAAAGACTCAAAAAATGGTACTTGATCTTGCCTTACTTAAAACTCAGCATTATAAGGTAAGAATCAAGGGTAAAGTGGAGCAATCCAGGGAATATAGTAGCATCCTCCCCTACATCTCAGTATAGTAGCTATTAAAAAGGGAGCCTTCAGGTCACCATCGACTAAGGTCGCCAACTTTACTTATAAAAAGCCAATTTTAACCACAGTCTGTAAATGACTTTGAAAGGGCTCAATTCAAGACATTGTGGGGGAGGGGGTTTGCTGTTGGCATAGTAGCTAACATGGTAGACTGCTACATCATAGTATGCAAATTTCAACTCCAGTTGCACTATTACTATGGTTGGTTTCTTTGTTTAATGGCATATCAACCTTTGTAGGTTATTTAATGCCAAAGCCATTCTCCTAGAAGAACAATAGTGGTACTATTTAACCCATAGCTGGGAGGATAAGGGGATTCATACCTTTCCCAAGGGTATTTGCCTGAAAATGAACGTAATAGCACGACTGGAATACGAACTTGCGTACTACAATTCCACAGTCCATCACTTTAACCATTACACCATGAGGACACCCCCACTATTTCTCTGGATTAGATAGTACCACTACTGTTCTTCCACAAGAGTTGCTTTGGCATTAAATGACCCATGAAGGTTGATATGCCATTAAACAAACCAAACTAGTTCATGAGCGCTGTAGGAAAAACAACATAAGTTGCATTTATTTTACATTGCAATTAAATGAGTACATGCGCACATATATATAAAATCATTTATATAAAGACAAAAAGAAAATTTCACTTATTTTTTTCTTTTTGTCTTTATATAAAAGGATTTTTTAGCTTAGCACGTTGAGTGTTGATATATCATTAATCCCAAATTAACTATGCATCAATAGCCATTGGTATTGAGCAATCAAATTGGATACTCTTACCCCTTGGATTTCCTCCTTAGATCATATAAGAATATGTATGTATAAATGAAATTCTTATATATATATATAAGAATTTCAGTAATCTATTGATAGATATTCATCTGTATTCATTGTTATACACAGAGAAAAATAACCTAAGTTATATTGTGTGTCAGGTAATGACTAGTTAGTTTTAAAATAAATTCTTAATATTTAACTCTCTGTAAACAACTATTTTCATAAAACAAAATGTTTATCCTGCAGTATCACTAAATGATAGTGTTTGCAATTTAAAAAGTATAATTTTAATAAAATCTGTTTATAAAGGCAAATGGTATAATAGTTATCATCATAGAAAATGGACACAACAATGTGAGTTCAAATTCTGGAGCAAGCTATATGTATTTCAGTTTCATGCTAATTCTTTTGGAAAAGGCATGAATCCATCTGCTCCATCTGGCTCTAGGTAAGTACTTGGGTAGATCAGGATCTTTTAATCTTGATATGGCAACCAATCTAGAAGAATGAATTCAAACACAAATTTGGCTGGGGACCACATTCAGACACCAATCCCTCAGAGATTCCACTATTTGAAGCTAGCTTAACCTTCATCAGGTGAATGCTGTTTAGGAGGAAAAAAAAGGAGGAATATGTTCTGTAATATTATCTGAATAATTCCCACAATGGCACAAAAGATAATTCCCATATTAAAACAGTCATATGACAGGTGGCATAAATAGCATAATGGTTATTGTAGTAGAAAATAGACTTGGGTTAATAACCCTTGGGAAAGGCATGAATCTATCTTTTCTCTCTCTCTCCCACCATGATCCTATTGGTAAATAGTGGGGTAGAATGGGCTCTCTAACCATGTGAATAGGTAAACAGGTCTAGAAGTAAGAAAAATTCAAGGCGGGGTAGCATTTTCACCCCATAAAAATCTATTTGCTTTTGACGCTAGAGCACTATCACTGATATGGCAAGGCTGCAGCCATATTCTTCACCATATGTTAACAAGAATAACACACACACTCACACATATATATATCTTCACTTCTGACTTGAATAGTGGAAGTCCTTTACTGTTTTTATTTTGAAATTTGGTCACCTGACTACAAAGATATTTCTTCTTTTTTTTTCTTCTTCTCTTTCTTCTCATCTTTCTATATTAAATATACAGCTTACTAGCGCTTTCCCCTCCCTCTTAGTTAATGCTTTATATACTAGTTCTCTACTGAATTAACAGTACCCACCTCTATGTATCTAAACAGCCAAATGAGAAAAATGCAAGTAAACTGAATAAAACATGCTTTTAGTTCCAAATAGTTAAAGCAAAGACAAATTTTTAAGATAATACATACAATTTGTTGGGTTTCCTTTGAAATTAATTATACAGCATTGTGGGGTTTTTTTGTGGGGGGTGCTTTTTTTCTCTTTTCTGCTTAGTCTTCACTTCTGACTTGAGGTTACCATAGAATCACAAAGAACTACAGAGGCATAACTCTTACTTCTATAGCAGCTAAGGTTTATAATGGTCTACTTTGCAATCGCATCAAACCAGAACTTGAGAAAGTTCTTAGGAAAAATCAGAATGGTTTTCAGAGAAAACAATCCACAACATCACAGATCCTAATAATCCATCAAATCATTGGAGGAGTTTGTTAAAAAAATCTTGAGGCAACACTATTGTTTGTAGATTTTTCCAAGACATTTGATTCCATACTCAGAGCAAAGATGGCTCAAATACTTCTAGCTTATGGTCTCCCCAAAGAAACTGTTACACAACCATTATGATGCTCTACTGAAACATGAAAGTCAAAATATGCTCACCAGATGAAGACATGGACTTCTTTGACATTGTTGCTGGAGTTCTACCAGGAGATACATTAGCACTTTATCTGTTTATAATCTGCCTAGACTATGTACTCCAAACTTTTATAGATCTAATAAAAGAAAATGGCTTTACACTAAAAAAGGCAAGAAGCAGACGATATCCTGCAGAAACTATAATGAACGCAGACTATGCAAATGATCTATCTCTTCTTGCAAACACACCTGTAGTGAAATTGAAAGGTAGAACCCACAGACTGCTACCTCCAATGAGCTAACTGGGGTTCCTCGTTCAAAGAGACGAGTGGCATACTGTATTTGCAGGCAGAACAGTCGACATTTATGTGAATCCAGCAACCGTCCCTGACTGGATAGAGAAATGAAATGTGACAACAAAGCTGTGTGGAATGAATTCCTTTCATAGCAACACCAAAAGGAAGGAAGGAAGGAAGGAAAGAAGGAGCAAGAAATGACGAGTGAAATGACCTACCTCAAAGTTCAAAACGAGTGCAAACGTGTCTTACATGTAGAGAGCCAGAAGTATAAAAAAAAAACAGAAGCATGAGCATCCTTGGGGTTACAATTTGTAGGTCATACATCTCTTCTCTGGTGGGATGGGGTTAGTGACATATGCGAATTTCAGCTGGCCAGAACTGGTATATAAGGAGTAATCTTTACATTGTTGTTGTTGTTGCATTTGTTGCTTCACAGTAGGACTGAGTGAACCAGTGTATTGACACGGCAAGTGAGAAAGACAGGACCGATAGCAAGTAGTTAAAAGGTTTCACCTGCCCAAGTTGAATACCTGCTGCCTGCTCCAGGCTATGCAGCAGGAGGCATTGACCTCTACTTGAACACAAACAAAATAGAATAGATGTGTTTTAATCTAGAAGGAACTATCTTCTCTCTAAATGGGGGTCCTCTGAAATTAGTAGACAATTTCATGTATCTTGGCAGCAGCGTCTGAAAGTCAAGTCAATATGCGCCTTGCAATGGTGTGGACTGCTATCAATAGTCTACCAATTATATGGAAGTCTGATCTATCTAATAAAATAAGACAGGATTTCTTCCAAGCTGCGGTTATCTTAATACTACTCTATGGATGCACCACATGGACACATAAAAATCTAGAGAAAAAGGTAGATGGGAACTACACAATGCTATGAGTTATATTGAACAAATCCTGGAAGCAACTCCCCACAAAACAACTGTATGGCCAGTGCAGGACACTGCTGGAGAAGTAAGGATGAACACATAAGTGACGTTCTTCTATGGACCCCTAGTTAACCAGCTAGTTGACCTGGTTGACAGCTAGGACTTACCTACAGAAGCTCTGTGCTGACACAGTATGCAGTTCAAAGGACTTACCAGGAGCAATGGACGAGAGGGATGGATGAATGGAGAGTGAGAATTTGGGAAATCCGTGCTAGCAATGATGATGATGATATATATATATATGTGATGATGATGATGATATATATATAGATATATATATATATATATGATGATGATGATGATGAGATATATATATATATATATATATATATATATATATTATATAGGCAATGGGGGAGACTCTGTGGCATAGTGGCTAAAATATTGGGCTGTGACATCATAGTGAGCAAGTTCAAACTTCAGTAGTGCTATTACATTCACATTTGGACTAATACCCTTGGGAAAGTTATGAATCTCCTTATCACTCCAGCTATGGTTTAAATAGTACTGCTACTATTCTTCTACAAAGATAGCTTTGGCATTAAATAACTTATGAAGGTTGATATCCAATTAAAACAAAGAAACTAAACCATTATAATGGGCAACATTTAAGTTTTAGAAATAATTTTAGGTCTCTTAAAGTGGTTTTGAATTTAAATAAGTTGGGTTCATTTTAATTTGTAACATTTATACTTTAAATTTAGACAAGTATATGTCTAAATTTTAGTAGTAGTAGTAATAGTTCATATATTTAATTTTTGACTGCTTTGTCCAAGTCATAACTCAGAAGTAACTGTACCAGTTTCTGTGGTCTATATACTAAGATTGGATTGATACAAAAAATTAGCATGGCCTCTATGCAAAGATGACTCACAAATTCATGAAGTATTCCATATTTTTTCTTGTACTTTAATAATTCATTTAAAAAAAAAAATAGTTATTTATAAAATATTCTCTTACAAATCATCTGCAGAAGTAAACAAGATTTGGAATTAAATAATCTATTAGGGTTGATATGCCATTAAACATCAACCATCCAACTGAAATTACCATGATAACTTTATATATATATATATGTATGTATGTATGTATGTCTGTATATATATATATATATATGGTGATGGAAAAGTATGTATTTACTAACCCCTCCACATGAACAGGATGCGACACAAGGTTAATTTTTTATGCAGGGTTTAACAGATTTGAATTCAGAGTTTTCCTTTTGGACCAGTTGCCATGCCAAGACTAAAGAGCCTAGTCTACCCTACTATTTTACCCATAGCTGGAGGGTATTAGTAATATGTGAAGAAATGCAAATAGTCTAATCCAGGGTTTTGAACTAGTGTCACTGTGTTCATTTCCTATGACGATATTCATTATACCATGAGCATCTCCAACTGATTAAAAGAGTAATTGAAAAGCATCTTCCTGTTTTAAAATACTTATAATTTATTTCTTATAAAATTTATAGTTAAAAAATAAATTATAAAAATTTAGAATTACTTTTCAATCACCCTGTATATATGAGCTCTGTTGGCTGTAGAATACACTGACTGCGTCTCTTCAGAGGGATAAAACCTCCACCTCAATGAGTGTCCTGGATATGATACTAAATTACATCTGATGGTGAGGCTCCAGTCTTGGAGCTTTGAGCATTGCCATTACTGTCCAGTCCACTCTGACTGAGAGTGGTAGTATCTGCTAGGGTTCCATCTATGGGTCAAATAGAACTGTTTAACCATTTAACAAACAAATGATTGATGTTAAGTTGAACTGTTAGTGGTACATCGCAATACTAAAACCATTTAACTGTGTGCAAACAAGTGAGCTCTGGCTTGTTTAAAAATGTTACCTACAAACTATTCATTTACAAATCATATATATTCAATATATATGTATAAACAAGATTTGGTATTAAATAAACTACAAGGGTTGATATGCTATAAAGCCCAACCAACCTATATATATATATATATATATATATATATATATATATATATATATATATATATATATATAATTAACAAATAAAATGTTATATTTATATCCATAAAGTTTATTTTCCAAAGCAATACTGAACGAATTGTCTATTTCCAAAAGATTTCAAGCCAAGATAAATAATGCTGCTGTTTTTTTTATTTTGTTGTTTTTTTTTGATTTTAGTGAAATTCTGGATGGAGTTGCAGTTTATGATGAAAACAAAAATCCTGTTACAACTTCCAAGGTAAATTTTTTATCATTTCAAGTATTCTTGGATATGTTTGAAATTATGTACCAACCAGTAGTAGTCAATTCCATGACTTAAATGTTGAAATGATTATGAAACTTGGATATATAAACTTATTAAAAAGAAATTTATTTTGTACGTGTGTAAAGAAGGAGGTACATTGAGTTATTATATAGACAACAGAAAATATCAATGCAGATTTAAATGATAACAAGTTCTACTGAAACTATATTACAAGAGGTCATTCCATTTGAATAGGGACCTTAACTAATTCATACTCCTTATTAATCAGGGACCAGAGGAATTATTTTCTATTTGATTATATGTAGAATAAGAAAGAACCTATATATATAAATAAATATGGATCTAAATCTGACAGTATGAAGAAAGTAGAAAAAAACCCAGGAGTTCCTGTTATCTCGACAAGCATCCTTCACTGTGTGAACAATTCTCATGATATCAAAGTCCTGATGAAGGTTATTAAAACTGAAACGTTTAACATTGGCTTTACATCAAAATAAATTCATCTAATTCGGATTATTTTTCTACTTTCTTCATATATAGTAATTGCCAAAGACAAGTGTATGAACATTTATTTTTAGGTTTTATCCTACTTTACTGGCTGGTATGGACCACTTTTTTGAATTAGCTGAGTTAGATCTGCTTGACTAAACTGAATAGCTTGAAATAGAAATGTTTTTCACAATTAAACTGTACTTACATTTATGTATATGTATGGGCAAATCAGCATACCACCTCTCAACTGTTGTTTCCAACAGAGCAGAGTTCGAATAACACTTATCAAACCATTGCTTTGTTTGAACAGTATTTTTCCCATCAGAAAGCAATGCTTTACCAACACCTGAAATTCAGATTTTTCCATTGTTTTGAAAATTTTTAACAGTAAATAAAGTTGGTGACCTTAGTCGAGGATGACCTGAATGCTCCCTTTTCAATAACTACTACACCGAGGTGTAAGGGAGGGCGCTACTCCTTTCTCTGGATTGCTCCATTTTACCCTTGATCTGTACCTTATAATGCTGAGTGCTAAGCAAGGCAGCATCAAGTACCATTTTTTAAAGTCTTTGGTGTGACTTGTCCTGAGATTGAACCCCAGTCTCCCAGACCATTGGTGAACACTCTACTCTGTAAACTAATAATCTGATTGGGCTCAAATTTTGACACATGCTATTTGAAGGTTAGTACTTTATAAAAATCATATGGATTTTTTATTAGTGGTGACATCTGTATATCAGACCCAGGACTTATTGAGTGATATGTTAACAATAAGTTTAATTCAAAAGAAGATATTTATTTCAAATTCTTTGCAACAAATATGACAGATGTTAAATCATGCAATCTGAAAAAAATCACTCTCAATGCTTTTATTTCTGTTTGTAGTATGCTGCAGTAAAAGGAATTTCCCAAGTTGTGTTTTCCCGAATAATCATGGCTGCACCTTCTATGAGTAAGTACAGAAAATTAAACAAATTTACTTACTGAATCTCAAGAATTTTACAATTGTTATTATTTATTGTTTTATAGCATTTCTTTATGTTTGTTAGTCTCACAAGACACTATGAATCTGCACCTGAATCTCAGTCTAAGTTTTGTGAAAAAATGGCAGCTTCCCACTCTGCCAATCTCTCATCTTTATAATACCTATGTTTTTGAAGAAAAGTGCAAATTGCTCTACTACTTAACTCAAACTAGCTCTCTTCTGCTTAAAAATTGACCTTGTGTCACACCTTTCTCTTTGCGGAGGGATTGAGTAAATACATACCACTCTGGGTCAGAGGATGAAGAGGTAATAACATCACTCTACCCAGGGTTCCCTAATTGGATTTTAGTGTCATAATAACAACACTCAATGAATGAGGATCACACTGAGAATTTTTAATGAAGTATGAGATAACTCTTATCCCTCGGCTGGTTCACAGTTCATTTGGCTGGGGCTGTAGAATATGCCAACTGCATCTCTGCAGAGGGATAAGACCCCAAACCTCAATGAGTGTCCTGGTTATGACACTCAACTATCTGATTGTGAGCTTCAGGAAATATGGAGTATCCCTTTATAGCCATTACTTCAAGGTCTACTCTGACCTGGCATAGTAGTACCTGTTAAGGTCCCATCTATGAATCAAAAAGAACTGTTTAATCATTTACTGTACTTGAAACCATTTAACTGTGTGTAAAGAAATCATTAGTATTAAATTGAATTATTAGTATTAGATAATAATGCTTGGAACCATTTAACTGTGTGCAAACAAATGAGCTCTGCTTGATTTACAAACTATTTACTTAAAAATCATATATATGTATAAACAGAATTTGGCATTAAATACCCATCAAGGGGTTGATATGCCATTAAATCAAATGTAGCCTATCCTAACCTCAGCTGCTTAGTCTCAAAAGACTGATGCCAAAGCAGTGGAGAGAATAGGATATATAAATGTTGCGTTTTAACAAGGCTGTTGTGAAAATAGAATCAAGTGGGCTTTAGTATTGACAACTTGAAGGTTTGTCATGTATTTGTCATATCTGAGTATGAAAACTTGCCACCGCAATTATTTAAGTGTGAGGAACACTATTCAGACAATTGTAACAGAGGAAATATTCTGTGGTTTAATATTTTCTCATGTCAAACAATGTAAAACAATTCATGTTAAATTAACAACATATTTATTGCCTGCGTAAACTTAATAGAATGAATACGGAAATAACATGATATACTAAAATAGTATATTATAGAGAAAAGTCCTATAATGCAGTTGAAGAGTTTTTTTGGCATAAGTTGAGAGTCATTAATAAATTGAAAGTTGTTATGTAAAGACTTACAAGGTTTGTTGGGTTGAGAGTCCCTGCTGTCTCGAGATGCACTCACTTGTGCATGCTTTCTGGTTGTCCAGACAGGAACAAAGAGAGAGAGTTTGACTTTTCTGTGCTGTTTTATATGTTATTTTTGTCATGCCACCTAGCAGCTATTAGAAGTACTATTTAGAAGATAAGGAATGTAATGCCTCAACGTATATTTTCTTGTCTGATTTTTCCTTTTATTTCAGCTTTGCTACCATTATTATTTGAGCATATTGAAAAGTACCGATGGATGCAACGTATGAGATTTCTGAATGCTCCAATGCAAGTTTTGGCCTCTGGGATGTTGTGAGTAAATCCATTCTTACTTGTCTACTAGAAAGCAATAGAGAAAGATTTCAGCTATTGTATGTAGATACATGCTATCTTTTTTTTTATTTATATATGCTATGATATCTGATATTTATTATCCAACTAAGAACATAATAAAAATCATTTAACTATCTCCAAGATTATTTTATAGCTGTGAATGGATATTCTTTTGTAGTATTGATACTTGTCTAATGTTTTGGTGGGTCTAATATATATATATATATATATATACTTGTATATTTTTAATTTTTTAAAACAATGGAAACATAAAACATTTAGTAGTTAGTCATGAAAAGTTGTGTACTGCTTTTAGCAAATGAACCTAACATGATTGTTTAACAGATATATATATATATATATATATATATACACCACTTAGTTTATCGCCTAATGATGAAAAAGCATTTACTTTACAGAAAAAAACTTTTTACAACACTATCTTCTTTCTTGTCAATGCACTTAACACTTCTCTATAAAGTACATAGATTGAACTTCATACAATAAAAATTTCAGATCAAAATTCAACTAATTACTGTGTCAAGCTACTTATTTGTTGATCCACTTTTATTTTTATTTATATATATATATAGCAACACAAGATCAATTTCTAAGTAAAATTTAACAGGTTTGAATTTAGAGTTTTCCTTCTCCTAGACCAGTTAACATACCAAGGTTAAAGAGCTCAATCTGCCCTACTATTTACTCATAGCTGAAGTGAACATAGTTGGGTTACCTTTACCAATGGTATGTGAAATGCAAACAACCTTGACCAGTATTTGAATTCAGCTTGGTGTCCATTTCCTATGACAGTAACCATTAAACCATGAGTGCATATATATATATATATATATATATATATATATATATATCTGAAGATCTCTAATTGTGCATGAAATTTTAGTCAAGATTGTTATGTTTTTTAAATACTGGCATATTGGTGTGATGGTTTTAGTATTCACCAACGGCCCAGGAGACCTGAGTTCAATCCGAGATCGAGTCATACCAAAAACTCAAAAGATGTTACTTGGTTCCTCCTTGCTTAACATTCAGCATTGTAAGGTATAGATCAAGGGTAAGTGGAGCAATCCTGGGACAGGAGTAGCGTCCTCCCTTACACCTTGGTGTAGTAGCTACTGAAAAGGGAGCCTTTGGGTCTCTCAACTTACTTACTTATATGTATAATTAGAATCATAATATTCACTATTAGATAAGACAGCAGCAAAATCAGTAAAAGATGAAAACTGTGCAAATGTATTGAAAGTGTAGAGCAAGATTTAACAATATCAAAAGATAATAAATGTAAAATTAAGATTACTCACTACTTGGAATTTCACATTAATGATCATCAGGTGAGATTCATCAAACCATAGACCTAATAATGTGAAACTCAATTGAGATTAATATTAATCTTAGTTCTATATGTATATATAATCTTTAAGACCAGATTTGTAGCCAGAAAATAGAGTACTGGAAGCAATGCATTATGAGATGGAAAGGTTAGAAACACTTGGATTATTTTTCATATAAACAGTGGACACATAGAATATGTATGACTTCATAAGGGAATGTTGTGCAATGCCTTCAGCAGCTGAAGCTCACAACTGAGCTAATTTACACTGTGAAATGTTCTTTCAGTAATTAATATCAAAGCATATATTTATCATATTTTTTACAGTTATGTTTGGTACTTTAAATACCTTGTTTGTTCTGATGTGACTCCTTCCCATGCATATCACATGTATATTCAGTATCTCCACCTACCAATTCATGGCACTGTTTCCTCCTGACCTATATGTTGAGCCATAAGTTCTCTTATGAACGAGGGTAATTTCACCCACATTCTCATTCATATTTTGAAAATGTCAAATTCATTATTTATCAGTCTAAATTTCCTGAGGATTTACTCATATTACAAAAGACCTCTGAGGAAGCCAATACATGAAAAGTTCAAGACATATATATTATGAATTATTGTTTTGCGGAGGGAGGGGATCACTGGTTCTTTTTATTTATTTTCTATTATTTTTTTCTATTCTCTTTTTTTCTGCAGGCTTCTGTTTATGACACCCACTGCTTGTGCACTCTTTCCGCAACAATGGTAAGCAAATATTATCTTTATTCAAGTTTCTTTACAAAGCAGAAAGAATTTTAAAAAACAGTGTATAAAAATACTTTTGAATTAAAATTTATTTGACTGTATATAATTGTATATAAGTCATGTTTGTAATATCAAATTTTTGTATAAAAAATAGAAAATTCAGTTATATATATATATATATATATATATATATATATATAAAAACTGAATTTTCTTTTATATATATATATATATATATATATATATATATATATATATATATATGTTGTACCAAATGTTTCTACTCCATTTTTCTTTGGGTTCTCAAGTCTGGGCTATACATTGTAAATTATTGTTTATGTATATTTTGTTGTAATTTTGTGATGGATTATTATTATACCAAGAAATGTTCTACCAATAGATATCATATATAACTTCCAAATGGTATGAATATGCACTTAACAGATAATACCAATCTTGATCAGAAGCACACTTAGCATAACAATTATTTTTGTAGGAAATGGAATCACTAATCTGAGTTCAAATCCTGGACAAAAGCTGTTAGCATTTCATTTCATGCAAATGCTCTTGGAAAGACATGAATCTATCTTCTCTTTTCAGCTGGGAGTAGGGCAGACTGAGTTCTTTAGCCTTGGTTAGGCAACCAGCCTAGGAGAAGAAAAACTCTGAATTCAAACCTGCTTTCTCTGCTTAAGAATTTACTCACGTTTATATCACATCCTGCCAATAGTGGAGAGGTTGGGTAAATACAAACAAACATGCCATCCAAATACAGAAAAGATTGTAAGGTAAAAACTAACCGTAAGAATCGTAAGAAAGGTAGGTTGGTTTAATAGGATGTCAACCTTTGTTGGATTATTTAATGTCAAGGTCAGTCTTTTCTTTTTCCAAGCAATTATAGGGGTTTAAAGTAACCAATGATAATAACCATTTGTAAACTATTGTAGCTTCAACAAATAATTTGCACACAATTATAAGGTTTCAAGTTTGATACTAGTAAGTATAGTTGGCAACCATAGTCGAGGATGGCCTGAAGTCTCCCTTTTCAATAGGTACTACACTGAGGTGTAGGAGAGGGTGCTACTCCTTATACTAGTAATCATATACAATTCTAAGATTTCAAGTAACTATCCCTATTTATTAATAATAGTAATAATAATTTGTTTGCATACGGTTATATGCTTGCAAGTGTTCTTATCTAATACAAATTGTTCACACAGTTATATGGATTCTAGTATTCTTATCTAAAACTAATAATTTTAAAACAGAACTATTTGACCTATACATAGGACTCTATAGGTATTACAACTCTGGGTAGTAATGACAATGAAGGCATGACTTCACCCCCAACCCGGAGCTCAAAATTTGGAGCCTCTCCACCAGATGCAGTTTAATGTTTTACTTAAGACTACCTTTTTAGTCAAATAAATCTGTTTGAAAATCATTAGTATTAGATAGGAATACATAGAACCATATAACCCTATGCAAATTATTTGTAATAAATAGGGAGACTTGATACCCTATAACTATGCAAACAAATGATTCAATCACTGGTCATGTAATTTCATTCAGTCATGGGGGCACTACTCATGTAGAATGTCTTGGGCAGAAATAGCCAGGTAGATCCATCCCTCTTCAGATTTACAACTTATTTGAAATTAGAGTTTTCCTTCTACTTGACCAGTTACCATACTAAGGTTAAAGAGCTCAGTCTATTTACCCACTGCTGTAAGAAGAATATATGAATTCATACCTTTCACTACATGAAATGCCAACAGCCTCATTCAGGATTTGACCTTGGGTAGCTGAGTCTACTTCCTACAACAATAACTGTTACATTACAAGGGATCAGGCGGAATAGTCCCAAAAATCAATGCCTTTTCACTTTGAATGATTATTATTATTAAATAGGAGTGGTTTCTTGAAACCGTATAATTGTATATACTTGCATATTATGAGACTTTCTGAGACCTAAATTTTAGCCTAATAGTTCAAGGACGACCAGCTTGAACATACATACAGCAGCTCTGTGAGGATACAGGATGCAGCCCTGAAGACCTGCCAGAAGCGATGAATGATAGGGAGAAGTGGCGAGAGAGGGTCAGGGATATCCGTGCTAGCGGCACAACGTGATGATGATGATGATAAATGTGATGCAAACTAGGCCTAGCCCTATCCTTGGCCAACTATTTACACAAAGTTTGTATCTCGCTTATGGTGTGACCCACAAAAATTTAGTTCTCAGAAAGTTGCATGATACTCAAGTATATTCAATAAATCATCTGTATTAGATAGGAATACTTGAAACCATATAACTGTGCAAATATTTGTATCAAATTTTGGCATTAACTAACCAATGAGGGATTTATATGGTGTTAAACAAATAAAGCAAATCAAACTAAAATCTGCTTGATCTATTTTATTTTTATGCATGTGTGTACACATTCATTTTGATTGATATATAGAAGTAGTTTTTGTTTGTTTTAATTTCTTTTCTTTTTTTTTCTTTCTTTCAATTTATATTTTTTTTGTGAAGCTCAATCCATCACTCAAAGCTGTCTATTCTGGATAAGAAGAACCTTGAGGAGCTGAAACAAAAATATGGTGAGACCATTCCAGAAACTCTTTACTTCAACAAGGGCCTTTAAAATATTTTCTTTATTCTAAATCTTCTGACTGCCATAAAAACAAGTGATAGAACAACAAGCTGTACCATTACTTTCTGAATAGAACTTTTCTTTTTTGTTCTATTTATTCATTAAAAAAACAAAAATGAAAACTACTGCTGATTTTATTTTTGAAATTCCAATCAAGAAATGATTTAATAACAGATATCAAATTTTTAACATTTTATTTAGGTTATTTTATTTCATACAACTGGGCCATTGACCTAATGGGTAGAGTGTTTGCCAATGGCCCAGGAAACCAGAGTTCAATCCCATATCAAGTCATACCAAAGACTCAAAAAATGGTACTTGATTCAGCCTTGCTTAACACTCAGCATTATAAGATAAGGATCAAGGGTAAAGTTGAACAATCCAGGGAATGGAGTAGCACTCTCCCCTACATCTCGGTGTAGTAGCTATCGAAAAGGGAGCCTTCGGGGCCACCCACGGCTAAGGTCGCCAACTTTACTTACTTATTTTATACAAATAAGAATTATAAGTATTACTTATTCACATTTTAACAAAAGTACTGTTTTTTAAATTTCTGTATTCTTTCCATTACTCTGATTGTCTATTTATATAATATGTCTGTGTGCATGAGAAAGAACACAGTTTAAAAAATCAAATTGACATGTTTTGCTAACATCATCAGAATGTCAGTCTGCTTTTCTAACTTATCTTCTTTCTCAAACTGTTAATTTTCATTCAAAATTTTACTCATATTTACCAGTGCAAGTTAAGTGAAAAAGTCTTGAAAATTTGCACTCTGTCCTACTGGCCTAAAGTTACTTTCTTCACATACCCACCCTAAACCTAAAGGAATGTAATTCATGTAAGGCAATAATCTGCTTCAATATGACCTGAATGAAGTGTATAAATTACACATAGTTTAAAATACTAAATAAACAAAAGAATAGTTATCTTTATTTGCAAAAAGCAACTTAAACATTTACGGAAAATATTTGTCAAAAATGAATTATAGTAATATGGATAAACAAAAGTATGAAAAATAATTTTTAAAAAATCACAAAAATCAATTCTTATATCAAATCATTACAGTAGTTTGGTTTGGTTTCTTTGTTTAATGACATATTGACCTTTGTATGTTATTTAATGCCAAAGCTATCCTTGTAGAAGAACACCAGTGATACTATTTAACCCATATTTAGAAGGATAAAGGGGCTCATACCTTTCCCAAGGAGTATTAGTCTGAAAATAAACCTAATAATGCAACTGGTATTTAAACTTGCTCATTTTGAGGCTGCAATCTAGCACTTTAGCCATTACCCCACAGGGACTTCCCCCACTACAAACTGGTAGTAATTTATATGTTGTATATCAATATTGAACCAGCCCGTTGGTTTTATTGGATAGAGTGTTCACCAATGACCCGGGAGACCAGGGTTCAATCCCAGCTTGAGTCATACCAAAGACTCAAAAGTAGTACTTGATATCTCCCTGCTTAACACTCGGCATTATAAGGTATGTATCAACGGTAAAGTAGAGCAATCCAAGGAAAGGAGTAGCACCCTCCCCTACACTTTGGTGTAGTAGCAATTGAAAAGGGAGGTTCGGTCAGCCTTGACTACGATTACCAACTTGACTTTTACTTATATCAATATTATGAGTATTTTCACCCTCCTCAAATGATCTTGACTTAAATGGAACATTATTACATAACAAAAGAAAAAAAAACTGGTGCTTTGCAGAAAACTAAATTGTGGAACTAAAGTAGCACAGTATAGGTACAGTTTTACCATGGGCATTTACTAGTGGGCTAGGTGTTAAATTTTTCCATAATGTAAGAAAAAAGAAAAAATGCAGACTATATATGATCAAAAGTATCCATACATCACTAAGCTACCTACAGAATATCTTAAATAAAAATGGGCAGACCATTTATGTTCATTTATTATAAATTCAAAATTGCAGTGCATCATTGAGACCAAAAGATCTATTACTGGGGGGGGTGTATATATATATATATATATATATATAATGATGGCTCTCAAATTTGTGTATGGGGACCATATGACATGATTTTGTAACAACCCTATGATATTAAGCAATAGCTTGAAGTATTTTATAGTGAAGAAAAATGTTTGGTAATTTTTCAACCCCCACCCACACAAAGAGCAAATATACCTCATTAGATGTTATTGAAGCAACCAGTTTTATATCAGTGTTCTTCTAAATGGATACTTTGACAAAAGCTAGGTGTCGTTCACTCCCAGTTTTATACTAGTGTATGTTTCTCCTAGAAGAGTGACTTACAAAAAATTTGGTATTTAGGGAAAGTCCCTGTGGCATATTGGTTAAAGTACTGTATTACAGCCTTGAAGTAAGTGAGTTCAAATTTCAGTCATGCTATTACATTCACTTTCAGACTTTTGGGAAAAGTATGAACCCCTTTATCCTTCTAATTATGGGTTAAATAGTACCACTACTATTCTTCTACAAGGATGACTTTGGCATTCAATAACCCATGAAGGCTGATATGCCATTAAACAAAAAAACTGAACCAACCCTTGGTATTTATGAGTGTGTTAGATGGGCGTTGACCCCAAAAGAGGTTCATTTAGCCTTTAGCTGGTCTTACTTTTCATCCTGCTAGGTGTCTAGCCACCCTCCTTACCCAGTAAGTCTGGTGGAGAACCAGTTTAGTGACCAATCACCTGACCATACAGCAGGTTGTACTGTGTTACATGTTACCAGTAATATATATATATATATATATATATATATATATATATATATATATATATATACATGATGGTCAAATGTATTTGTACTCATGCTGATAGGGAGAAATTATTCATTAGAAGTTATTTTTACAGATTGGTTTTCTGAAGAGCATTTGGCTCTACAATGCTGCTTCAGTGGCAATTTATTAAGTGACCCAGTGCAAGAATATATATATATATATATATATCAGTTAAACTTCCACAAAACCACTTAAATTTTTTCCCCTCAAATCTTATTCTTGCCCAGTTACCAATCCAAGCCAATATATTTATGCCTTCCCCTAGAAAAATGTAACAGATCCTCTTCAAGTTTCTCTATCTCACTAATTAAAAGCAGACTTACATCTTTTCTGTGGCAGTCTGTGCAGGTAATCTATAATCTGAATTTCAACTGGGTTCCATGCTACAATATTAATTGGGAAGACTCTTCCTTCTGGTAGTGCATATAACATCCAGCAAATCTCATGTGTCATTGCTGATACATTTGGTAGGGTTCCATATAGTCCTTTAGTGATATAATCCCTCCAAGAAACATTCATCACCATTCATTACATCATATATATGTTCCATAAACCAAGGTTTCCATTGTTTTGCTGATGCTTGATGTGGAATTTAATGTCTCTACTGCAACTTGAGAAAAATAAATATTGGAAAAATTTTATTCAAATAAAAATAAGTGAATCATAAACACCATTGAAAAATTTTTAAAAAAAACTTTAATTTTACATGTTCTTGAGAAGGGATTCTGCCGAAACCATTTTAGGATTTGGACCTGTTTATGATGTCCTGACCACTGACCATTATTCTTAGGTCAATGTTTAGTCAGTGCAATCATTTTCAATCAATTTCAAAAAAGCTGAAACTGTTATTTGACTTACAAAGTTTATATATCAACATGCACATATAAAATGTATATATTTATATTCATATATGTATGCATATAAATACATACATAGGCATCTCTGAATATATATACATGTATGTGTGTGTTTATATATATAAAAAGACATATCTATACACACACACATACACATGTATATATATATATGTATTGTGTGTATGTGTATAAATATACACACATATGTATATATTTGTGTCTGTGCATAAATATGAAAATGCTCACACAACCCCTCATCTGTAAGGGATGTGTTAGGGCTAATTATTCAGAAAACAGAATTCAAATTCCTGTTGGATCTGCTTTTTTGACTTTTGCTATATTTCCCTTGGGAAAGGCATGAATTGAATTCTCCTTATGCTTTGTTCCTGCATCAGTTAACTTTACCACACTATTAATCATAAGCATTCCATGATGGTGATAAGTTAGCAGCTGAGTTGACCCCTTTTCCTTAATTACCTGACCTTTTCAGCTACGGAACAGTGTTTTTTTTTTTTCTATTCGTTTTTTATGTGAGATTCTAAATTCAAACACTGTTTGTGAATCTCCTATTATAAGAGATTCCCAAACAGAGCCTTTCTGAATGATTAGATTATTCTGAACATATATATAGTTTATGCCAATAAAGGAAATAAGAATACCTGAAAATTATGCACACATTTTATCATACATTATGCATATACTGTATTCTTATACATCATTAAGCATATATAAAAATGTTTTTTGCCAATATATATATATATATATATATATATAAAGAGAGAGATATATAGATTATAATTGTTGCCAACAAGGAAAAGGTCTTAATATGCAGGACAAAGTTTTTAAAAATTCTCAATATCCAAAAGACAGATCTATTATGCTAGTAAAAAACAGTTTTTTTTAATAGCAAACAATTGTTACTAATAGTTAACTAATAGAAACCATATAACTCTGTACAAAAAAAATTAATGCAGGCAATTTTTTAAAAATTCAATGGAACATTAAAAATATAGTTTTTACAATCATTTACAAATGAAAGAAATTTCACCATTAAATAACGCATAAAGAAATTATATGCCATTAGATAAATAAACCAAACCATGTATATGTATATCCATGGTGGAAGTGTGCAAAAAACATCATTTAAGCTTCCAAGCCATTTTTCTTATCTTGGATAATGCTTTCTTACAAAGCATTTAATTTGAAGTTTGGAATCTTATGGATAAGGAAGATCAAAGAGTTATAATGAACAGTGAGGATGTACAGTCACACAGCGCCTTATTCACATAAATGCTACTAAGAAACATTTTGAAGATAGTTCTCTTTGCTCTAACACCTAGAAAAGCTGCAAGAATACCAATGAATATGTTTGTTTATTTTTTTTTTTATTCGTTGGTGTAGTGTAGTTCAGACAAGTTACAGAAAGTACCTACTAGTTGTTTACATACACATCATTTAGGAGTGGAAAAAGGTCTCAACTTCTGGCCCTACTTTCAAAATTTAACTTATTAGGATGGGAAAACAATATTTCTAAACAAATATTTGAATTTTGATTTGAAACAAATTAATTTCTTCCCTATTTACAAAATGTAAATTTGTATTTTTGTTCTCAATATATTTATGAGGGCATATAGAAAATAAATTTGAATATCAGACATATTGTAATTTTTTTTTTAATGAAAAATGTTCCTTTTTAGTGTAAGAGCGAAAAAATTAGTTTTATATATTCTTATGAGCATTATACTATGTTTCCTTTTTTAAATATCATAAATTGCAGATTAAAGATTGATTTATATGCTGCAATTTATGCAAAGTTCTATTCAGAAGTCAAACATTATAATCAGCTGTTATTCTTCAAGGCAGTATTTGTGTAAAGAATGTTTCACTGGGTAGCACATTTGTGTTTAATAGTCGACTCATATATTTCATATTGTTTTAATTGGCAGTTGGTGAAAATGTGAAGTAGTGAGTATTTGCTCACAGTTTTGATGTTCTAAAACAAAGGTTCTAAAAAGGAAATCTGTAATCCCCATTAGAAATCTCAGCAGATTATTTACAAACTTTTATCTTGATAATTCCAAGTGTTCTTTAGACTATTAAACTTATTCTTGGTTTCACTTCTGTTCTTACTGCAACATTGCAACTGATCCATTCTTCAGCTTTGTTCATATGAACAATCTGTAATAAAAGAGAGAGTTCTCTTTCTTCAACAATTGCTCATGGCTTGAATCATTTAATTCTTAGCAGTGAGTGTAACTCAAGGGATTTCATGTTTCATTACACATGCGTGATGCTCTCTAATTCCCTTTTGGCTAAATAAAGAAAACCATACTGCATTGAATTCTATATTAGATTAACTTATACATGTCTGACAGGACTATAAACACTCCTTCTTTCAATTTTCTCACTCTCCATTAATGTTCCCTATCTATTATTTGGACCTCATCCTAGAAAGTGTAAAGCTCTTCTCTCCAGATTTGATCTGCCAAACCAATTTTATTTCTTTTGTATATACCTTTCTTGTATTCCTCAACTCTGACTTTCAGAAAACAGCTGGTTCTTGCCTTATATTATTTTCTTTATGAATACAATCTTTTATCAACTACTTCTCTTGTGAGAGATCAACTCTTGTATGGAGATTGGAAAGAGCAGTTGTACTATTGAAGAACTCTGTTGGTGTAATGTCCACTAATCTTTTGAATTCATTTAACTACTCATATTACACGTGGTATTCTAACTTTAGCTCCATAGTCTCTCTTATATTCATCCTCTTATTATCTGTTTGAAGAATAATATAGGTTGTTTTTACAGACTTGAACACCTGTTGTAACAAAAAAGCAACTCAAAGAATGAGCTCATTAGTTTAAACACTTGGAATGATAATGACTCTTCACAAAATTATTGAACAATTTTTTTTAAAGTCTTGATCAGCAACTAACTTAACCAATAATGATGATATATTATTATTTACATTGAAACTAGGGAACAGAATATCAATTTGAAGTTGGTGATCCTAATTGTTATGTAGAAGATTGTGTTGATAGTGACCTGTGTGGTTTGAACACAGATCTCCAGCCAACAAACACAACTGTTGAAATGGATTGTGCTACAGGGTCACATGACTAGAAATAGTAATATATATATATATATATATATATATATATATATATATATATAAGTCTGACAAGGTGTGAGAATGTATGTGATGTTGCATTGTGAGTTAGTATTGCATTAGTATTCCATACTCAGTGTTCAGCATTGTATGAGAGTAAAGAGATTATAAATTGTTGGACAAAGTTACCCACCTCATGGAACATTATAAAAGTGGCGATGAGGAATCATTTTGAACTTTACAAAACTTATATATGTTCAAAAATCTTGTTATACAAAATTATTATAAACACTCACTATAATATAAATTACTGATCTCATAAGCTATTGATAGTGAGTTTGATCCTCAATGACTTTTCAATAGTTGTGCCACATTTGATTTACCCCAAATAAATAAAAACTGCAATTAATGGTCACTGATATTCTAGAAAAAATACAATAACTCTAATTTACTAATTTATATATCCTTTTATTTTGTTATATAAAGAATAGATGTATTATACCCTTTTTATTTCCTACAGGATTTTAAATCTTTCAATTTTTAACTTGTAAATTTATCATCTCTCAGACATTAATATAAAACATTTTGGAACCTTTGTTTTAGAATGTGTAAAGTATTTTGAATAGAAGTTGTGTGCTTTTTAAAAAGTCTCCTTCAATGTTGAGTTTAATTAAAAGCAAATTAGATTGACTTCTTCCTCATTTGTGAAGTGTAGAATGATATTTTGTTCTCAATGCATATGGGAGGATGTAGAAAATGAATTGGAATATCGGCCATATTGTCATTTGTTTTTCTTTTCATGTAAAACAAGATTCAGTTTTTATTGCAATAATACTCTCCTAAATTATGGATAATTTACTTTTACGCAATTTTATATCCTGTTATTTTAAAACAAATTCTTACAGCTGAAGCAAAATTATTTCTTTGGCACAAAATACAAATGAGTTTTATGAATTTCTGTTGCACTTATTTGTGCATTATTTTTGTTATCAATGATTTTTAAATAAATTTAAAATCTATTAAAATACCTCATGATGAAATGCAAGTATTATAAGATGTAATAAATAAATATTTTTATTACACAAGCGATATCTTTTTTTTTTTTCTGTGAAATATCTCTGAGAATCGCTCAGTGTTTCTCATAGTCTTAATATCTTAAATGACACAAAATAAAACATTGTAAGATACTTAATATGAGAACATTAATTTAAATGTCATTTTCCATTTTAGGATTTGAGTAGATTTTTTTTCAAATTTGTTAAATGTTGCTTTTTAAAATTCCAGTCCAAGTTTAAAAAGAAATCAGCTTAGTTCAAAATGGAGAAAATAAGCTGAAAAAAAATTACTTTATCAGTGTTTTTATATGATCCTGCCATAATCTCAGTGATTTCAAGAGAACAAAGGCTCTTACAAATAAGGTGATCAACTTCACTGGCAGCTAAAGCTTCAGATAAACTCAACAAAATGGCAGCTACTGTAATTTTTCCAATGAAATTGATTAAAAAAATTAGTTCACAGAATAAAGAATGATTGAATAAGTGTATTAAAACTGTGATAAATATATAAAATTTGAATGGATTTATCCTTTTTTTTTCCCTGAGTAAGACATTCAATTTTGAAATCTTGCTTTTAATGCATGTCATATTTCTCAGGTTACATTAATTGATTATGAATGAATATTTTCTTTTTCTTTATTTTTCTTTCCTTTAATCTATTTAGCCATTTTAGTCAGTATTTATTCTGTAAGTTTATTATCTGGCCAATGATCTTGTTTTGAAACAACAAATTTTTTTGATTAAGTTTGATTTTTCTTCTCACCGCTCAGAGATCAAAGGGAATCAAAAAATTTTAATGAGATTTTATATAAAATTGATAGTTTGGATTTTTTTGTTTATTTTTCATTCTGAAATAGCTTTATCCAAGATATTAATAAATCTTAAATGTTAAATATGAAGAACTTGGCCTATCAAACTGTTTTGGAGTCAATGTTTAGAAATAAATATTACTCCTTTTCATTCAACCAGAATACAGGAATTAAAAATGCTAAAGTAAGTACATTTTTTTTAAATGTGTAAACAAAAAAAAATCCCACAAAAAGTTTACTAGTTGAGATACAAATTCAAAAACACAAAAGAGAACAGATTTTGACATTTTTGTCATTTTTTTTCCCAATTTAAAATCTGTTATCTTTAAATTTTCTTACTGGATAAAATTTATTCAAGAATAAAATTGGTGATCTGTTGTCTAATTTGCCCCATCTTTTTTTTTTTTTTTTTTTTTTAAGTTTTCCTTCAAGAATCCAATTATATTTTGTTTTAGTTTTATTAATTTCTTATCTCTTACTTATGTACAAGACTGATTATAATGATAATAAAATTCGTTTGTATAAACAAATTCATTTGACTTTCTTACTTTTTAAAAATTTGCTTGAAATGTTCATATTTTGATGAATATTGATACATTGTGCCTGTTTTGATGAAGATATGCTACAACCATTGCCAAATTTATGCATGGGCTAATATGGGTTGCAGCCCAGAGACCCCAAAATGACAAGGGACTCCAAAATAAAGATATAATGATGGACAGAATAGATTTATTATTAAATTTAATAGGGCTCCTTTGTACTAATTTGAAACAATTTAGAGTATTTACCCCTTATAGTTAGAGTGGGTCTTTTGAATTCAATGAAAGCACTCTGACAGAGATCTGTTTAGATTTTGATGCATCTTTTTTATATGCACATAAATTTTGGATGTAACTTTTTTAATGTTAAAAATTTTGTCTACTTTGCTCAATTTATGCTTAATTTTTTCGATGCAATTTTATAACTTAAAGTGTAACATAGACAAACTATAAGTAGATAGGTATATAGTTACAAATAAATGTATTAATATATGAATAGCTGGATACATAAGATAAATATTCTAGATTGTTTTGTGTTGCATTATCGCTGTTGTAAAAATTCATACACCATGCAACCATAAACATGACACACATTAAATTGTATTTTATTGGATAAAACATTACAATAAACAACACACAATTTGATTGAACAGATGTTGGTATTTATTTTGTTCCTCAAATGTGACACAGAGTTGAGCTCAATATAAAGCCTAATATACTTAGATGTGGGTAGAGGTAAAAATATCCAATCCCAGTTCACTGTGCTAGAAAGACATCAGGCTCATTCACAATCATCCCGTTTAGTACTATAGAAAAGTGCTGAACCAGAATTCAAATCTCCAGAAAGTACATTTTAACTTTATGCCCTGTCTTGCCTAAAGACAAGAATAATCCTTGTAATTATTTACCTCCCAACAAGAACAAGTGTGACATAAGGTTATGTATTTATCCAATCCCTCTGCCACAGGTAGGATGTGATACAAGGTCAATTTTTAAACAGCATAAAACTTTTTTGAATTCAGAATTTTCCTTCAAGACTGGTTGCTAAACCAAGGCTAAAGAAACCAGTGTTTACTCATGCTGGACGGAGAAGATGGATTCATACCTTTTCCAAAGACATTTACATGAAATGCAAACAGGATTGTCCAGGATTTGAACTCTGGTCACCAATTCCATTTTTTATGGCAATAACCATTATGCTAAGTGCATCATTTTAATGTGTACTCCTAGGTGAATACAAAAAATACCTAGCCTCTAAATGCCTATGCTACAAATCAGTCAGGGAGACCTAAGATCCACCCTTTTAGTGGAATGAGGAGGTGCTGCCCTAAATCTAGAATATCTAAAGTTTAGACATATTTGCTTCAACTTTGTCTTACTCAAAAGTAAGAACTAGGCTAGGAGTTATTTACCTCTTTATGAGGACAAATATGACACAAGATCAGTTTAATATGGGATTTTACTCACTTTAACATGTGCACATGTACATGAACCGGACCATTGGCCTAATGAGTAGTGTTCACAATAGTCCGGGAGACAGAGGTTCAATCTCAGGTTGAGTCATACCAAAGACTCAAAAAAATGGTACTTGATGCTGCCTTGCTTAACACTCAGCTTTATAAGGTACGGATCAAGGGTAAGTGGAGCAACCCAGGGAATGGAGTAGTGCCCTCCTCTACCCCTCGATGTAGTAACTATTGAAATGGGAGCCTTCAGATCACCCTCGACTAAGGTCGCCAACTTTACTTTTTACATGTGCACATGTTCAGAACTAGTCTAGTCTCACTGAATTTTACTGCAGTCATTAAGGTGTACTATTGGCTCTACCTCTTTTAATGTAATTTGAAGAGATTGTTAGGGAGATGGATTCCCAAGGATCAAGAATTTGACAATTTATGTGCTGTCTCAACTAAAGAAAAGAACAATGTAAGTACCAGCTATAACGGGCCAGAGTTGATATTTGTTTCTCCACAAGGACAAATTTGTTACAAGATCAAGTTTAATATTGGGTCCCTGAAGATTGTAATGAAAATGGATTCTGATGCTTGCTTTCCCTTCTGGCAAGCAGTCCTGTCTTTTTCACCTGCCATCTCAGTACACTCATCTGCTCAGTCCTGCTGTGAACCAACAAGGCAACAACAACAATGCTGAGATTACTCCTTTTATATCAGTTCTGGCAGGCCGAAATTTGTATATGTCACAAACTCCATCCCACCAGAGACGAGATGCATGACCTATAAATTGCACACCCAAGAACACTCATGCTTCTGATTTTTTTCTATAATTCTGGCACTCAACACACAAGACATGTTCGCGCTCGTTTTGAACTTTGAGGTAGGCCATTTTGCTCATCACTTCTTACTTCTTTCCTTTTTCCTTTTGGTGTTGCTATGAAAGGAATTCGTTCAAAACAGCTTCGTTGTCACATTTCATTCTTCCTACTCATTACCTGTTTTTTATCCCGCCAGGGACGGTTGCTAGATTCACATAAACATCTGCTATTCTGCCTGCTTATACAGTACGTCACTCGTTGTCTCTTTGAACAACAAGCCCTGGTTAGCTCATTGGAGGCAGCAGTCTGCGGGTTCTGCCTTTCAATTTCACTACAGTCCCATGTATGTTTCTGTGGGTAGAGTCAAAAATTGTATAGACATTCTGGACTACCCTTTACCCTTCTTTTCTCATTGCAATAAGGAAGTGTTTCCTGAGAGACAAATGGTATGGTATATTAACCAAAGTTAAGAATGAATATAATCCTTACTCTGGAGATGGAGTTGATGTTAAACAAAATCTTTTTTTCTGTGTGTAAAATAGTAACAACAAATATGACACCAACCAGAGACACGGGTGTTCAGTTTTAGTTACTTTGTTTAAAGGCATACTAACCTTTGTGAGTTATTTAGTGCCAAATGCATCCTTGTAGAAGAATGGTTGTAGTACTATTTAACCTATAGTTGGGGGGATAAGAGGGTTCATACCTTTCCCAAGGGTATTAGTCCAAAAGTGAACATAATAGCTGGACTGTAGTTCGAACTTGCTTACTACAATGTCTCAGTCCAGCACATTAGCTACTACTCTATGGGGACTTCTTCACAGGGTTATTGAGTGCCTTTACAGGTACTATTTAAACTTCTGTGATATCATCTATGCTCTCATAGCAGAGCTGGTAAAGCAGCTAATATGTATATATTTACCTAACCCTTCCTCCATGGGTAAGATGTGACACAAGGTTAATTTTCTTAAAGTAGAGTAAAGCTGGTTTGAATTCAGAGTTTTCTTTCTCCTTGACTAGTTGCCTAATTAATGCTAAAGAACCAGTCTACCCTACTATTTACTCATAGTTATGAGAAGAACAGATTCATACCTTTCCCAGGGGCATTAGCACAAACATCCTTATCTAGAATTTGAACTCAGGTTGCCAATTCCCACAGCTAATATGTAGAACCAGGCTTCCCTAAAGAAGAAGAGAATGAGAGTTCAAATCTTATGGGAAGCTTATTCTTTATTCTTGTTTTCAATGCACTTTGTTCCTTGCAGTCAGAGAAATGTTAACCCAAGTAAGTTGTGATGAAAAGTAACTAGAATTAGGAATGCAAAAGATAATATTAGTCAAAATTATATGATAATGAAATGATAATAATAGTAATAATGTAGATAATGATAATATAATAATAATGAAATGGTAAGAATATAGAAAAGGATAATGATGATATGAATGATCATAATAACATAAGGTAATGAAAATAATATAGATAATGATGATAATGATACAGATAAAAATAATAATAGTAATGAAATCATAGATAATAATGAAATGATATATAAAGTTGGCGACTGTAGTTGAGAGCTACTCAAGAGCTCCCTTTTCAATAGTTATTACACTGAGGTGTAGGGGAGGGTGCTACTCCTTTCCTTGGATTGCTCCACTTCACCCTTGAAATATACCTTATAATACTGAGTGTTAAGCAAGGAAGTATCAAGTACCACTTTTTGAGTCTTTGGTATGACTCTACCTGAGATTGAACCCCTGTCTTCCAGGCCATTAGCAAACACTCTACCACTAAGCCAATGGGCCAGTAAATGATATATAGATAAGGATAATAATGCAATGATTGTATAGATGATGATAATCATGATAATATAATTAATGAAATGATGATAATAATTATATAGATAAGAATAATAAGGAAATGATAATCAGATAATAATAAGGATAATACAGATAATGAAATAAAAATGAAATCATTATATAGATATTGCTAATAATAATGCAATGATTATCAAATAGATGATGATGATAATGTAAATGGTATAATAGTAATAAAAATGATAATATAGATAATGATAATAAGGAAAATCAAAGTTGACTTAATTTCATAGTGGTCACTTAGTTGGTTATAAATATGAACACTTGAAATACAAATTTCTGTCCTTATAGAATTCTTTTTCATTTATCAGTGATATCATGGGTTACATGAACATTCACTACTAATGATAAAACAATTCTTGATTGGTTTCTTTGTTTAATGGCATATCAACCTTTGTAGGTTATTTAATGCCAAAGCCATTCTCCTAGAAGAACAGTAGTGGTACTATTTAACCCATAGCTGGGAGGATAAGGGGGTTCATACCTTTCCCAAGGGTACTTGTCTGAAAGTGAACATAATAGCGTGACTGGAGTACGAACTCGCTTACTACAATTCCGCAGTCCATCGCTTTAACCATTACACCACGAGGGCACCCCCAACAATTCTTGAGTTACCTATGTTGGATTTATATATTTTCATTTCAAGTATGTATTTACCTAACGCCTCTGCTACAGGCAGTCACAAGGTCAATTTTTAAACAGAGTAAAGCTGGTTCGAATTCAGTTTTCCTTCTCCTAGATTGGTTTATGTATACACAGGATGGGTTTGGCATCATAGGAAATAGAATCAGCAACCAGAATCCAAATCTGTTTGCATTTCAAGTCGTGATAAAGACCTTAGGAAAGTCATTAATCCATCTGTTCTCCCTCCAGCTATGGGTAAATAGCTGGGCAGACTGGGTTCTTTAGCCTTGGTAAAGCAACTAGCCTTGGAGAAGGAAAATTCTGTATTCAAACCAACTTTACTCCACTTAAAAAATTAACCTTGTGTCACAGCCTGTCTATGGTGGAGGGGTTGGGTAGATATATACCTGAGATGGAGTACAAAAATTGTTCAACATTCCTTTTTGAACCACCTCAGGAATGGACTCTGACTCTACATCTTAGATGTAATAGCGGAGTTACAACCTGGAAGGATGGTCATCTTAAGCTGAGTGATATTATTATATTCTTGGCTATGGATGACTGGCAAGAGTGTACTGGCATAAAAAAATATACCAGGTAAGTACAGGATGTCTCAAAATAGATGCAACCCATTAATATGATAATTCATATTGCATCAAATCATTTTTCATCTGAGTTTTAAAAAGCAATCATATCACTTCAGAAAAGTCAAACCAGATAACAAGGGAAGAAATTGATTAACTTTATCCTACGGTGCACAGGAATGACCAAGTTCTTGGGAATGTCTACACAGGGACATTTTTAGACTCCTTCCGACAGAATCTCTCACCGCATCCACATTGTCTAGACACCTTGCCAGATCTGGGATTTTCTGCCTTCTTGTTGAGGTTGTTTGCTGACCCTGTGGCTTGAAATTTTTCTACTTTCACAGTTTTGAATGATTTTGTCTCCAAATAAGTAGTGACACAAACATTTTTTCCTCTCTTGTCCAAGGCTTTGTGAACAAGGATTTATAGTTGTTAGAATATGCTATTTTCAAATCTGAAACAAAAAAGAACACAACATTATTATTAGTAGAATTATTAGCAGTCACATGGGTCTTATGTATAATGAGACACCCAATATATCTGCATACAAACACAAAGGCTATCAGGTGTTGCCTGGTGGGAAAATAGCATTATATGGGTCTCATCTATATTGAAACACTCTGTATATTTCCACTTCATGTAGTATGAAAATCTCTTACTTTGTCTTTGGTGTAAAGAGACTTAAGTATTTTGTTCAGCTATTGGGAAGTATCTCTTTTTACTTGTAAATTGTCAAGTAAGTATTTCTGATAGATTGGTTGATTGGGTTGGTATCTTGTTAGATTCTCTTTGGTATAAGATGTACGCAAGATTGTCATTTCTATTTATGAATTTTTCCGATAAAAATTAGCCAATTAGAGACAAGGACTGAAAGTATTCAAGATAGTTTGAAACAGTTCTCAAATGAAATTGCTAGTTGAACTTTCTGCCAAAGGATTTTAACACCAGAGGAAATCTACAGACTAGGATTACCAAAGCTGGATTCTGTGAACAACAGAACCACTCCTACAATGGTGATAAGGATTTTAACACATATCAACCCTGGTAGGGTACAGGGTATTTTAGCAAAATATGGAATAATTTTTGAATGTTTTTTTTGTCTGATTAGTCCAGTTTTTGAAAAAAATGCAATAAATCTAAATTTTCATGATTAGCTCAATTATTCAAGCACTATTTCATAATATAGTTGTTTCTTATTATACTAGAATATTCCTAATTTTGCTTCTATACCCTGCATTAAATGCCAAATCCTGTTTATGCACCTATATATATTAAATATATATGATTTGCAACCAATTAGTTTGTAGGTAACATTTTAAACAAGGCAGAGCTCATTTGTTTGCTCACAGTTAAATAGTTTCAAGTATTGCGATCTAACACTAATAATTCTATTTAGCATTAGTCATTTGCTTGCACACAGTTAAATGGTTTCAAGTATTCCTATCTAACATGAATAATTCTATTTGATATCAATCATTTGTTTGCACACAGTTGAATTGTTAAACAGTTCTATATAACCCTAACAGATACTACCACTCCAAGTCAGAGTGGACCTGGGGGTAATAGCAATGAAGGGGTACTCCACATTCCCCAAAGCTCTTGAACTGGAGCCTTTGTGATAAGTTGTGTACATTGCAGGATTCATGGTTCATTAATTACCAACTATAGCAGTATTGCCCGTGGTACACCCAATTTCACCTGCTAAACAACTCTAATCCTACATTATATTTGTTTTTAAGAAAAGATTAGTTAGCCACAAGTTTTGGTAAAAATTGTATAATCTACAAGTCAGCTCAACAAAGAAAAAAAGAACAAACCAGGAAATACACTTATCTTCGTGGTTGTAAGGGATGGTGCATGGACAGCAGTTGAAGACTTGGATACTGATCAGTTTTCTCTTCACTTTGAGTCTAACAGCCAACTGCTGACTCTTTTATAAACTGCTACTGTTTCTAGTGACCCACATTGCTTACTACCCTAAACTCAAACTCTTTTTGTGACTAACTATAGAAGACAGTAGCTTGAGGAGGAACTCCAGCCCAGTTAAACAACTAACCCAACTGCTGTTTATCATGGCTCCTCTGAATATACGGAGCTCCAACTTATGGAAAAGAAAACCATCTCTCCCACAGACACCTCCCAGAACAAAAGTACATTAAAAAATGAGATCTTTGTCTATGACCCGACCATTTAGCATGTTGCTTGTATAAGATGGATAGTAGTAAACTTGGGCTTAGGAATGAAGCGGGCAAAAGAATTTTGACAAACAAGAATAACAGGAACACAGAAATAATGTAAACAAAAAATAATAGTGATTCTTGTCTTTAGTTATATATGCTATAGTGGAGAGAGTCCTTTATTTGCAATTATTTTAGTGTCAGAAGCAAACCTTCCATAGCTGTTCTTAGAGTGGATTGGTGCTTGTCAGTGAAGGAAAGGAAATTACTCACCCAGATATTTTATCATAGTTTCTTATGCTTCTGAATACCTTAGGGTCTATTAGTTGGATAAGTTCTTTTTACTAACAATGCTTTTTTCTTCCCTCTCTTTCTTCTCAGTGTCCTGGGTATGGCACTAAACTGCATCTAATGATGAGGCTCCAGTCCTGGAGTTTTGGACTATATAGAGTACTCCTTCATGGCCATTACTCCCAGGTGTATTCTGTTAGGGTCCCAACTGTGGGTCAAATAGAACTGTTTAACCATTGAACTATGTGCAAACAAATGACTGATGTTAAATTGAATTTAGTGTTACATAGCAATACTTGAAATCATTTGCATAAATGAATGAGAAATGTTGAATAAAACTATTATTGTTTGATAGGAATTCTTGAAACTATTAAACTGTGTGCAAAAAAATGAACTCTGGCTTGTTTAAAATGTTTCCTACAAACTATTCATTTACAAATCATGTATAAACTAGATTTAGTATTAAATAATCTACATGGGTTGATATACCATAAAATCCAACCAATCTTCAACCTTTCGTCTGACTCCTTTCAAGCTATTGGTTCTTTTATATATATCACTAGAATTCCAAGTTGTTGCTGAAGTTAAATTTTGTTTCCTCAAATTCTATTTGCTAATTCCTATCCCTAAGGAGTCAGGTGGTGTGTCTGTTGACTATAAAAAAATTTTAATCAGAATCTGGCACCAGCTAGTCTGACTGTGGTCTCTTTTTAAAATTTATGAAATGTGTTCTTTTATTAATAGGATATTTTTGGAAAAACATTTTTTAAATCTGTTTTTGGTTAAAACTATATTACTTAAAACCATTACCAGTACATATGTCTCAAATACATAATTTTTTCTTTTATGCATTGTGGAATTCTAGAATTTACCTTTGTGACACCTATTTTTTTTTTAACGTTTTGTGGTATTATATCTGTTCCTGTGACTATTTTAAATTTCTGGTAGCTACTGCAAATCTTCAAATTAGTGTACCACAGGTTGAGCATTTTATTTTCCTCTGTGAGTGAGCCTAAAAAATATTCCTGCATTTTGTTGCGCATTATTTCCTGGATATTGCTTATTTTTGTCCTGCAAAGTGATTGAGGCAGGTACATTTTTTACAAGTTGGTTTTTTTGTTGGACCCCAGTTCCAGTTGTGTAGCTGGTTGCATTTTTCACGTTTTTTCCTGGATACTTTTTCTTTTGGCTTCAGTCTGAGAGTATTACTGAAATTTCCCCCCTTTCATTCAAGCCTCATCAATGTTATTTTTTCCTTTCCTCCAATTGCATTCTGTTTTGTTCATAACTTCTTAACATTTCTAAGGCCTTGTCAAGTTTCAAATCTGGGTTAATCTGGAGGCATTTTAATAATCCTTTGTCCTAAAGTCCAATTATAAATCTGTCTTTTATTTCTTCACTCTTGTTGGTGAAGTCACAACTATTAGCAAATTTATGTTATGCTCTCACAAATGTGTCACATTGTCCGAGGCGTTGGGCTCTGAAGTGAAACATGACCTTTTCATATGTAGTGTTTTTCAGCATGAAATGATCTTCAAATTTTATCATTACAATTTCAAAGAAATTTTTGTCTTCCTTCTTAGGAAATGTGACTGTTTTTAAGACATTTTCTGCTTCATTGGCCATACAGTATATTAGAATACTTATTTGAATTACCCCAGTTTCCAAATATAACTTAGATGCTCTTTAAAATCTTTGACGAAAAAGTTGAATGCTTCTGGCAGTTGAAGATTCATTTTCTTCTTTTTTTGAAGAACCTCAGCTTGTTCTAGCCACTTCCAACACCATGTTTTATATTTTTAGAAGAGTTCATTCATTTAGGACTTTCTCACTCACAAATAAGAACATGTCTATTCAGTTTAAGCATTTATTACTGAGTGTAAGAATAAATGACAATAAAAACAAAGGAACACAATTTGTGATACCTGAATATAACAAGAATCAGTAAAAGAAACCTATTACTGTTTATAACACAGTATATATTGGAGAAAATGGAAAATCAAATCCTCTCTTTCCACCAGTATCACTCCAAGAGACTCATGCCTTGACAACTTTTGAGGCTCCAGGTCTCAATGAATACAAGTAAATAGGAATTTATATAACATACACACACAAACTAGAGAACTTTCATTAACAAATCTTTTCCCATTTTTATTCAGATAATCATTTTCCTCTAGTTTTCCAAATGTGTAATAGAAAACTTTACAAAGGGATTTTCTCCCTTTTATTTCATTCACACATATTTGTTCTCTCTCTTTAGTTGTTTACATTCCAATAATTAGATTCTGTTAAGTTTTTTTTAATTGTGTTCACTTCATTTATTATTCATGACTATCAGAGCGAACACTCCACAACAGATGTGCTCACACAACGATATTTTTATTTTTTAAAAAGGAAAATCTTCTTTTCAGTTAAAAACATTTAATGAATATTTTTATTGATAACAATTTTAATTTAATTTTGAGAAACTAACCAAATAAAAATTTAGTTAAGAAAAGTCATATTTAGATAGTTTTTCTAATTATATTAATTTCAAATTAAATTATCCCATGATCTAGGGATCATCGAGGTACAATGTTTGCACCTTCATGCAATTTATGAAGGCAATGCAACAAGTTATATGGTACCAGCAGCAGAGTGTACTCTCTGAACAATTGAGAAACGTGGATTTATGCCTTTTCCAAAGGCATTAGTATGAAGTGAAAATAAAGTATCTCAGCCAGAATTTGAACTTTGTTCACCAATTCCAATTCCTTATGCTGTTAACCACTAACACAGTCCCTCACCTCCGAATATTTCATTCATTTGCGACTAAAAGAAAACTTTTACCAAGAGCCACAACTCAAGACGCATTCTTATCTGATGATTAAGCTTAATAAATAAAACAAAGAAAAAAATCATTTTGAAAAATAAAGGCTTTGAGGCCAAGTATTTCATTGAATAAAACAAAAAAATGTTTAAAGATATATTTACTAATATAATAAAATTATATGAAAAGAATAATAAGGTCTTATTTAATATTATAGATGAAACTCAATCATATTTCGTTTCGGGTTTTTCTAAAAACTATTTCGTTCCGCTTTCGTCATGTAAAATTTGGTAACACCCAAAATGGCGCAGCTTCCGTTGGAGAAAAAACAGTTTTGAAATTGTTATTTGGACTGAAAATGTTTCCCTGTTTTATATCTATTGGAAATATTCCCTTCCTGTTGTAACATGCCTAAAAGTGCCATTAAATACTTCGAAAGTCCATCAGGTAATTTCATTTGATATCTAGGGTCGTTACGTTAGTACAATGATAGACCTTAATATGTATTATTACACTAACAAAAAAAAAGAACATTCTCTGATCTTCTCTTTATTTTACTGACTTGCTTATTCGTTTTTTGTATTAATTTTATTTTAATTTTTAAAGATTATTTTAATTAATTTTAAGCAAAAATTTATATAGCATTCCAAGTTTTTAAAAATTAATTTAACTTTAACTATTAAACAAAATCTACTACAACAGTAGTTAAGTTTACTACTTTTTACTCTTCTATATTATTTTTTGTCCATACATTTCAAAACAAATTGTTTGTATATTTAAATACCCTCTTTTTGTTTTATATTTTCATCTAAACCAAAGGATATTATAAATATATATATATATTTTTTAATAAGTTAGAATTTTTTAAGTTAAAAGTTTTAAAGTACACCATATATTTGGAAATGTTATTTCAATTCTCTTAAGTTTTTTTTTCTTTATTTTATTCACTGCATCATTAATTTTCTCATTTTATTTTTAATCTTTTAGAAGACTTTTATTTACCCTTTAGTTTTAACAGCTTCACTTTAACTTTTAAATAAAATACTTATTTTAATAAAGATAATCCGCTTTTCGTTTTCTCCCTTAAAAATTCGATTTTGATCTTAAATGTTTTTGTTTCTAAGCAACCTATCAACTAAGAAATGCTGTTAAAACATCTTATGTCATTTTCAAGGAAGGGATTAAAATTCCGTTGAAAAATCATTATCTGTTTTCTTAAAAAAAAACCAACAACCTCACCTGCATGAAAATCAAGAAGAAAATATTTCATGTACTCATCAGTTCTTTCACGACTTAATTATTCGACTTTGTTGACAAAATAACTATCGTATATCTTAGTGAGAGAAAGGGGGTAAAGGAAAAACAGAGCATCTACCGTAAAATCGATCGTTTTTGTCTATAAGTTATGCATTCCATTGCAAGTGATTTCAGTTCTCATTGAATACCCACCTCCAGTCCTCCACTATTACAGCCCTGTGTCAGGCTAAACTATCGGTGTGAGAGTTCGATCCTCACTTGTTTTGTAGCTGATAATCCGTTCTTGACTATACTATTTGCATCAATAAAGATAGACCTATGGTTCAAGCAAAACACGTACACCTCGAGTAGAATACACCAGAAACGTCATGGTCAGATTAAAACCTGATAAAACTTAAGCAATTTGAATGTAGTAGTAGTAGTAGTTGTATAATAACAACAACAATTTAAAAAAAAACATTTTTCACATTCAAATGATATTTTATAGAGATTTCATAGAATAAAGTGTTGGTCGACTTAAAAATTATTTCTACAAATTTAACCCTTTATTGTTTCATACAACAAAATATCCGTGAATGTTTTCGTGAAATTGGTGAAAAAATAATACATATTATTAATGTAATCATATTTCTTTATTGATACATAAAAAATATTTCCCCTATTGTTTAAATGAAATGGGAATGGATTTTAAACCATTTATTTAGCTCAATTATTTTTCTATAAAGAACAATTTTGGAATTTTTATTCGATTTTCTTGGGAGATGGTATTCAGAGCATTTATTTTTAAGTTAAAGTTTTAAAAAAATAATGATCACTTGATTGTGACATCTGTCATATCAAGGTAAACTTTTTAATGTTCTCAAGATAGGCACATTTTTGTTTATTGATTCTCAGATGGAAGAAAATGATGTTTAGCATATTACACTTTTTATTCTAATAAAGGTAACAATGCAACTCAAGCACAAAATATTTGTACAGTTGTGAAGAAGGTACTGTAAATGGTCAAACCTGTCATAAGTAGTTAGCAAAGTTTTGTACTGGCAATTTCTTTTTGAATGATGCTCCATTGTTAAGGAGACTAGTTGAAGTTGATAGTAATTAAATCAAGATGTTACTTGATTTTAATCAACCTTACATAATGTGAGAGATTGGCAGAATGTTCAAAATCTGATTGGGACACTCATGGTGTCATCATCTCATCTTGTCGTGACATCAGCATGGATATCCCTGACCCTCTCTCGCAACCCCTCCCTATTGTTCATCGCTTCTGGCAGGTCCCCAGGGCTACACCCCATATCCTTGCAGAGCTGCTGTATGTAAGTTCGAGCTGGCCACCCTTCTTTTGCATGGCCATGTGAAGGGGTCCATAGGAGTACATCACATATGAGCTCATCCCTACTTCTCCAACAGTGTCCTGCATGTCTGGCTCATCTAACTTGGATAGTTTTCGTGATGGGTGGTAGGTAGCCATACAGCTGTTGCTTTATTGAGTGTTGCCTCCAGGACTTGTTCAATATTGCTCGCAGCATTCTTGTGTGGTTGCCGTCAAGCCTTTTCTCCAGCCGTTTAGTTAGTGTCCATGTAGTGCATCCATATAGCAGTATCGACGCAATCACTGCTTGGAAGAACTGCGTTTCATTTTATTGGTCCGGTATGGTGTAATGGTTATCATCATAGGAAATGGACATGTAAATCCAAGTTCAAGTCCTGTTTGCATTACTCATAGCACTAATACCCTTGGGAAAAGTGTGAATCCAACTGTTCTCCTTCCATCTTTGGGTAAATAGTAGGGCAGAATGGTCTCTTTAATCATGGTATAGCAACTGGTTTAGGAAAAAGAAAACTTGAAAAATCGATCATGTGTTGCATCCTGCTTGTGCAGACCGCTTGGGTAAATACATATTTGAAATATGTATAATTGACCTTGCATTTCATCCTGCTTATGTGGAGGGGTTGAGTAAATACATTTTCAAAATCAAAATTTGCATTAAAAATCATTTGTGTCAGTTTGGTTATACTACTCACTTTGACATTAAACTTCCATATTTAAATGTTCTGTTTTTTAAACAAAGTGTAGTGAATGATGAAAAGTGGATATTTTGCAACAATATAGAACATAGACAGATTTGTGAAGCAAGCAAATGAATCACCAATAATTGTACCAAAGTCTGTTCTTTATCCTGCTTTGTTTTTTGTTTTTTTCTAATTCATGTTTTAATTTTTCTTATTATGGATTGTATAATTATTAGCAATCACTGAATCAAGAATTGTCACAAAATTTCAGATGGTAGATGGTTTCTAATGTGTCAGTTAGTCATTAAATTTACTGTTGCTGGAATTCAAATCTTGTAGTGTCTGGATTTTTTTTTTAATTCTAAGTTTGATAAAACAATGTTAAAATCAGTATACATACCAAGTTTTTTTTTTCTTTGTTTTTATGTAACTCAAATTAACATTAGAATATATTGAAAGCTTTAAACATAAGATATTTGTATAAAGCTATAAATTAATTTTTTTTTTCATCTCTCTCTCTTACCAGAATTTGCAGCATACAAATTGATTTGTTATATATGTTGACCTCAAGATTTTTAGCTCAAAATTCTGAGTTAGACCGATACTAACTGTTTAGATTTACTGCCAAACATACAGTAGGCTACTGGTATGTCAAAACTTACCCAGTTGGCCTAACTGTTGGAAACGGCATATGATAAAGTGTTGATATAATACTTAATTGGTATTAGTTTCATTATTTTATATTAATCTATGTGTTAATTTGTTAAATATCTTCACCAAACACGAGTTTAAGTTGGAAATGTTTGTGACAGTCTGCTAGAGTTATGGTAAGTAGTGTATATTAATTGTTAGGAGTACTGTTCCATTGGTTGACCACTCTTTGGTTAATGTTTGGATTTTAGCCTTCCCATATTAGTCAATCCTTAGTTTGGTAGAGAATTTTTTTTCGCTTAAAACATTGACTTGTACACCACAATTTTTGGTATATCTAAATTTGTGAACTGTGTAAGTTTGATAAAACAATGTTAGAATCAGTGTACACACCGAGTTTTTTTCATTGTTTTTATGTAACTCAAATTAACATTAGAATAAATTGAAAGTCTTAAACATAAGAAGATATTTGTATAAAGCTATAAATTATTATTATTATTTTTTTTTTCATCTCTTTCTCTTATCAGAAATTGCAGCATAAATGTTGATCTGTCATATATGTTGACCTCAAGATTTTTAGCTCAAAATTCTGAGTTGGACCAATACTAGCTGTTAAGATTTACCCCCAAACATACAGTAGTACATTCCCCAAAGCTCCAAGACTGGAGCCTCACCATCAGATGCAGTTTAGTGTCATAACCAGGACATGCATTGTAAGGTGTATTGGGGGAGGGTTACCCTTCTGCAGAGATGCAGTCATCATATTCTACAGCCCAAGCCAACTGGAGTTGCAAACATTAAGGATAAGTTAGTTTAATAGCAACCAGAAAAATGATTTCTCTTCCCTTTTTTTTTGCCATTTTATTTTGATAAGTATTTTATCATCTTTATTTTATTTATTTATATTTTTAATAATGGATCTTTTTTTTTTTTTCCTTTTCCCTAACAGCATACAGTTTGCGATTCAGCCCATTTGCTTTCTGCCATTAAAGTGATTGCCTATTCATCCAGAATACCTGCCCTCCCCATCCCCCACCCTCACCAGCAGAGATTAGTGAAGATCCCCCTACCCCAACAACTCCAGGTGTTGACATTGAAGAATGCAAGCTTCAACTCCAGTTCAGCCACGGCGAAGTTCCACTCGTTCAATCAAACGCAAGAAGTTTGATGATGAACTTGTTGAGAGTAGCTTGGTCAAGTCTGACCGTGGAAGATTGAAGGCTCTTCCTGTAGCTGAAAAGTCTGATGCCACAAGCTCTCAGGACTCTGTTGCTGCCCAGGTGCCAGAAAAGAAGAAAGTTACTGTTCCTCCCCCTGAAAAAAAGAAGGTTAGTGTGTTGTTTTTTTTTTTTCTTTTCTTTTTTTAAGTTTAAAATGTTTGTGAGTGTCTACTAGAGTTACAGTAACTGGTGCATATCAATTGTTAGGAGTACTATTCCACTGGTAAAGGTTTGGATGTTTTTATTTTTTATAAGAATTATACATTCATTGTTTCAGTGTCCTTATAATTCTCAAAAATTTTGTACATGCTTCTGCATGTACAAAAAACTACTATAAAAGAATAAAAGCATTTATTTTAGAAAATTTATATAAATGCATTTAAAAGTTTCAATTTTTTTTATTGATGTTTAATAAGCTTAGCTTAGTACAATACAAAGCCAAATCTTGATTGTTTATATCCAGTCATTATAAATAGCTTTAGAACCAGTTGTACAATTTTCATGTAAACAATCAGAAGGAACCTTGTTGCTATCTATGAACAGACTATTGTGTGGGATTACTCACTTGGCTGTGAGTACTGTGTATCCATCTCAATGACTGAGTAGATTCTTCACATCACGTGCATGGTTTTTTTGGAGGCAATGGGAGGTAAAAATTGCATTAGTCAGGTTTGCCCCTCACACACTTACCACACTCCCAGTTTGACTCCCAGTGACTTGACTTTTCTTAAAACTAAAATCATTAAAAACCATGGGCAAGATTAATGTTGTATACAATCTGGAACATTTAAGTCACAATGTTTATTTAGTGAGTTTATGGTTTTAGAAATTAAGAATATGAGTCTTTAGGACTTAATTATAAGTTAGAGGTATGTAATTATGGTATAGCATTCAAGTTTGAAATGACCATTGTGCATCAGTGAACCACAATCAGCCATTTGTGAGGATGACAATCTTGATATTTCTGAGACAATTGGCTAAGTGTATATGGTTTTGAAATCACTTATTGAATAGGGTTAGTAAATATGACATGCTTGACCCTGACTCTCTACCCTAAAAAAAGATAATGTAAAATTACTGGATTAAGCTATCATTTTATGATAAACCTGAAATAAAACAACTACCAGACTGATCTGTTAATGAAATGTTCATTTTTAGTCCTGGTTTGAAATCAGTTTTCTTAAGTGGTCTTCTAGTTGTTACCAAACAAGATGACTTGACCTTGAAACTTAAGTTTCTATTATCATTTTTGCTTTCAAAAATGATTTCATTTCAACAATTTGTTATATAATGTCACAAATAAATCTGTTTATCATCATAGATTTTTATTCTTTATTTTTCAGGCCACAAAAACTGCTACTAAGAGAAAACAAAAACAAAAGGTTGGTCTTTTCTTTTTTGTTACCTTTAGATTAACTCTTGATTTTGTTAACCAACTTCGTTGCATTCTAACATATTTTTATAAAATCTACTTGAGGTGGTTCTTGTTAATTCTTAACATTTCCTCAAATAACTGACACTTAAATCATTAATTCTATTAGAATTCTCAACAACTAATTTGAAATAACAAGTTCTTTTTGTGTATTGCACTTGCTGCTTCTTATAATCTGTTAATATCTTCCTACCAATTTATGATTTGTACTATTTTCCAACACTTTTTGAAAATAATTTTCTAACATTTTGAATTAATAATTGTGCAGTGTTTGAATTAGAATAAGAGGGTAAAATTTATGTGCACATAAATTTTATGCTACAATATTAATCACATAGTAGCACTTTCATCAGAAACAACAGTATTTAGCAGTTGAAATTATTGTATTATGTACTAGATCCATTTAAGCATCCATTCCTTTGTGTTGTGTCAGCTATTTTGTTTTCCCAGGATAAATGTTATTGAGATTTATTTCACATATAAATTATATATCAAATAATCATAACTATATATTTAATGTTAATTGAGATTTATTTCACATATGAATTATATATTAAATAATTATAATGTTATTGAGATTTATTTCACATATAAATCTTACAAAAGTGCAGGAGACATATTTAATGTAAAATTTCTCCACTTGACATTTCCCAAGTTGAAAATATTGTTTGGTTGATAAATTTTCATAAGTCTACGAGAATTTGTAGAATTGAAAGAGTTTCAGTCAGCAATCTTTATTAATTGCTGAAGTTCTTGATGAAGTGATGTTTAACTTGCTTACTCAGAAAATTTCTTTGATAGCTATTCACAGATTGGAATATCAACAGCAGTTGATTTCAGTGCTACTAAGAAGTTAAAATAGTTTTAAATACTAATTGACAAAACACGGTTTCATCCTTTTTTAAACACCCTGTTTATTAAATTTAGCATTCAAAGTTAAAATTAATTAAATTTAACTCTTTTCCTACTAATGCTGACCTTTTTCCAACCAATTGCTGTTTTGGACTGAGATTTTTTGGGAAAAAAATTATGATTTCAACTGATCATATTCAGAACTTAAAATGTTAAAGCCTTTTTAACTGCATGGTCATAGAAAATCATAAATTTCCAATGTAGGGTAAGAATCAAATATTTCATAGTCTGGTAAGGCAGTTCAACATTTATGTCTTCATAGTTTAGTCATTCAGTTCTAGTATTGCCAAAATAAAGTGAATTTGTTGAATAGGAAATACCATTGTTTTGCATGTATCAAACACATTTTGAGAGGGGGTGCATAGATTATTGATTTAAATTAACCTTTAAATATCAGTAATGTTTCCTACCACAAATATCAATCTATAATTCTTGTGTTTCATTTAAGGACACTGTTCCTGCACCAGTTCCTGCATCAACAAAAGACCTTGGCCGATGGAAACCCCAGGATGACTTGGCTTTAATCACGGCAGTCCAACAGGTAATATTATGCTATGATAATTTGAATTGAGCACTATTTTACTGTACACTGCAAGCCTAATATTTCAGGTTCAAGGAGATCTTGTCAAATACTACTAGTAAAAGGATTAATGTAATAAAAATTCACAGCCTTTTATCTTAATGGTATGATAGGATTTCTGCATGTTTTAATGCATTTTGTGCTAATTTAACAAAAAAAAATTGCATATTTCACAATAGATGAGACCACCAAAATGTTCCTGGTCACAGAAAGTGTAATAGTTCTATACTGTTTCTTACACAGTAAGTGTTGCAAGCACTGAAAAATAATGACAATGGAAACCTTTTTGATCAGGATTGTCCAGTGCATCCAGTGAGCATTAAATTCTTGCTATATATTATCAGCACTGATCCACAGTATGATGGCTGGCTGGTTGATTCATCGTCTGTTGACACAAATTTTTCAGTCAGTATTTGTTGAGAGGGTTTTTCTTGAAGTGACCAATTGTTATTTCATAGTTTTTCCTCTAAAAACAGACTATCCCGTCAGCAGGACTTAGAATATGCTTACTGCATCTCCTGCCAAGGGAGGGGTAAGATCCCCTACCAAAAAAGAGTGTCTTGGTATAACACTAAACTGCATCTAGTGTTGAGGCTCTAATTCTTGGGATCTGAGGAGTCTAGAATACTTCTTCATTGCCATTACTTCCAGGTCCATTGACTCATATTGGTAGTAACTTAGGGTCTCCTAAATGGGTCAGATAGCTCTGTTTAAAGATTATTCATATTTGATTGGACTATCTACAAAAGAAACTCTTGAGAACCATCTACACAAAAAATGTAAATTTGAATGTACAGTGAATGCAATTCCCTAAGGTCTAGGCATAAAGTAACCCTAGAAAGGTTGATATGCTATTAAAACCAATCAATAGTTTGATATTCAGTACTGATTAATGTCCTGTCCATTCTATTATCAAACATATGACTGTAGATTCTCATTTCATAAATCCCTCTTTTTATTCAATTATCATCAGCATCATCTTTCTCTGTCTACTGCTTTTAGGTCTACTTGGCCTTGTCTGATTTTCATGGTTCTTGCAATCTGAGGAGAATTTTTTGAACCATCTAGTTATTGTACTGTAATCAACTGCACTTTCACCTTTCACACAGCAAATGTTTTTGGTTGCTTCCATGCTATTATAATACCATTCAAACTTGTAAAACATAAGTTCATGAATTAGACTGCACATTCATCTGTGTAGCTTTCAAATGACAGATAGAGTGAAGCAATGCACAATATGTCAGTGCACTGACTACCTCAGCAGTTACCTACCACAGCTTGGACTCACCACAAACTAGCACATGTCAAAATATTGCAAAACTTTTGACTTGCCCTAATACATGTGAAAGAAGTGTTTACCATAAATCTTGTAGTAGAGATTTGGAAATTATATCTTCAAGGTTAGGATTAGGGAGAAGAGATAAAATAAAAGCATAGAAAAAATTTCGATTGCTACATTCTCTGTCCTTCTTGAGATAGAGGGTGACCCCATGGCGTAGGGACTAAAAATGTTGGACTGCAATATCGTAGAACCAAATTTGAACTCCAGTCATGCTATTATGTTCACTTTCGGACTAAAACCCTTGGGCAAGGTATGAACTCCCTTGTCTTCCTCAGCTATGGGCCAAGTAATATGAACAAAACATGCGGGGCGCTGCTAGAGAAGCATGGACAAACTCATAAGCAATGTTCTTCTATAGACCTCTACACATGGACATGCCAATGTTGGTTAATCAGCAAGGACTTACTTGGATTAGCTTTGTGTGGACACTAAATGTAGTTTGGAGGACCTGCTGAGAGCAATGAATGATAGGAATGGATAGAGAGAGACAGTGTCAGGTAAATCTATGCTGTCAGCATGAGTTGATAGTACCACTGCTAGGATGGCTTTGGCATTAAATAACTCACTTTTTTTTTTTTTCTTTTTTTTTACTTAATTTGAATTTTCTCATGTTACTTTATGCTACTGAAGAAAAAGATCAGAACAAGTATCTTTTTGGGGGTGTCCCCATGGTTAAAGCGCTGAACTGTGGAATCATAGTATGCAAGTTCAAACCCCAGTCACTCTATTATGTTCACTTTTGGACAAATACCCTTGGGAAAGGTAGGAACCTCCTTATCCTCCCATCTATGAGTTAAATAGTACCACTACTGTCCTCCTAAAGAAAAAAAAAAGGATGGATGTGGCATTAAATAACCTGAGAAGATTGATATGCTATTAAATAACAAACAAACGAATCTTTTTCCTTATGTATTGAGAATGTACAAGTCAAAATATGTAAATAACAAAAAAATGGAAGATTTCAATTGTCCGAATAATTCTTTGAATGTTAATAACCCTTCTCAAAACTACAGATAAAAGTTTTTCTTTATTTGATCTCATATTTTCAATTTTCATTTTAAAGCTTTCTTTGACATTCATAGTTTTTATTTTTATTTTATGAAACTCCAACTCCAAAAATAAGTTTCTTAGTTGAATCTAACCATCTTGTAACCATTTCTTTTTCCAGACCAATGATCTACCTTCAGTTCATGTTGGCATTAAATTCTCCTGCAAATTTAACCTGAAAGAAATTCAAGAACGCTGGTATGCACTACTCTACGATCCTGTTATTTCCAAGTGAGAATCCAGTTTTCTCTTATTTCCTGTCAGAAGAAATTCTTTTGTTTTCTCCATATTTATATAAGAGGTTGGCAAAAACATAGACTTATAACCTTCATATTGCCATCATCATTTCATGAAAACTCATAAAATCTGAAATTGTTAGTTGCTGATAATTTGAATCATTACTTCTTTGTGTTATTTATATACAAACACTTCTTCTCATAAAATATCTGTTTGTTATATATTTGCCAGAACAAGAAAAAATATACATGTGCTTGGTACCAGGAAAATCATATGAGTGTCAATGTGCTAGATATACATTGGATAAAGGGAAATATAGTAAAGATTGGAATGAGATGGGAACTTGTCCCTGTATTAGTTGGGGGATTAACAATTCATGTTTGCTGATTTGTTTAATCTGAGGTTTATCATTGAGATTAGTCATTTCACCTTTCACACATATTTTTGACTAGAATTTGTCTATTTATAGATGTTTATTATTGCTGTATTCTTTAGCTGAACCACTCTTCACCTCTTAAACTCATGTTACAGCCAAAAGGAATAAATGAAGGAAAACTAGGCTAAATATTTCTCATACTTTATCTGTGTCTTATACCTTGGCAGGGCTTAGAATAAAATGACTATTCTTTACAAAGAGGTAATACTCTCTCCCACTAAAAGGAGGGTGGGGGATTGAATATGACACTAAACTGCATCTAATGGTGAGACTCCTGTTCTAGAGATTTGGGTAGTGTAGAGTACCCCTTCATTGCTATTACTCTCAGGTTCACCCTGAACCAGAGTAGTAGTAGTAGTAGTACCTGTTATCTTATATATCAAAGAGATCTGTTGAAAAATTATTTGATAGGAACATGTGTAAAAAAAAAACTTTGGATGTGGCCCCTTCGCCTGCTACTCATGCATCTGCTCATTGAGCATTATGCATACTTTGTGCACTTCATTGCACTGCTTTGCTGCAATGTCAAAACTCTATGCTGTTTTACTCTACAAATGCATACCACAATGCACAACCCCAGGAGACAGCAGTTTCACAAGGACAAAGAAAAAGAAGAGACAACATAGGTGTCAATGGATTGAACTTGCTCATCAATATGGTGGGTGTGACACTCAGGAACATTTCTCCAGCTGGGCTCTTTCCCCCTCCCCTTTGAGTGCAATGCAAGCTCAACTGGGCACCCCTAACAAACTGACTTCTGCATTTCACTTCGCTCTCTGGTCACTGCTAACTTGCTCTCTATCCTAGGTTGATCTCTGACTGCCTAGTTTTCAAAATCTGACATATATATGTAGTCTGCAATCTGTTCCTATTTCCAAATATGGACCACCCAAATTTAAATACTTAAAATATGGCTCATTTCTTTCATCTACTAGTCACCACCAAAAGTTGTGTATAACACAGGAGATAAAAATGAATCTCCCTTATTGTAAACTTTTGAGCAGCATTACCACATACACATCTTGGCCTCTATGTGGACATATATATATATCTAAACCCACCCATATGTCTACCATGATATACATACAAACACACACACCTGTACATATATATACACACACACATCCACATCCATGACACACATACTCAACATATACTCATATACACACCTATGTAAATATGTCTAGGCCCATATATACTCTCACAAACATACACATATATACATACACCTATGGCAAATTCATCCTATCAGCTGGGGCTGTAGAATACTGTTGAAGACTAGTTTATCATACCTTTCTTCATTACTAGGTAAACTGATCCATGACTACTGGTTAGAATAGTTGACGATTTGCAATACTTTAGAGAGACAGGATATCTTAATACTATGGAGAGAGTCAGTCTTACCTTTGGAGAACTTTAGGTGAACCATCAAACTTATACAAATTCTTAGCACTCTGCTACAACAATTAATTTGGATATATTTCATATACCAATACAATCTGGAGTCCGGTATACAACTACACCAACTGCATCTCTGCAGAAGGTTCTTTTACAAGTGATGTTACCCACAAACTATTTGCTTACAAATCATTTATAAAAACAGGATTTAGCATTAAATAACCCACAAGGTTTGATATGCCATAAAATACAACCAAACCAAACCTTGGTCAACTCACAATCACACACATATATACATCTTAATCCTATGTACTAACGCAACAAAGGTTTATAGTGACACAGACTCTTGAGAAACACCTACACAAAAAAATGTAAATATGAATGTACAATGAATGCAATTCCCTAACCTCTAGGTATAAAATAACCCTGATTGGTTGATATGCCATTAAAATCAATCAACTGCTTCTTGTACATGTATTTACGAGGATCATTAAATAAGTTTCCAGACTTTTTTTGTATGGGCACTTTTATTGATAGTATACACATGAAACTCTAGTCCCCTTCAAAGTAATCTCCTCCGGCTGCAATGCACTTGTACCGTTCCAACAACTTCTGGAAGGCCCCATGGAAGTCCTCTTGTGTGAGCATGTCAATGACCTTCGTCACAGCCTCTTTCATCTTCTCAATTTTCTCATAACGACAGCCTCTGAGCTTAGGGAATAACCAAAACTTACAGGGAGAAAGGTCTGGACTATAGGGAGGGTGAGGAACTGTCTTGATGCCCATCTTGCTCAAATAGTCTGTGACAAGGATGGAGTTATAGACTGGTGCATTGTCCTGGTGGAAATGCCACTGACCCGATTTGGAGAGTGCTGGCCTTTTCTGACGGAATCTCTTCTTGAACTCCCTTAAAACCTCAACAGAGTAACCCTAACCTTTGGCCAATCAACTCTGGTGTATTGACTTCCTTACTCCTCCCATACCTCTCATTATCCCTCAAGGACTCCCTGCCTTCTTTGAATCTCTTATGCCACTCAAAAGCCGATGCTCAATTCATGCAAGATGGTCGAAAAGCAGTCTGAAGCATTCCATACGTTTCTGTGGCATTTTTTCCAAGTTTAAAACAATTTTATTGCATATCGTTCTTCTAAAGTGTCCTCATGTCCAGATTGCATTTTTTAAATTCACCAGCTGTGATAATCAGGCTTTAATAGGTTGTATTCCAATTGCTACTGTAGTTGTTCCTTTTAACCTGAAATCATAAAAATTGATCAGTCATCTCATAAGATGTATAGCAATACGATACTGAATTTTCAAGAGTCTACGACAATTTTAAATGCCAGTGCAAAAAGTCTGGAAACTTATTGAATGCACCACATAGCTCTGTAAATACTTTTATCTAATCAAATTTGATATTCAATATCTATAAATTTGATTGAATCTTCAATGCACTACAAAATGACATCACTCTCAATTTAGGCTTATTTTTTTGATTTTATCCTATTTTCATATTCTTTTTGAATAAAGCTTAGTATTTGTTTTTGAGAAATTTATATAAAAGGTTATTGGACAAATATTACAAAAAATAAAATTAAAAATCTAATCTTAGTCTCATTGTGATATGCTTAAAAGTGCAAATAGATGGAATGACAACTCAATAAAACTTTTCAGCTTTATTATTAGTATATAGGAGCAGGACAAACTCATAAGCAATATTCTTTTGTGGATTCCTACACGTGGACTCACCAGTGTTGGCCGACTAGCAAAGACGTACATACGAACACTGGATGCAATCTAGAAGACCTACCTAGAGAAATGACCGATAAGGATGGAGTGAGAGAGAAAGAGTCGAGGGAATTTAGGCTATCTGCATGACTTGATGATGATAAAGTATGCATTAAACGTTTTTTGGGTTTTTTCTTAGTAGTACATATTCAAACTAATTCATTCACTCATGCTAAGTGCTGGCTTTCATTTGTAGACTATGATTTTGGTAATATTTTCTTTAAATGAATTGTTGTCTTATTGTATCTTACTATTTGATGTTATTTTCAGATTAGCTGTGACTGCTATGAAACAACTGCATCCTGATGTTATTGCTAATATTCAGTCAAAGACGCTTTTCAGTAAAAGTGAAGAGTCCCTCTTAGGAAAAGTCTCATCAGTAAGTAACAGTTCCAATTCTTAAAAATTACCTTCCTTTTTCTCTCTCTCTCTCTCTCTGTGGTTTAAACAATAACTAAAGAACAGTTTATGATAAACTTACTGCTTCTTTGACAATATTGAATATAAAAGAACATTATATTGAGTTCATGACTTTAATACATTTAGATAAATGTATAACTCAGGCCAGTGTATGTATTTACCAACCCCTCTGCACAAGCAGGATGTGACACAAGGTCAGTTTTTAAGCAAAGTTTAACAGGTTTGAATTCAGAGTTTTCCTTCTCCTAGACTGGTTGCCAACCCAAAGCTAAAAACCCAGTCTGCCCTACTATTAATCTATAGCTGGAGGGAGAATAATTGGACTCTTACCTGTCCCAAGGTTATTAGTGCTATGTGAAATACAATCAACTTTGTTCAGGATTTCAACTCATGTTAGCATGTCCATTTCATACTACGATAACCATTATACCACAGTCACCTTCAGTGTAGATTTCTTTGCTTAACAAAGAAAGTATTAGAGAACAAGTCTGCATATAGAAAATAAGGAATCCCTTATATTGCTTGTGTTTTGAATGGGTTAGCCTGATAAGTATATTTGATATCATTTCTTTTCTGTTCCTTGCCATCTTCTGGTTTGCACTATTAATCTGAATGATTTTCCACTGATAATTAGGCTTGTCTATAGCTTGTGATGATGTGGCTAAAAATAGACAGGGGATTTATCTCTCCCGACAGAAACCCTTTCTACCCTTTGCACTAAATTGCACCTAGAAAAGTCGTGTCAGTGGTACACACTGATAATGCACCCTCTCCTGTACATTTCTTGGGACATGTATCATATCAGATGAATATATGGATTATCCCAAACTAAAAAAAAAAAAAAAAACTCCCCACAAGCATACTACTTTCCATATGAATGATACACTTGAAGAAATCTGTAGACTGGATTGGTGAGGAACTGTCTTGATAACAATAAAAGGAATTGTCTTGGTAACAATAAAAGGAATGAGATTAATAGTTCAAAGAAACCTTAAAATAATTTTTCACATTTTCATCTTTATAACACTTGTTTGCAATGTATAAAATTCTTTCTAAAAATGACAACTATACAAAGATATCAGATTTGCTTTGTATTTCTATTTTGAAAAAAATGGCTGTTTTATTATTACTGACAGCTACTTTAGCTTCTATGAGATTATCATGTTCTTTTCAGGAAAAGATTCCTGCTGTAAAATTAGATGCTCCCAAAACTCCTTTAGGAATATTCCAATACATTAGATAATCAGTCCTTCTTTTTCAAAAATGTGTTTTCTGATCTTTCAGACTAGTCAACCTACATTGGAGATCTTCCAAGAATTACTCAATAAATATCCTGATGTGTTCCACCCTTCACGGATGGCAACTTGTTTACAAAATCACTGGGTTTTGATGAAGCAGTACCATTTATTGCCAGATCAATCAGGTAAAACTTATTTCCCATCCAACTCATTGGAATTTCTAACCCTAAGGTTGTCTTTGCTAAGGAAAAGTATAAATATATCTGTGAGTGCACACACACACTTTTGGGTCATACTGAGTAAACTTAAAATTTGTACTTGATACGCTAATTTTTTTAACACTTCAAAAATGTTAAAGTATTAAAAAACAAATCTTATATGTTACAGTAAAAGCACAAAGTAAATAGATAAACTTAAGATCATTCTATTGATGTTAGACCATATTACAACATTTGATGACATATAACCTAAATTATTTATACATGTAGATCCTTGTGGTAGGTACAAATTTAAATATTGTTTTTAAACGCATGTGTATAATAAAATATTTTGAAAACAATTAAAATATTTTAAAATCCTAAAAAAAAATCTTTTTTTTTTTCTTTTTTTTTTTTTTCAATCAGTTTTCTTTTTTATCCCCCCCCCAAGGCTTTTTCAATGGACAATATCTCATGTTAGCTTCCTCCAATGTAAACTTTGTTATCACTGATATAATTCTCTGAAGAGAAGTGACCAAAACAGAGAATCCCTTTTTTTTTCTTTTTTTTTTTTTTTGATTTTAAAATATTTCAATCATTTTCAAAATATTTTATTATGCACATGCTTTTAAAAGCAATATTTATATATGTGCATATATTAAGTAAAATCATATCTATATATCTGTGTGTATCATAAATCTACAGCTTGACAAGTAATTATAAACTAAATTTTGATCTGAAATTTTTACTGAATTATTATTATCATTTGAATTGTTACATCATCATAATCATAATATCATCATCATCATCATTTATTTTATTAATAATTACCATTGAATTACTGTATTTGATACTATGTAAGACTCCACACACACTTGTCTTTTTTCTAAAGAAATAACTTTAAAAATAACCCTGGGTCTTAACTGCAAAGTTGAAATATCTGATAGTTTACCTCAACTCAATATTTGTACCTAGTTTAATTCCATAATGTTGTAATCTTAAATGTAAAAGAGAGGGTGGGGTGGTCTTATATACCATCAACTATAATATATATTTTATACAAATCTAGTATTATTTCTGTTTTGTTATTTCTCAACAGTTCAACCAATGCCCAAAGGTGATCATGTATTAAGCTTCTCAGATGTTGAAGACATGATGGAGGATGATGAACTTCAGTAAGTGATTGGTTTATAATCATTTGAATTATTAGGAACTCAACACAGTAAAATGAGTATTTAAATAGATTTCCCCACAAATTTTGAATTGCATATAATTTTCCTCACTATCTTGATTTCCATCTCACATGAAGAACACAAAACATATCAATTTCATAAATAACATATTTTCTGCTAGTTTTTCCTCTGAGTATTTTTAAACCTACTTGAACAAAATCACACTGTGCTGCAAATTTGCTAGTTAGCTATTATAACCCTTGACTATTATCCTTTACTTTTTATTTGGTATCTTTTACCTTTTACATATCACCTTGTACTTTTTTATTTATTCATTCTAGATGACTGGGCCATTAAGCGAAAAATTTTAGAAAATTTTCCCCTGATAGAATAAGCCACTTTATGTATATATAAATCTTCATTACTATTGGGTTGAGTCATAAATAATTTCCGTTTTTAAAAGCAATTCATAACTATGTTTCAAATGCAACCAAAAAATACCTGATTAAAGAGTGTTTTCATCACTCATTCTTATTTCATCAGTAAAAGAGTGCAGATCTTAATTTATGATCTCACAGCCCTTAAATGGAGGAGTTGAAGTGCATATTTAACATGTAATGTTGTTGGAGTTTAAGAATAACAAAAATGCTAAAGAAACAGCTAAGAAAATGTATAGTGTTTATGGCCAAGGTGTCATTATTGACTGCCAAGTCTGAAAGTGGTTTTCAAAGTTTTATTCTAGTGATATGTCATTGAGAGATGAACCTAGACCAAGACACTCATCAGATCTCAATCAAGATGCTTTAAGAGAATTATTGAAATGCAATCCTTACAAAAGTACTTGAGAATTAGGACTTGATTTCAACACATCTCAATCCACAATCTGCTGCCACTTGAAAAAGATAGGAAATGTTAGTGAGCTGGGCATTTGTGTTTCTTATAACCTTTGTGAAAAGAATAAGGAAGATATTTAAAGGTTGAGACATGGCCCATTTCTCAATGATATCATTACAGGTGATGAAAAAATGGGTCTTTTATGATACTGTTCAATGCAAAAGGCTTGACAAGAATGAATCTTCACAATCTACCCCAAAGGTAGTTACATCATCATCATAATATCATCATCATTTATTTTATTAATAATTACCATTGAATTACTGTATTTGATACTATGTAAGACTCCACACACACTTGTCTTTTTTCTAAAGAAATAACTTTAAAAATAACCCTGGGTCTTAACTGCAAAGTTGAAATATCTGATAGTTTACCTCAACTCAATATTTGTACCTAGTTTAATTCCATAATGTTGTAATCTTAAATGTAAAAGAGAGGGTGGGGTGGTCTTATATACCATCAACTATAATATATATTTTATACAAATCTAGTATTATTTCACGGAAGAAAAGTTATGCTGTGTGTGTGTTTGTAACAGTACAGTACTATTTATTTTGAGTTTTTAAACTGTAAACACTTAATGCAGACATATACTCTCAAAAGACTTTACAACTGCAATGTGTGCAGGAAAATCTAAGGAAAGACACTGAACTCATCAATTGAAAAAATGTATTTCTCCATGATAATACAAGGCCACATTCAACAAAAATCACACAGAAAAAAGAATTGAATTTAGGGTGGTCTATTCTACCCCATTCACCATATTTAGCAGACCTTGTACCAATTGATTTCCTTCTCTCCTAAATGCTCTAAATAACAAAAAATTTTCTCAAAAACTTCTTGAGCTCAAAACCAGCTGAATTTTACTTAAGATGAATCAACAAGTTATTTGATAAATAGCAAATGGTGATTCAAAATAATGAATATGCTACTGATTGAAATTAATTCCTTATCAAATTATTCATGAATAAATTATATTTTACTAAAACTATGACCCAGCCCATTATTATTATTATTGTTTTTTCTTTATTTCAGGGATCCTAGAGATGAAGTTTTAGAACATGGTAAGTGATATATTTTTTTATAGATTTAAAGTTAAGAGGTTGATACCTATTTTGACCTGCTTGATTTGATAAAAAATAGAATTGAAGTTGTTATAATTTCTACAAAATAGTCTCATGTCACCTCAAGGCAAAATAGATCTCTTATCAAATTTCTTTCTCTTAGATCAAGATTTTAAGAAGCTATACAGACTTTATCAACTTTGAGTTTCTCTAGCTAAAATTAAGTGTAAAAATCTTTGCTTAAAAATACATCTTGTCATAAAGTAGTGACTTTTCATAATCAACTTCAATTGATTTACCTATGGAGCATTGTTCAGTGAGAAATTTCTAATGCCAAATCTTGCAAACCACTTTTAATACATTTGATTTTTCATACTACCTTCTGTACAAACTGCATAAAACTTTTGTTTGTGGTACATTCTTTATCTTCAAAATATTGCTTCAGTATTAGAATCAATAAAAGTATGCTAATTTTGGCAAATTACTTTTCTTTGTAAATAGATGTTTATGACAACTGTCACAACAAAATTAAAAGTGATCTTTTTAAATGAAGTTAAAACTAAATGCTTCTAATATCAACTAAAAATAGAAGTAATGTTTTTGTAGCCTATCCAATAACAGCTATACTTATACCAGTGAAATCTGGAAGTTGGATTGAAAGTTTTTATTGTTGTTACTTTCCTATTAACTTTTAATTTTCCGTAAAGAATTTCTAAAATATAAAGAATTTTGAGGATGAAGACAAAAATAGGTGGTTTATTTAAAACTCTCTATCTCACTCTCACTTATCCCATAACCTAGTTTTGGTCATGGGGGTGCTACTCAGTAGCCTTGGGCATAAATTACTTGGAGCCCATCTATTTCCAGGTCTCCAACTGATTTGAATTTACAGTTTTTCCTTCTCTTAGACTGGATGCCATACACAGTCTGCCTTACTATTTACATATTGGTGGAGGGAGTGTAGTTAAATTGATCATACCTTTCTCAAGGGTATTAATACTATGAAAAATGCAATAAGCCTTGTTCAGGATTTGAACTCTGGTAGCCATTATCACTTCCTACAACAACAGCCATTATGCCATAAGTGCCTTCAAAACTCCATATAGTGCAATTATTATTCATATTACTACTATTTTACTTTAAAGTGATCAATCATAGGTTTTGTGTTAACAATTTTGTGACTCTATCATGTTCTTATTGAGGAAATAAACAAAATTAATTAGTGTTGTGGACCAGTAAGGGTCCGGAAGAATAACACAACTTAGGTTTGCGTGGAACAAAGTATATTGACAAAGTATAATACAACATATGTATAAAGTGTTAGAAGTCAATCCAACTGCCAAGTGTTCGCTGGGAATAAGTACAGAGCCCAGTATTAATAGTCATGAAAGAGTTCATTACTGACTTCAGGTTGGGTACCATAACAATAAGCATCTTGTAAAGACCACCAGAACTAACACACACTTTAGCAAGTCCAAAGAGTAAATTGGTGGAAATGTCACGTTAAAACCAACAAAGATGAAAATAATCATACAAAAATTTATGGAATAAGAAAAGTAGTTAATTTTAGAATTTCAGAAAACATAGCAGTGCTGTATCCTCCTTGATAACTTTTGATAGGGATTCTATTTCTCGCAGGTTTGTTGATAAATTTTAATCTCTTGCTGAGATGTTTATCTGAGAAGTATACAAGTTGTCAGTTTATTTATCAAATAAAAAAAATGGACTGCATTTTTTGTCTTTTTCAGAATTAGATATTGCAGATCGTCGAAACAAAAGAGAAGTCCGACATCTGGAACAGGAATTGCCCAAGTGGCAGGTATTGGTTGACAGTGTTACAGGTAAATCCTATTTGTTTTTCTTTGATGTGAAGCATGAAAAACCAAATCCAGGCTTTACTTACTATTTTGATTGTTCAAATCAAGCAATATTTTTATGGGTCAGGCTTCAGTCTTAACCAATTTTTTAAATTGAAGATTTTTACAGAAAAAGTTTCCTGGGTATAAAACTAAACTGGTGAGGCTCCAGTTCCAGGGCACTGGGTAGTATGGAATATTCCCTTCATTGCCATTATTCCCTGGTTCACTCTAATCCAGAGTGATAGTAACTGTTAGCGTCCCATATATGTGTCAAACAAATCTATTTATAATAATGATTGAACTTTATTAATACACCAGCTCTTGAAATAATTATATTATGATAGTATGAACTGTTTACTTGTTTAAATGATTGGAAATTATTAGTATTAGACAAACTATTTATATTAGAAATAATTATTTCAAACCATATAAAGGCTAAGACTTTATCAGGTTATTTATAAAGAAAGGTAAAAAATGTTAATTTTACCTCAGATTATGTTATAGATAGTTGTTGATTTTGTGTATGTGTATTAATGTAGTTATTCTTTAGATTAAAAAGAAATATATTCAGAATATTTTCTATACCTGTCAGCAAAGCTTAAGATACTGTATCCCCTGCAGAAGGGTTAAGTCCCCTCAACACACACAAAAGGGGGTGTCCAAGGCATGACACTAAACTACATTTGATGGTGAGGCTCCAACTCTGGAGATTTAGAAAGTGTGGAGTACACCTTCATTGCCATTAGACCCAGGTTCACTCTAACCCAGGGTGATTGTACATGTTATGGTTCCCAGGGTCAAATAGATCAGTTTAAAGATTATTTGTATTCAATGGACTGTGTACAAACAAAAACCTTCCTAAGAAACACCTACACAAAAAATGTAACAATAAACATGATTCACTAACCTCTTGGCATAAAATAACCCTAGACAGGTTGACATACCATTAAAATCAATCAATAGAAATATTTTCATTGTAGTAACAAAAATTTGCCCAGAAAATTGATATTTTTTATATCTAATTACATCAACAATTCTTAAATGTTAAAACAATAACTTAAATTTTCTTTTCTTATTAATATGTTTAAATATTTTTTGTATTTTTAAAAAAGAATTTTATTTCTTTATTATTTTTTTTATTGACAAAACCTTTTCCACATTTCAGGTGTGAGTCCTCCTGATTTTGATCATCAAACCCTGGCCGTGTTGCGTGGACGCTTAGTTCGTTACTTAATGAGGTCAAAAGAAGTAAGTATTTGTGAATTGTCACACATTTTGTCAACTCTTTCTTCATTTTTTACAAGTTTTAACCATTAATCACTGGCTTTATTTAAATAGATTGTTAGGCATAAGACATCTTCGTTTAAAACCATCAAATGAAGAGGTACTGTATTGAGCTTTTTATTATTGATATCTCAAGTGATCACAGGCTTATATTAATTCAAGGGTTAACAAACATTGAGGAACCAAGTAATATTATTACAGGGCTGCTTATTGCTTGTGTTATATTGTAAGAATTCTTGAAAGATTATCACTTTATTCTAGGTGATGAAAGAAGTGGATAAACATGCATTTATAATTTGGTTCCCACATTTATTGATATCTTAATAAATCAAACCAGCCATCTCAGTGGCCTTCCAAACTGACTTTCATTGTGTAAAGGAGACTCCTTGCATCTTAAGTTTTTATTGAAGCTCTTAAAAAGAGGGTTTCTAAAACGTAACTCTTCAAAAAAAAAAAACAAAAAAAAAACATCTACTCTAGTTCATTGCAACTGCAATTGACTAAAGCTCAAAATGCAGACTTTCTTGGGGCTTGCTTCAGTAGGGAATGTGGAGTACCCCTTCATTACAATTGCTTTCAGGTCCACTCTGACCCAGACCAGTTGTATTTGTTAGGGTTCCATCTATGAGTCAAATAAAAATATTCAATCGTTTTCTATACTTGAAACCATTCAACTGTGTGCAAACAAATGACTGTTAAATTGAATTGTTAGTATTAGATAGCAATACTTTGAACTATTTAACTGTGTGCAAATAAATTAATAATGTTGAATAGAATTACTCATGTTAGATAGCTATACTTAAAAACATTTAATTGTGTGCAAATAAATGAGCTTTGGCTCATATCAAAATTGTTACCTACAAACTATTTGTTTACAAATCATATATATTTGATATATACATATAAATAGAATTATATATGCCTTAAAACACAACCAACCAATGTTGTCTTTTTTTTATCATTATTTGTTGATATGCAGCATAAAGGTTTTTTCTTTTAGTATACTAGTAAATGTTTATTTTATAAAAGAATTAGGTAATTTTCAAATAAATTAGTAGCTTAGAATTAAAGTTTAAAGACGCATGTAGATTTAAGTTCTTTGCTTCTCTAGAAACTTTGAGAGAATCACATAAAGGCTCTTTAAGATTATCAAAATCACTCAATGTCAAAAAGATTTTATAGAAAATAAAAACATTTTGCAATTCATAGAAATCATAAGGACTATTTGTAAATATCTTGTAACAAAAGAATATTGGATTTTACTACAATGCTTCATCTCTCTCCCATGTTACTGTTTGTAATATAATACCTACAATATAGAAAGGATCTTCTTGTTGGGTTATATTTTTAATACCTACAATATAGAAATGGTCTTTCTGTTTGGTTTGATTTCAAGTAAACTTTGTATTTACAATACTTTCTTTATATATTTCAAATAAATATTTCAAAAGAAAATTATATACTTCTGGGATTGACATATTTTGACATAACTTGGTTGTTAAGTTTTGTTGAAATTTTTCTCATATTGTTTTTTTTTCTCCTATCTCTTTTCCAAAAGTTTATCTAAATCTTATTTTAAATTAGTTAAAACTAATACACACAGAACCCCATACAACTTGTTATATAGAGATATCTAGCCTTGTGGTTATTATTATCATTTTATTTTTACAGATCACTCTTGGTCGAGCTACCAAAGATAATCAAATTGATGTGAACCTTTCTCTGGAAGGACCAGCCTGGAAAATTTCACGGCTTCAAGGCATCATCAAATTACGTCACACTGGAGATTTTTTCATTGCCAATGAAGGTAAACGGCCAATTTATGTGGATAGTCAGCCTGTCCCGACTGGTAACAAACAGAAGCTAAACAACAATGCTGTTGTAGAGGTAAGGACTGTTGTTCATCTAGTTTAACAGCTTTTTATCTATGGTTTGATTTAGATGAAAATTCTGATTAGATTTTATCAAGATCTCTGCATTAGTTACAATACAAATTCTCTTTGTGGAGGAAACAGTGGAAAAGTTATCATCTTAGGAAATAGACTTGGCAATTGAAGTTAAAGTCCAAGATAATGCTGTTTGTGTTTTGTTTCTTGCTAATGACTTTGGAAAAGAAATTAATCCATCTCTTCTATGGGTAAATATAGCGCTATTGATGGGACTAAAATAAGTTGTCTGTATTCTTTGCAGAAGAGCTAGACCCCTAAACTACTGACAAAAGGGGAGGGGGTTATAGGTATGCCACTAAACTGCATCTGATGGTGAGGCTCCAGTTCTTGAAATCTTGAGAGTGTGAAGTACTCCTTCGGTGCCATTACTCCCAGGTTCACTCTGACCTGAAGTAGTAATACATGTTAGGGTCCTATTTACGAGTCAAATACATCAGTTGTTTGGTTTGGTTTCTTTGTTTAATGGCATATCAACCTTTATAGGTTATTTAATGCCAAAGCCATTCTCCTAGAAGAACCGTAATAGTACTATTTAACCCATAGCTGGGAGGATAAGGGGGTTCATACCTTTCCCAAGGGTATTTGTCCGAAAGTGAACGTAATAGCGCGATTGGAGTACGAACTCGTTTACTACAGTTCCGCAGTTCATCGCTTTAACCATTACACCACGAGGACACCCCCTACATCTGTTGAATAGAAATACTTGATATTACATAACTGTGTGCAAAAGAAACCTCTTAAGAAACAACTAAACAAAAAATATAAATATGAACATGATTCCCTAACCTTTAGGCATAAAATAACCCTAGACAGGTTGACATGCTGTTAAAATTAATCAGTCAATCAAGATAATCATAACAATTTCTGTGTAATTACATGGTTTTAAAATAAAATAAAACTTCTTTCTATTCCTCTTTTTAGATTTCCTGTTTGCGGTTTATATTCTTAATTAACCAAGACTTGGTGAATGCGATTCGTGCTGAGGCACAGAAGATGACTAGCTCACATGGCACGTGACATTGATGAGATGGACAATGATTCTTGACAAACTCACCGGTGGATCATCTTCAAGGCTGGCACTCTTGCAAATATATATATATATATATATATATATATATATATATATACACACTCACACACACACAAACACTTCTGAATATGTACTCACACACATGGATATACATATGGGGCCGAGAGGAAAGAAAAGGAAAAAAGAAGGAAAGTTACAAAAGAAAATAGCCCTTTTAACAATAAACCCTCTACCCAAAATATATACCCAAAAAAAAAGAAAAAAAAACATAAAAGTTACTTGAAAAATGTTCTGTAAATTTGGTCAGCAGTTTTAAGATTTAATTTAGTTTTGACTTGTCAACTTTTGTTCTATTTCATACCATGGATATAATTTTTATAACATTTTTGACAGCAGAAAATAATTATTAACAAAACCCACATTGTTGAATTTGACAATAAGAGTGAAAAAAATCTGTCTTGAAGCCTTTGTGGTCGTTATAATCCCAAGTATTTCTGTTATAGTGGCAGAGTAAATTTTTAAAATAATGTAATCAAAGAGGTATAAATTATACTAAGAAAAAAAAAACTTTCAAGTCAGGTGAATCAAGTTGAAAATCTTTCCGTGTCAAAGGTAAATTTTTTCCTGAATTTTCTAGATAAAGCATTTATATTATTCCATATATTTTTTGAATTATTGTCTTTGTTGTTTCTAACACAGTCCTTTGACTAATATACTCTTTTGCTTTTGTTAAGTGTATGCTGCATCCAGTTTCATTTTCGATATAACTTTGTACTTTTCTTCTTTTACATCTCTTTAAACTAGAACATCTCAGCCGAACAGTGTCATAAGATTGAATATTTTAGATCTCCCTTTTGTAGAATCAACAAAAGAATAAAGAAATTGAAAGAAGTACTAACCACTTGCTAAAAACAATTTGATGCAACATGTACCTGAAGAAGGCTGAAGAATATATCAGCTGAAATCTTGTGATAAAAACAAAGATACTGGTCTGAATAATGTGATGAGTGACATCTAAAGACAACTGAATGCAACATACACTTGAGGAATGCTGAAGAATATATCAGCTGATATCTTGTGATTAAAAGCAACAAAGATAAAGATACTAGTCTGAATAATGTGTAGAGTGACATCTAAAGACAATTAGATGCAATATACACTTGAGGAAGGCTGAAAAACATATCAGCTGAAATATTGAAGTAAAGACAACACAGTTGAAGATATTGGTCTGAATGATGTAGTGACATCTAATGATCACTGGATGAATCATATGTATGAAGAAAGCCAAAGAATATTGTGGCTGAAAATTTCATGCTAAAAACAACAAAGATGAAGATAACAGAAAAATATATGGAATAATTTCGGACAACCAGGAAATTTGACTGCGACACAATCATGAAACGGACTCAGGTTGCACATCAGTATTGATAATCTTTATGAATGTTATTTTTGAATACATCTGTCAAAGAATGCAAGACAGTTTTTTTTTCTTCATATGAAAAAAAATTGTGGATTTAAAAAAATCTTTTTCTTTTCAACTTTGAAAAGATAAAAGTATGCTGTCAAAAGTTTGTATAATCTGTATCCACAATATGATGTTAACCAAAGATTGACTGATTTGCTTGTAAAACCATTGATTGCTTGAATGATTTTATGAAAGGAAAGGAAAATGTTAGTTAAAGACATCAATTTCATCATCAATTTCTCATTGTTGCCATCTTTCATTTATAGCATTTAATGAATGTTAGTTCACAAAACAAAGAACAAAACCTTTTTGGAAGACATTGAACAAGGAAGAAGATATATAGATGAGGCAGGCAGAGGACCATGCAAATTTTTACCTACTCTCCCTCCTTCTGATCCACTATTCCCCTACTCTTCTCTCCTTTCCACCTATTGCATTGTGACCATCTGTTTTAAAAGACTGAGAGAGATAAATCCAATCTTTCCAAATTGAAATTATGCATTTACCCTTTTTTGAGATCTGTGCCCTTTCTCACATTTTCTCTCTCTCTCTTCCCTTCAATAAAATGTGGATATCATCCAAAGAGCCACACCCTTAATCTGATCAGCTACATGGGTCCACAAATGGAAAAAGAAAAACATTTACAAATAAAATCTTATATACTGTTAATGTGCAGTTTGTGACAACAACTTTGTAAAAATAAGTGACTGTCCATTTTTTTTAATCCCTGTTTTTTTCTCTCTCCCTCTCTTCCCCCACTCCCCTTCAATTGAACTTCTTGAAGTTTTCATGTCTTACCAACTCTGGGGTTATTTGTATTTTTGGAATAAAATTTTTCAGGCACTCCATTGGTTGCTGTAGTGTGCCTTTCTATTTCATGATATCTGAAATCCTTGATAAAGAAGGGAAAAAAAGTTAATCACCAATGAGGCTACAAAAGTAATAACAAAGAATTAAAAAAAAAGAGGTCTGTTTTTTTTTTTTTTTTTTTTTTTGTTTTTTTTTTTTTTTTTTTTACCTTCTTTCTCAGAACTGCTTTAAACTTATATCGCAATAAAAAGAAAAGACACCTTTGTGCCCAACTAATCTAAGCTTAGTAGATAGCTATATGATTATTATCTTGTTTCTTGTTACATTCAAATTATTTGTTTATATGGTTCTAGTTAAGGCACCTCGTTACATAGTAGTGATTAGCAAGGTAGTCTTTCAGGCCTATTACTGGCAGATGTCCTCGTGGTGTAATGGTTAAAGCACTGGACTGTGGAATCATAGTAAGTGAGTTCAAACTCCAGTTGCACTCTTACATTCACTTTCGGACAAATACTCTTGGGAAAGGTATGATTCCCTCTCCCCTTATCTTCCCAGCTATGAGTTAAATAGTACAACTACTGTTCTTCTAGACAGATGGCTTTGGCATTAAATAACCTCCAAGGGTTGATATGCCATTAAACAAAGAAACCAGGCCTATTACTACTGTAGTGAGTGCCTTATATCCTTGAGACCCGGAGAGGTAATACATGTTAGGGTCCTATCTATGGGTCAAATAAATTTGTTTGGAAATTATTAGTATTAGATAGGATTGTGTGAAACCATGTAACTGTGTGCAACCAGTACCACTACTACTACCTTTAACAGTATGCAAATTACTTGTATTAATAGTTACTTGAAGCTATAATTGTTTACTAAGGATTATTACTTACTAAAATCAAATGATTGCGTGTATATTATTTGCTATAAGATAGGAATACTTGAAACCATATATAACTGCAAATTAATAATAAAAAGTTATATTAAACCATATAATTGTGTATGAATTATTAGTATTAGATAGGAACACCTGATACCATATTAATGTATACAAATAAATAATTGTATGATTATAAAATGTGTAATGGAATAATGAAAATATACTGATTACAATTAAAATCAAATTTTGGCACCAAGTAACCTATTAGGAGTTGATATGACATTAAATAAACCAAACTTAATCCTATAGTTCTACTAAATCAATTTTATTAAATTACTGATTACCATCTTATTTATTGTCATATTTAAATTATTTATTTCATTTTTGTCCAGGCATCACACAATAGAGTAGTGATGAACAAGGTAAGATCACATACCTATTACTATAGTAGTGCTACTAAAACTAAGCTTAGTAAATACATCACCCAGAAATAAGTATACTCCCTTACCAATTTTTTATAGAAAGATGATTTTCTTCAAAATCAGAAATACCTGGATTTTATTATTTTTTTTATTCAATTGATGGATATCATTAAGTATTATTTATTATCAACCTGTAAAACATTAGAATTAAGCAAAATATGAATATGTACCAGTATAATTATATCCCAGCCTGCATAATAAGTTTTACATTCTATATAGTAAGTATATTTTCAAATCAAACTTGCTCTTTTTTCTTGGTTACAATTTCAATACTGTTGAGTTTGGTGATAATATCTGTTTTTATTATGTTTCACTAGAAATACAATCCTGGTATCTTGGGTTAACAAGAAGATTAACTTTTTATTTAAAAATTAATAGTGGTGAACTTATTCATAGATGATTTTGTATGTAGTTATTGTTTTCATATTTAATAATATGTACATTTATATGAAGTGCTCTAACTCAAGAAAACTCAATATGAGAATTCCTAATGAACAAAGTACTTGAAAATCATTGCAATAAAATACCAAATGATAAAGAAGAGTGTTCATATGGGGTTAGTATTTAAAGAAAATACAACTTGTTAATTTGTTTGTGGTGGGTGGGTGCGTGTGTGTGTATATATATTTATATATAATAAGTAAATATATATTAGTTTTTATATATATTTAATAGCTTGGAAGCTTGTCTGCGACTCTCCAAATTATATTGCATTTGGTTTGCCACAAACCCATGAAGTGAGATTGTGACAACCAATACAATATATATATATATATACACACACACACACACTTGTAGAAGTCCCTCATGCCCAACTAAACCAAGCTTAGTAAATAGCTAGATAAAAACTTATATACTATGCTAATATGCAGTTTAGTCTATGACTGGACTTAAGGAATTTTATGAACACTAGTAAGAGAGATAGAAAGGGAAAAGAGAGGAGTAAACTAAAAATTAAAAATGTGTATATTTGTAGATGAAAGATTTCATCTATTAATTCAAATGAAAATTATTTTATCTTATAAATTTTTTTTTTTTAATTTTTTTTAATCTCTACATTCAAAATAGTATATAAAAATATGTAACTGGTGAAAGGTTTAAAACATTTTCATTTTTTTTTTTTTAGTCTCTAATAAATTTTATTTTTTACAATTAGTGCTCAATTACAGAGCAATTTTTAGTTAATAATTTTTGAAAAAATAGCAAAGTTTTGATTAAAAAATTTTATTTGCCCTCTAAGAATTCAACGATAAAAGAATCTAAGAATTCATGTATTACAATATTCTTTTATTTTAGGATTTTTTTTACATTGAAAATATTCTAAAAATGTAACCCTAAACTCGCTTTAGCTTTCTAAACACTTTTTTTAAAAAATATGACAAATTCAAATTCAGTTCTTGATTGCATTTTGAGTTACTGTGATAAAAAATGTATTCAATTTATTTTATTTTTTACTCTATAGAAATGTAGCAAATAAAAGAAGCTAAGAATTAAAAGCATGTCTTTATTTTTAGGTGGAAAATTTTGTGCATTAATTCAAAGGAAAATGTATTCATTTATTTTATAAATATTTTCTTTTGTTCTTAAAGTTTTTCAGCTACACTAATTAAAAGTTAATATATTTTGTTATAAAAAATATGAAGGGAATTAGTTTTTAAAAAAATCAGTTTTTGAATTATAGATAAAAATGTTTTCGTTTGATTTTGATTTTTTACTCTCTAAAATGTAACATTATAGGTAGGTACAATAAAAAAGAAGTTAATAAAAATGAATCCTTTAGATAAAAAGAAGCTAAAAATTAAAAATATGTCCTTACAATAGAAAGAAGCTAAGAATTTAAAATGTAAAATTTTTCATATTACAATTTCTTTTTTTAATTCATATTTGAAATAGTATTGGTCAGAAACGTTTTCATGATTTTTTTTCGGTCTCCAAAAAATTAAGAATTTTTTTTTTTTTTTTTTTTTTAATTAGCATTTAATTACACAATAATAATTTTTAAAAAGTATTAAATTCAAATTTTGCCAATGGAATCTGTGATATTTAAACATGACAGTCTTAAGAAGAACTGTGAAGAGTTCTGCAAATTGATTAAATTTTAATTATTGAATTATATCATTTAATCAGTAAAAATGAAAAACTGAATTTTGTACTTTTTCTTATTATAAACATATTAAAGTGTATGCATGATTTTAATGCTGAATAACATCTCTTTTCTGAGTTAAAAGTCGATATGTTCACACCAAAATAGATATGACTCCTTTATATAATTTTGTAATGCAGGATAAGCTAGAGTTTGGCTTGGTTTTTTTTTTTAATGGCATATCAACCTTTGTAGGTTATTTAATGCCAAAGCTATTCTCCTAGAAGAACAGTATTGGTGCTATTTAACCCATAGCTGGGAGGATAAGGGGGTTCATACCTTTCCCAAGGGTATTAGTCCGTAAGTAAACATAATAGCATGACTGGAGTTCGAACTCACGTACTACGATTCCGAAGACCATCGCTTTAACCATTACACTACGAAGACACCCCCCCACTTGAGTTAGGAAATCTATCTTTATATTGAATTTATATAAGTATGAAAATCACAAAGATTTTATTTTTATTTCAAACTTGCTGATATTCCAGATGTTAAAACGTAAATGATTTTGTTTATATCCGGGTTATTTTGCTATTCAGGTTATTTAATCGTCAACTGTTTTAATAGTGAAGGCCATTATTGTAACTGAAAATAATAATCTTCTTAAAATAACTTACCGCCAACAACTATTCTTGGGAATTGTTTGGTAGGGTCATCACAAAAACCTGTAATTTACCTTATATCTATCTGTGCAACCAAAGCGCTATCATTATTGATTCAATTTCAATCAAACTTTCTGGAATTGTCAGACTTATGTCTGGAAAGGTTATAAACTATATTAAGAGATCCAGTTGAGACTGGATTTTAGGTGCGATCTGTCTTTCACTCTCTGTCTTAATGTCCCCCAGCTGTAAAAAGGTGTCCATGTCATAGTCTATACCCACTCTCTTAGTAATCATTTTGAGAGGCCAGTGGTTCTCTTCCTCTCTGTATTCACTTAGATCCTCTCTAAGGAAATTGTCAAACTTGTAAGAGGGAATTCATTTCATCTCAGCAGTCCAGTATTTTTTAAATTTTAGGTTAATACTACCTCTCTACATCTGGAAAATAATAAAATTGAATATTTATTCAAAATATTAATTTTTAGAGGTTTTTGAGGATATCTAAGATCTCTGAACAAAACTGGAATTGTCTTCCATATGCCATGTTTAGTGTAAATAAAGCAATAGCCTGTAGCAAATAAACAAAAAAATAAATAAAATTTCCTTTAAATATGAATAATTATCTTTAATAAAAGTGACTGTATGTTCTTTATTTTTGTTAACTATCTTACAACCTATTTGTAATATAGGTAAGTACTACTAGCTGATAACAATGTGAATGTTAATAGCAATTGTTCTGTTTTAGATTTTGTTGTTTTGGATGGCAGGGTATTTTTTTTATTTTTGCTGTCTTTATTGACCAGTGTACAGTTGTATCAAGAGGAATAATAAAAGTGCAGCTGGGGATTATCAAAAAAAAAAAAGATCACTACCTAAACAGTTTATAGCCCTTATCGCTGATGTATTAATCAGCACATCATATGGTGGCAAAAACAATTCTATGCCAATCTTCAGAATGTTTTTATCTAGTGTTTTTTTTTTAATACTGTTTAGTTCTGATTTTTTTCTTAAATTTTCAATGGTTCTCAGTCATACCAAAACAAAGATACCTGCATTTTATTATTTCTAATGGAACATCATATAATCAAAATATTAAGATATTATTTATTACCAAACTCTACAGCATTAAAACTAAGCAAAAATATAAATACGTATTAGTCCAAAAATAAGTACATTCCAACCTACACAATCATTACCTATAAGTAAATAGAGCAGACTGTCCTCTTTAGTATAGGTATAGCAACCAGTCTTGAAGGTAAGGGAGGGGTCCTCATGGTGTAATGGTTAAAGCGCTGAACTGCAGAATCATGGTAAGCGAGTTCAAACTCCAGTCGCACTATTAAGTTTACTTTCAAACAAATACTCTTGGGAAAGGTGTGAACCCCCTTATCCTCCCAGCTATAGATTAAATGGTACCACTACCGTTCTTCTAGAAGGATGGTTTTGGCATTAGATAACCCAAGAAGGTTGATATGCCATTAAAAAAAACAAACTTGAAGGTAAACTCTGTCTTCAAACTAGCTGTACCCTACTTAAAAATTGACCTGGTGTCACATCCTGTTTGTTGGAGGTTGTAAATGTCAAAATTATTATTACTAAACTGGATAAAAAAAATAAAAATATTTATTTTGAAAAATAAAAATAGTTCAATACCTGCATGAGTCACTGAATAGGGAAGCAGATCTTATACAAAAGGCATTGTTTTGCAAGACATGATTTCCAAGGGTTGGGATTTGGCAGTTTTGTAATATTTAGTAAGTTAGCTATTTTGTAAATACTATTTCAAAGAAAACCCTAATCCTAGAAGTTACATATTTTTTTCATCATACAACGTGTGAAAGCACGTGCTATACTCTGTCCTCATCAGCTGCCAACCAGGGTGATAACACAGTTTCGGTAGCTCAAGGCACTACCGAAACTGTGTTATCATCCTAGAAGTTACATATATGAGTAGTGAAGCAGATCTAATGTAAAATACACAAGCACATTGTTTTGCAAGAAATATGATTTCCAAGAGTTGGGGTTTGGTAGTTTTAGTAATATTTAGTAAATTCATTATCCTATAAATACTATTTTAATGAAAACCCTAACTTTAATCCTTTGGGTTCATTGTCATAAGGTAATGATCAGTGTATTATTGTCTTGTAAGTTTGATTCTCACTGAGTGCCATATACTTGTGGCCTTATGCTACACTAAGATAAACTTAGTAAATGTTTATACTTTTACTAATCACATCTTAAAATCTTCCAAAAATCTTACTAAATATGCTTCATATCAGGTATTATCTTGCGGCTTGTACCATGTAAACCAATATAATCTGTTACATGTTACTGGAGAAATGAGTATTGCTAAGTAGCCTTCAAGGTGAGTCCCTGTAGCATAGTGGCTAACAAGCTGGACTGAAACATCTTTGTGAGTTCAAATTCCAGTTGGACTATTACGTTCACTTTTAGACTAGTACCCTTGGGAAAGGTATGAACTCCCAGCTGTAGATTAAATGGAACTGCTACTGTCCTTCTACAAGGATAACTTTGGCATTAAATAACCCACAACAGCTGCGGTTTATGCGCCCAATACTGCTGCGGAGAGACGCTCCTTCTTTCGGCGGTTGGGGTCGTTCCTGGATGCTTCGAAGCGGACAGTTCTAGTGGGTGATGGGAATGCGATCCTTGATCCCAATATAGATAGGGTCAGTCGGGGTGCTAGTGAGTCGGGAAGGTGTGACAGCAGCCTGATCGATGCTTCGAAGCGGAAAGTTCTAGTGGGTGATTGGAATACGATCCTTGATCCCAATATAGATAGGGTCAGTCGGGGTGCTAGCGAGTCGGGAAGGTGTAACAGCAGTCTGATCGATTGGCTGGCCGAGTTCGATTTGATCGACTGGTTTCGTCTGGATCGCCCAAAGGAGGGAGGTGTGGACATGGCTAGGAAATTCGCACTCTGGCCAGATCTGGTCTTATCTGGTCAGAGTGTTAGAAGAACTGACAGTGACCTTGTTACTTGTCCCACGTTCCACTGGTTAGGCCTGACTGACCATAAACTCGTTTGTGTCAGTCTGCGGTTAGCTAATAGGCCTAGCTACTGGAAGTTCAATACCTCTTTACTGGAGATAAGGGAGTTCCGGGAGAGCTGGAAAATCTAATTAAGCAGGCGCTAGTGGGGGCGGTAACCGAGAATAAGTGGTGGCGATTCCTTAAGTATAGGATTAGGGATTTCACCAACAAATACGGCCAACAGCTCAGACTAAATAGGGCCAAGAAGGTGAAGACTTTAGAGGATAGACTCTCCCGGGCGGGGAAGAGGACTCCGTAGCCGTGGATCTAGCTAAGGTGGACTTTGAGCACGAGGCTGGCGAGCGTTACAAGGGTTTCGTAGTTAGAAATGGATTAAAAAGTTTCCAACGAGGCCGTGTGATGCAACGCATTAATGCGTGAGGTAGAGTTGCGGAGGTTCTCTTGTCAGTACATCGAATGCGTTAAGTCCCCGGACTGGCGTGTGCTGCGATCAAACAGCAAGATGCGCGAGGCTTTTCGGGTGCACTTTCGTGATCGCTTTGCCCACTGTTCTGACTTCCCGGTGCAGGAGTTTCGTAGCTATTTAGCCGACTTCCCCAGCCTTGGACAGGCGGAAGCGGCTAGTTGCGAGAGTGTAGTTACTAAATGTGAAGTCTGTAATGCGTTGAAGCAGGTCGGCCTTAACAATTCGCCAGGACTGCATGGTTTACCCTACGAAGTGTACTTGAGGATGTCGCACATGTTTGTCCCTATTCTGACAGATATGTTTAACTATTGGTTTGCTCTGGGAGCCATTCCTGGTAGCATTACCAAGGGTGTGACCACATTGCTGAAGAAAGGTGGCAGGCATGTTTGGGAGGATTTAGATGACTACAGGTCCATAACTCTGCTAAACACAGTTAAAGATTTTGGCCCGGGTCTTAGCAAACCGTTTGCAGCTTGTCATCAGTGATATGATTGGACCTGAGCAGAACTACGCTGTTAAGGGAAGATCGATCCAAGACAATTTGCATTTGGTTCGCCAGATCCTAGAGGGAACAGAAGACGACACTGAAGCCGCGCTGATCAATTTAGATCAGTCCAAAACCTGTCGAAGGTTTTGGAGACCGCCGGATTCGAACCGGAGTTCCGCAAATGGATCAGCATGATGTACCACAACCCGCAGGTGGTGGTGCAGGTGAACGGAAGGCGTTCGAGGGCTTTTACGATCAAGCGATCGGTCAGGCAGGGTTGCTCCCTGTCCCCTCTTCTCTATGTCCTCGCTTTGGAGCCCCTGTTCCGTAGGCTTAAGGATGAGAGGGCTTGTCCGGCCCTGCGTAGAATCTCCTTAACGGGCCGTATCCGAGCGAAGATCTCCGCGTCCGCCGATGACATCATTGTCTTTGTGTCTCGCCGACTGGACATAGTAGCGGTGTAAAGGACGGTCGAAAGGTAAGAGGTGGCAGGTGCCAAGGTCAACTTTGACAAGAGCGAAGGTCTGCGGTTGGGTGCTTGGAGGGGTGGTGTCCCCCTGCCAGGGCCCTTCCGCTGGAGTTACGGACCAGTCCGCATCCTCGGGGCGTGGTTCGGGCTCGGCCTCCAGCTGGAGCGAAATTGGTTGGAAGTACTGGCTAAGGTAAAAGCGCAGGTGGGTACCTGGCTTCGAAGGCGGTTGTCCTTAAAGGGCAGGGCGGAGGTATGCGCCGTGTACATATTCCCCTTGATCCTTTACCGTTTGTCCGTACTCCCTCTGCCTAGGGAGCATCGGGTGGCGCTGGAACAATCCCTTTTCAAACTTCTTTGGAAAGGTCAAAGTCCATTGGTCCGTTGACAAGTCTGTTGCCAACGTCCCCGAGATGGGAGTCTGATCTCGAGAGCCATTGGCTCGCCGAGATACTGGCTTACCTAGGCCAATCGCTAATGAATGACACGGTGTGGGGCCTTAAGGTGAGGAACGCCTTTTCTCGCCTGAGGTCGAATCCCAGTACTGAAAGCCGTCGTAGGCCGAGAGATGAAGCACAGTTTGTCCGTGACTGCCGCAGGGCTATATGCAACCTATCTTGGTCCGGTGACCTTTCTCAGTCTCGAAAGGAACCGTATCGAGGGTTAGTGGTAGGTTCCGTTTCGGATCCTCTGGTAAAGCGGCTCGACTGGTCGCTGGAGGAGATTTTCTCTCAATGGAATTGGGCGCCAGGCTCGAGCTTCTTGAACAACGAGTTATCGCTCACTTGACGGCTTGGTCGAAATGCGTTGGCTCTCAACGACTGGGCTTACAGAACGTGCATGATAGACATGCCCGATTGTCCCCGTTGCGGCAGTCGTATAGAAGAAACGGCTTTGCATGCCATCTGCTACTGCGAGCGGGTTCGCCCGTTCTGGAGTCACGTCGTGGAGTGGACGGCTCACATCAGCCCCAAGCAGCTCGTGCTGCTCATCGTTGGTTACGTTGTGGACAATGTTAACCCTCCGTTTCAAGGTAAGAAGCGTGTGGTGTTTCTCGCGATCCTAGCTGTGGCTAGAATGGTGATTTGGCGGACGCGTAACAAGGGATTGTATGACGGTGCAAAGTTTTCTCATCGTGATCTGATCTTGTTCTTTAGGCATCCGCTTAGGGTCCAGATTAGATGCGATAGAAAACGCCTGGACCGCATAACATTCAGCAAAAGGTGGGTGTATGCAGCGAGCATGGTCGTACGCAAGGGGGCCAATGTTTGAATCATCCTTCCCTCCTCTTCCTGGGCATGGTGACGATGGTCTGGGTCCTTCTTGACCTCTTGACCCCCCCTCTAGTTAGTTGTGTGAGGTGTCATTGTCCTCATCACTTTTAACCATCTGCCAGCCCCAACTTTCTGAGGATCTTGGACCTACATTACTGTAATTTATATTGTCCTGTTCCTCGCCGCGCCCTTCCCCGTCTTTTCTTTTATCCTGATTAGCGTATGTCCCCTCCCCCATTGGGATAGTTCGGCTTGTTTTCGGTCCCATTAGGATATCGAAAAACAGTCGACTCTCCACATCATAAACGGGGGGATAGAAGGGAAACCAAACGGGGTTTATTTTTTGTTTTCTACTAAAATTATTCTCGGGGCTTTTTCTCCCCTTCCCCATCATACTTTATCAATTGTATAGATATCATTTCATTTCATCAAGGTTTTAAGTAGGTTTTTCATAGAGCGAATGACGTATTTTGGTGATTGTTGCGCGTCTGGCAATGTATGGGTGAATTTATTGAACAGAGTGATTGGACGATGAAAGCATAGTTTTCTTCCCTTCCCCTTCCACACAAAATATTTTGTTCCCACCTTAAATTTGTTAAATTTTACAGTTTGTATCATTTTTCATCTTTTTGGAAATAAAAGGCGTTTTGTGTCTTGGTGACGCACAACAAGAGACAAGCTTGGATGTAGGACTGCTAAAGAAGATTGTTGCTGGCAAAACGGAATTCATTGGAAGAAGCCAAGAGAACTGTTATTTTTAGCGTAGAAATTCGGCTGTCTACCTTTTATTAAGAAGACGACGACACAGCAACAGCATTTAAAATTGATTCCATGTGTTCAGTTACAAGAGACTCTTTTCTTTCTGTTACTGATGAGGCATACTATCCCCCCTCTTCTTTCAGTATCTTATAAGCCATGCTAATTATTATATTTCTTTAAATTCTTTATTGAAAATATAAGTAATGCATTTATCGTAATCAACCGGCTACTCAAAAGCCAAACTAAACAAAATAAACAAACCCCACTTCCAAGAAGGGATGAGTCACTAGTGTCGTCAGTCAATACTATTTAGGAACGAATCGTTAAGGAACTAAATCGCTCCGCACAGGACGTCTTTTTAAAATATTAAATCCAGCCTGTCTTCCTAAAACAAAATAGGTAGTAATAAAAAAAACATGATCCAAGTGGAATGAAGTATTTCACTATTATTTAGTAATAATAAGCAAACTCATTCTACTTTGACTGTAGGGAATGAATAAATAAATTTAAAAAAAATTAATTGATTTAAAAAAGAAAATTATTAAAATATGCAGAAACTCCCAGAAGTCTCTGACAGAAAAAAAGGACGACGCATGCGTAAAGAAAAATGGAGCTCCCGACAAAAGGAGGAGGCTCATTCTCTTTCAGTCAGTGACCTGCGGAGTGACAACACCTTGCTAACTAGTGGGACGCCACGCATTCGTCTTAAGACGATGCGTTGGCTAGTCCTCTCACTAGTAGCACTCGTCTCGGTCAACAGTATGCCAAAATAACAAAAGCCACGAAATGGACCTGTCGAACTACGAACTAAAACACTGGACTTGGACAAACCCCTAAAAGCAACTAACACATTGTTAAAGCTTTAAAATACCAAATGAGGACACACATATACCAAGAAGCGATTAACGTATTTTTAAACACCTTGACTAGGAGATTCAACCATATCAATTGTATTCAGGGAAAATTTCATCACCCATTGAATGGTTGTTGAACCCAGGAAATAAAAGAAATATAAAAAAAAAAACGTCTTCGTCTCCTATCTGTTACCGTTTTCTTTCGTATAATTCTTTTTGGGCCTTCTTGTTCAATGAGTTACATCAACAAGTCAACGTGGGGTAAAAATAGAATAACCTCAGAATGGAGTCAGATATAAAAAACGGTAACACAGCTTGCCTTGACCTACGCCTGACCCCATAAGACCACGTAGAGTAGCAGCGCACAGTAGATATAAAAGCAGCGGTATCAAACCGGGTCGAATCAGTTTTGCCTGGCCTTTTTGGCCGGAGTGAGGCTCGAAAAAAGAACCAATGGCAGACTTATGGCTGTAAGGCCCCAGTTTCGGCTGGGCTACCTTCGGGTTGGTGAGCTGTATCTTTGTCTCTTTTGGTCCCCATGTATAGCACTAGACCTTGCTGTCTAGTTTAAGCTATAACCTGGCATCCGTGCCTGGATCCAGATTTGGGTCCAAGAAACAGCTTGGCTCATTAGATTCACATTGCACAAAGTGGGTCGATGACCAGCACAGACCAGCAGGGTTCGAGCTTCGGTTCGTTCCCGACCTACCCATGCTCTTAATCCCCATTTTAATCACTGACTTTGTGTCAAGCCCTGTCTGGTGGGATGCAGAGGCAAATATCATCAGTTTGGCTGGACGTCAGCCAAGGGTGTGAGAGAAATCCGATTCTCCCCTGGTCACTCTACGACCGAAGCCTAATTAGCGGCAGCTGCCCATGAGGCACTGCTCAAGGCTTCCCCTAAAGCCGACGTCCTGATTCCAGCCAGCAGACGATGCAGGAATACAACCAGCCGCATACGATACAGGACCATTGCCAGCCTCTCAGCTTAAAAGCTTTTTTCAGGGCTACTCAGAAAGTCTATCCAAACACCTCCTGAGTGGGCAATGCTACAGACATGACTACCAGCCTCTCAATCTAACAGCCTTTTTCAGGGATAATTCTGAAAGTCTAACCTAATACCCTCTGAGACGGCACCAGCAGCTACCTTCTTGCACCGGCGACCACTTCCTTGCAGAAGCAGCTACCAGTCCTGCTCCAGTGACCACCTTCCTGCAGCAGCGATCACCTTCCTGCACCAGCAACTACCAGCAGCTACCAGTCCTGCAGCAGCGATCACCTTCCTGCACCAGCAGCTACCAGTCCTGAACCAGCGACCACCTTCCTGCATCAGCAGATACCAGTCCTGCACCAGCGACCACCTATTCAACGACTACCAGTCTTATTCCAGCTATCCAGACCTGCACCAACGATCACCATTCGGCCGCAGCGACTGTTCACCGTACGCCATTCCGATTTACAATTCGCCATGATAAAGTTTGGCCTTTCGAAGCAACACCCTTGTTTCCTCATTCTTGCCTAGTTCGTTGTCTATCACTTATATTCCAAAAGTTTGCGGGGACCGGTATATTTATCGGCCTCCGCAACACATTTATCAGACATAGCATTTGGTTGAATTTAAACCAGGCATTTTTAGAAACAAAATGGAACCATGCCCATACACTAATATGTATAAATACACATAAAACTAAGCTCAAATAAGATATACTGGGGAAAAAATTGCAACACTCAGCATATGTGTTATAATTTAATTAGAGTAAACGTACTTGTTGTATAGCTGAATTACAGTAAACGATCACATATGCAGATCAATTCAATTAATTCTTATAATAAAATCATTTGCAGTGTATTCTCATATTATTGTAGCTGTCCCGGCTACTCAAAACCTAAAATCCTCGATTTAGAGAAAATGCTGAGTCACCCGTAACGTCAGACATATGAACTTCTGATATCAACACACGAACTATTTGTTGAAAGGGGTCAATTCTGCAGCCGATGCAGAAACGGTTCATAACCACAGGATAAAATATATAATATTTAAAAGCCCCTCTTCAAAGTACAATGAAGTATTTTATCATTACTTATATTTAATAAAGGAACTTCCTGTGCACAGAAGCCCCTTCACTCAGCCCAGTAAAAAAGCAGCAGCTGCCTCCATATAAATACAACAGGAAGCGACTGAAAAATTAAGAACGCTGCGGGCTTTTGTGCCCAAGGAGAAAGGTATCTGTTCCAGCAGCAAGCTGCTAAAAGTGTGGTCTTTACTACTAAACCCAGCAGCTGACATGAATCCAACCAATGACAGCTGCGGACCCAGCAGAACCGATGCCAGTTCCAACCAATCACCACTGCTCTCTCATTTAAACAACCCTTCTCAAGGCTAAATTTAGAAAATTTTAAACAGTACTTTTAAGGTATACCTTCAGAAAGTTTTCCAAGGATACCTCTGGTCTTCTCACTACACCCCTTGGCAGATACCATGATATGATGATGCTGCAGCAAGCACCAACTGCAGACTAGCTCCAGCTTCACTAAGCAGCTGTTCCTGCACCACCAAACAACAGCACCAGTAGACCAGCTCCAGCTACATCTGCATCACCAAGCAGCATACATCTGCATCACCCTAGTCCACAAACGACCACTCTGCTCGGACTAGCATCAGCACTTTCAGGCCACATTGGCACCCCCCGGTTAATCAAGGACTGAATAAACCGGAACATTGATCATTACAGCCTCTGCAACCAGCACTTGTATCACCCTGCCGCGACCTGCCGATAAACATAAACGGATCAAGTTACACGCCCGCTGTAGGGCAATTATATCCGGGTACGGCCGGAACTGACTAAGCCCTTTTTCTTTCTAACGACCTTGACACCTCGTGACAGCTAAAAGAAAAGGATGAATTAAGATTAACAATATTTACAAAGCACTTCGGCCAAAAATAACGTGATAAAACTGGAACTAAGAGTCGTCGCCAGCTTATAGTAGGTAAAGAAAATACTTAATGGCTACACTCATTTTTTATCAAAGAATTTTATATTCACGCGGCTGGAGCTGTGTGTCACAGCACTTTCGTCATATCAACAGGCCCTTTTTCAACGCTCGTCGGCTAGCTCTTCGCTTTTAGCTTTTTGCGAAGCCCCGGAGCCTGTTCTGGACTTCGGTCCGGAGCGTGGCTCTGCAAAAGGAACAATGGCAGACTTGGGGCCTTTAATTAGGTGGGCGAGCTGCACTTTTGTCTCCTTTGTCACCCATGTACGGCACTAGACCAAGCGTCTAGTTTAAGCCGTAAACTGGCATACGTGCCAGGACTCACATTTGGGTTCGTGAAACTGCTTGCCTCATCAGGCTCACATTGCACTAGGTGAGCCGATGAGCAGCACTGACCAGCAGGGTTCGAGTCTCGGCTCGTTCCCGACCTCCCCTCCCATTTATCCCCACTTTAATCGGCCTTCGGGCTTTTGACCTTGTGTCAAGTCGTGTCTGGTGGGAGGCAGCGATAAATATCGGCTAGCTCTTCGCGAAGCTCTTTAAGGAGGAATCCTGCATTTTGTGCGGTTGCATTCACCTTATCTTCCGGTGTTGATCCCACTTCTCGTGGTAGATCTGCCTTTCTTCCACCTACATAGGTATGCACAAAGGTCCTTTTTAGGACCATAAGAGGTCCCTGTCTGCGGGTCAGAGCATCTCTGGCGGTCAGTAATAACCAGTCGAAATAGACGGCCAGGTGGCAAACACGAAGACGGATTCTAAGACCAACCGGTCTTACTCTCGCTCGGTTCCGATTGTCCGATAAGCTGCGCAGCGCTAATGGCACGGTCCAGCCTTTAGCTACCGCTTCGCTATCTGCGCAGCGCTAAGATAACGCCCATCTTAGCCTCGGCTTCCTGGCCTGTCCGCTCGTCCGCACGGCTTTGACACGACAAAGCCTTCGCTCCTGTCCGCACGCCTTTGGCGCGAACCTAGCCATAGCCATTGACCGCACGGCTTTGGCACAGCAAAGCCTTCGCTCCCGTCCGACTCGTCCGCACGGCTTTGACACGACAAAGCCTTCGCTCCTGTCCGCTCGTCCGCACGCCTTTGGCGCGAACCTAGCCATAGCCATCGTCCGCACGGCTTTGACACGGCAAAGCTTTCGCTCCCGTCCGATACGTCCGCACGGCTAGGGGGCCCGGCAAAGCCCTAGCCTTTCCTCGACCTCGACGCTCTTGCAAGGTACAACGCAGTCCACGTAACGACTCGCTGTTACGGACTGTTCTACCACTGCAACATCTGGCTCACGTACGACCCGCCGTACGAGCCAGCAGCCGGATCGACACACCCTTGGTTAACCACAACATACTGTCATAACCGGGGATATCGATCTACCAACCTCGACCGACCTCAGCTGCCCGCGACGACTATCCAACGGTATCCAACGACTCGACCGAATCTCAGCTTACCAGCATCAAACATCCAGCTGTATCTCCACGACTCGACCTACGCCAGCTACCCTCGTCGAACGTCCAGCTGCGAACATCTACAACGCGACTATACCAGCTAACGACGTAACCCATCCTAGCTGAAGACTACATACAACCGCCACGGACATTTACATACACGCTTGTAAATACGACAAATAAATTGTCTCTTGTTATAATTGTTATCTCGCCTTTGTTCCTTCATATTGCTTTGGCTGTTCTCATTCACATAACTCATTTGCGGGGTCGACATACTTATCGGCTCCGCAACAACCCATTGCAGCAGACCAGGTCATGCAACAGCAACCTAGTCCACAAGTGACAACTCTACTTGGTGTAGCACCAGCACTTCAAGACTACATCGACACCCTTTCTGTTAACCAAGGATTGCATAAACCAAGACATCGATCATCCAACCTCTGCAACCAATGCGTCTACATCTTTAACCAACTCCAGCTATGTCTACAACTTGACCATGCCGCTACACCTACGATCTACACCAATCACCAAGATCATCTTCGTCTTCTAAACACGTTGTTGCCACAAACTTATGGACAGCTGAATCTACGACTTTCTACTGCATCGATTTTTGACACCCAGCAGACTAGCCCGACGTGATACTACAATTGTGATTCTACACCCATACATCATTCGTGTACAATTCACTCAATAAAACCCTGACATTCAAACTTATCCCCTCATCTCAGTCATTTGTCCAGTCCTCTGTCAATCCATCACACACACACACACACACACACTTACAACAGTTTGCGGGATTAATGTATTTATTGGGGTCCCACAACAAATGGTGACCTCTGACATGAGTTGACCCACAACAAGATTAAATGTACAAATAATATATCTGAATTACAGTAAATGATCACATATGAAGATCAATTCAATTAATTCCTATAATAAAATCATCTAGAATGTATTTTCATGATATTATGATTAAATGTTCAGATAATATAGCTGGATTACAGTAAATGAATAGTTTCATATGTGAATGAGGTACTGTTATAAAAGCAGAATTGCCTCCAATAAAGGTAGTAAAATACTACCCATCCACAAGACAATGTCTATTCCAGAGACAGCTTTACTTCATATCAGATCACATATACAGATATGGATTCCATCCATATAACAGTATCCAAGTCACCATTATTAGTAAGTTTGATTGTCACTGGGCAGCTCATACTTTAAGTCTTGTGCAAAACTAAGCTAAGCTTAGTAAACAACAATTATACTTAATTCGAAATTAGTATCGTCTTTCAGAGTTTTGCCATTTTCTTTTTGTCCTTGAATTTATTCACACAATTTATAAACTATTTTTCTTATCATACTTTTTGTTTACAAAGTTCTGTTTGAAATGACAAAATTATTTTTATATGACTGGAAAATAGATATTTTTTTAAGACTGGCTTAGTTGTAGCCCAAGGCTGGAAGAATGGAACACCCAGCGAGAATTGAACTCACTAACAATGGTCTGCTAATCCACTTTGCTAACAATTGCACCATGTAATGTGATCAAAATTGGAAAAGAGTAAGTCTTCAGAAAAAAAAATATATTTAGAAATGCAATTTTTAAACGATCAAAACAATATAGTTTTTACATCTCATTTTCTATTTTACTCTTTCTGCCTTTTTAAAATAAATAAACAACAACTACAAAAGTTTTAATAAAATTTGAAAAACAACAACAAATGAAATTCTTCAATCCGAATTAACAGGTTGAGTCTGATCCATTTTTTTAAAAGACTGCTTTCTTTAAACTATTTTTCAAGTGGAACTTAAACATTTTTATTTCTTTTTTTTTTAACAAGAAAAGAAGTGAATTTTAGATAATTATATCAGAATATGAAAACGAGTAGAAATTAATTTAAAAGTTACTGAATATTTCATTGAAATATGAAAATAGGTAGAGAAAAAAATACGTATGAAAGCCTCATTGACTTTACAATACATTGATGCAAACTTGAATGTTTGCAATTCTAGTCTTCCATAGTTAGAGAATAACAACCATCAAAACTTAGTAACCAGGTTGTAACCTTTTATAGGTAAACTGCTCTGATCATTAGCTTGAAATATAAAACCAGCTGCCATAAGCATGACGAAATTCACTTATTAAAGTATTCAATTAATTTTTCTAAAATATTAAAGGTAATTAAATCGAAGAATTAAAACAAGAACGCGTCACGTGATTGCCGTCAAGGGCAGAGACCACTTTACGGCAACATCTTTTTAGCCAACATGGCTTTCAAGCAAGGTTTTGTCCTTGCTAGGAGGTTACCATTAAAATGCCGTTCTCAGCTAAGGTAAGTCATTAACAACACTTTTATATAAAAATAAAGAAACCTTATAGTCTCATGTTGATTTGTTTAGGTGCTTATGAAATAAAGATCAGTAAGTATTTTTGATGTTTAACCTTTATCGTAAGATGTCTCATTTGATCTTGAATTTACAATAGTCTTTCTGAAGTTTCTTGTAAGACTTTTTCAGAAAGAAAGTATCTTTCTTTAATCTTCTTTAAGAAGTTTTCTTATTTAAAGTAAAAAAAAAAAAAAAACAACAACTTTTACCTGGTTTGTGTGTGTTTATTTTTAGTCAACTTTGAACCATAATTAACATCCTTAGTCCCAATATTAATAGTTTCTAAATAACTACTAATTTCAGATTTCAATAGACTTTTGAGAAAATTTTCATTGTTTTTGTCTAGATTGTAAACAAAATAAAACCAAACGATCCACTTTCAAGATACAGTTACTCTTTTCTTCTTTCCTAATTTTAAAGTTAATTTTTTTTTAAATACTCAACTTCGATCAATCCAAACAACCTTTGACTTAAACACTCCCAACAACTAAAAATAAAATATAAAACGGAAAACTATTACAAAAACGGGTAAATGAAAATGTGGAAACTTGGGACGTAATTTTTACGTGTAGTCAGTTTTTCCAGTGTTGAGTTACTTCCCCTATATTTTTATTTTTTAACCTCACCTCATATAAAAATGTAATTTAAAATTCCTTCTTGTGAGTGGTGTCCAATAGAAAGACATGAATACAAATTTAATTTGGAATTTATCAACATTCTGTTGTAATATGCCTAAAATTTTGTTGATCCAGTTGATGAGGAAATCCATGAAATACTAATCCACGTGGAATCGCCCGAAAAGAAATTTAAAGGAGTGTCAAAAGAATCAAAAGAGATTCGAGTCTTCTCTATTTTTTATGGCATGATGGAATGATAACCAAGAAATTGAATCTTTTCAAAATTTACTTTGACTGTTATTACTTTATTATCTTGCAGAATGATGATTTCCGTCTATTGAATTGAACTGCGGAATCATAGTACGCGAGTTCGTACTCCAGTCGCGCTATTATGTTCACTTTCGGGCAAATACCCTTGGGAAAGGTATGAACCCCCTTATTCTCCCTCCAGCTATGGGTAAATAGTAGGACAGACTAGGTTCTTCAGCCTTGTTGAGGCAACTAGTCTAGGAGAAGGAAAACTCTGAATTCAAACCTGTTAAACTCCGCTTAAAAATTGACCTTGTGTCATATCCTGCCCGAGCGGAGGGGTTGGTAAATAGTGTCTATTGAATTAAATTAAATATTGTCTCTTTTATAAAAGTAACCGTCTTATGACATATCTCTACTAACTGGGTCTTCTGAATGCTGTGCAACAAAAATAAGACGCAAAATTTTTTTTCTATTTTTTGCTGACGAGACCAAAGTAGTTCAGATGAACCCTTGTGATTTTTCTTTTAGGGGGCTAGGTAAAGAAAAAAAAAAAAGAAAAAGAAGGTAATAACGAATTTTGAACTCATCAAGTTAATCACTAAGCTGGTTTATTATTTTTATCACCTGCTTGCGGATTAGGAAGACGTATCAATAAGAAGGAAAGTGAGACAATCGGACACCAAATGATCCTCAACTCGAAACTTTTTCTTTAAAATTTATGTAAAAATCAGATGTTACTTCCATTTTTCCTTTGACATTTTACAGTTATAATAGATTGACTGCTTGACATAGTGTCTACTAATATATTAATTAAAAAAATAATAAACTAGATTAACTAGTTATATGTATGAGTCTGGAAAAAAAAAAACCTAAGAAAGACAAGGAATCATGCTGGGTGTTGTTCTTCTTGACTGTGGCTGAGCAGTCTTTAACCTAGTGGTCAAGTGACTTGCATCATTCTACTTTGACTTTTACTGTTCTAGATGGGTAGGCAGAGAGGTCCAATCCAATTAATTGACTGGTCTCATCAAACCCTAGCATCTATATGTATAGTCCTGACCATATTCTTCCATTTTTACACGTGGCTGATTCCCAACCCATTTTATCTTATGTGAGAAAATGGTGACTGAGGATCAGTTGCATTGAGAGAATAGGACTTTGACCAGCAGTAAGTATGGTCTACAGAAAACCTGAAATTGACAAGAGCTTGAAGTTCTCACAGCTTGTGTGTACTGCTAGTGTATGCTTGTCTCAACCAAATGGGTCCCCCCCGCCTGGATAAATTCTCAACACAATTTGAACTCCATGGTTGTTGGTGGAACCCAAGACCTGTGAAAAACAAACATTACCCATGGCTTTTTCCAATAAAAAACAATCTTTCTGAGTTTGATTCTGAGACGGTTTAAAAGACTAGAAATGGCAATTTGCTTGTGAAAGTGGACAGCCGGAAGCATGCTGAAAATATCCTCAAAATGAAGACTTTCCACATGACAAAATGCTAGGTGTATCCATATGAGAGATTGAACACCTCAAAAGGAGTTATTAGGAGCAGAGAGATGTCCTTAGCTACATCAGAACGAATAAGAGCAGCTTTGGGAAAGCAAAGAGTCACAAATTACAAAAGAATAACTATCAGAAAGGTTGGAGAGGAAATTCAGACGAATACATACATTCTTATTTTCAATCAACCTGAAATACTCTGTCTATTAATAACGGTCACAACACTATATGGGGGTGTCAGAAAACCTATAAAAAAAGGCAAATATCTTGAAAAAGTAATCAACAACAGTAACCTGTGCATTCTAAACAATAAATCACAAACTTATCTCAATCCATTTACTTTTTCCTTGTTTGCCAATGGTTCTGGAGACCAGGGTTCAATCACAGGTCAAGTCATTCCAAAGACTCAAAAAATGGTACTTGATGCCACCTTGCTTAACACTCAGCATTATAAGGTAAAGAACAAGGGTAAAGTGGAGCAATCCAGGAAATGGAGTAGTGCCCTCCTCTACACCTTGGTGTAGTAGCAATTGAAAAGAGAGCCTTTGGGACACCCTCGACTAAGGTCGCCAACTTTACTTACTACATGGACTATAAATGAAAGGTCTATAACAATCTTTGCAGCAGCGACCCTTTCCCTATCATACTCAAAAGTCCACAACCTCTTCATGATTATAGACTTCCCCATTTGAAAATAAATAAAGGAAACTGGGAAGAATTCAAAACCCTCTGCAATTAAAAACTCATAAAAGACCCAAACAACAAAGATCCAACAAAGCACTTCACTGAAACTTTTAATAGCAAAGGAAACAATACCAAAAACCTTATCCTCAAATAGACTCAACTCACCCTGGTTTAGTGATGACTGTAGGATAGTAATATGCCTGCAAAAGGCTGCACTATGCAAATTTAATAAAGAGCCTACTACCACCAATTTAAATTCCTTCAAACTAATCAGAGCAAAACCATAGAGGAAGCCAAGAAGAAAAGCTAGCAAAAGTATGAAAACCAACTTAAACAATCTGGAAAATGATCAGAAAAATCTTTGCAGAAACCCAACCACCTCCTTTCTAACACCTCAAAAAAACCCAACACAGAAGCAGCCATCAAAAAAGATATAGTAGATATAGTAGATGCACTAGCTCTTCTTAACAAATTCCTTACTCAAGAAAACCAACTGACAATTCCTAACTTACAAACATAATGCAGAGAAATAAAGTCTTAACTTCAAATCAGACAACTCTAAAACCTATAACAAGCCTTTCGCATTACCAGAACTAACTGAAGCCATCCAAAGATTACACAACACTACAGTCGGCCCTGATGAAATCCATTACAAATTCCTACCAAAAAATCACTACACTATATTTAACCACTCTCAATGATATTTGGGTAAATGGTTGATTTCCAGGGTCATGGAAAATATCAACTATCATCCTCATACTTAAACTAGTGAAAAACAGTTTGAATCTAAAAAACTACCGCCCAGTAGCCTAAACAAGCTGCCTTTGCAAAACCATTGACCGTGTGGTCAACAAAAGGTCGGTTTGGTTTGGTTTATTGAATCCAACAACCTTATTACCAACTCTAATGTGGCTTCAGAAACCAAAAAACTACAATGGATCATATGGTCACATTGGAAACCTCCAAAAGAGTGGCAGATATCCAAAAACAACATCTCATAGTGTTGTATTTTGACCTTCGACCCGGCCAAACTTGCCATTCCAAAGTGATGCACCGGAAGGAAGTGACACATTCCGATGGCACTTATGAGGAAAAATCACATAGGTGGACCTGGCTAACAAAATGGGACAAGGAAAAAATCCCATGATACACTCATAGACTGATGCACCGGAAAAGAGTGACCTCTGAACTGCATGACAGTTATTTCCGCTTGATGACGATCAAACATGCCATTTCAAGGATTGAGTGGGCGTTGAACTATTATATAACTCGGTCAAAACAAGAAGTCAGACAGTTGGAGTAAGAGACGAGATGTGGTAGGGAAAGCCACACCAGGCCGAAGGAGCCCTCGGGGCCCCCGATTGAGTTGGGGTCCAGAGAAGTTGCTAACAAGATGTGGTAGAGAAAGCCAGCACTCAGTAGAAAGCTGAGCCCCTGGGCCTCCGGTTGAGCATCTAGAGAACGAGAAAGACACAACGCTGATGGCCATAAGAGTGGTGGTCAATATATTGCAGTTCTGTTCGGTCTCCAACTCCCTCTCACCATAAAACCTTGAATAACCTTTTCAAACACTTACAATAAAGTGAGAGGTACGTATTTATTTTAAGAAGTCTTAACTCGTCTTTTATCATTGTGTCGTGATTCTTTCTGCATGTGTATATGTAGATGTGATCTACATATGACTATATTACAATAGTAGTTTTTCTCAGCCTAGAGAAGGCATACAAGACCATCTGAAAATATAGTATAATGAAAATATAGTATAATGACTTACACACCCTGTGAGGCAGATTGCTGAATTTCAACAAGAATTTCCTCTTAGACAGGAAACTCCAAATTCAAACTCTGTCAAACTTCCATAATCAAGAAGAAGGAGTCCCTTAGGGAAGTAACCTGTTGATGACCCTCTTTAACTTAAAACTCAACAACATCACTAAGTACCTGAATCCTGGAATTGATGACTACTGTATCACCTCCAGATGTAAATGCATACACACAGCAGTGCATCAACTGCAACAATGCATCAAGAAAATCAACCAATCAACAACCACAAACAGCTTTAAGATCTCCAAAAGTAAAACTCAATGCATGCATTTTTGCCAATTAAGGAAAACTGCATAATGATCCTACACTTAAGCTGGACAAAACAGAAATTCTGGTTATTGATCAATTGAAATTCCTCTGTATAATCTTTTATAAAAAACTAACCTTTATGCCCCAATTACTATCCCTAAAAGAAAAATGTAGCAAGTATTAAAACTCCCACACAGAATCGGGTGCAGACCAGCAAACCTTACTAAAACTATACAGATCAGCCAGGAAATCCTATTAGAAATCCCTCAGCACAATCCACCATGAGACTCATCCTAGATGCCTTCAGAATATCCCTAGTAGAGAGCCTATACACTGAGGCTCATGAACCACCTCTACATCTCAGATTCCAAAAATTAAGCCTCCAATACTACACTAAAATAAAATCTCTACCGACTAACCTGGCTCATGATTGCATTTTCAACTCCAAACAATATCCTCTATTTAACCAAAAAGAAAAGGCAATAAAATCTTTTGGTTTCCACATGCAACTCATCCTGGAAGAAGCAGAAATTTCACTCACAGACATCTATGATGCCATACAACTAAGCTCTCTCTCCTGGTTACTTAGACAACCAGTGGTAATACTTAACCTAACCAAACTCCTCCAAAAGGACATTCACCCCTTAATCTATCAAGAGAAACTCTCCAACATCAATGAAAAATTCCCCAACTACTCCCACACTTATACAGATGACTAAAGACAACTTAAATAAACTCAATATCAAAACTACTTCTCTGCCTTCTAAAACAATCCACGAATTAGTACACTCCAGCCCTCAACGTAACATATTTTCTGACGCTGGTGTTTATTGCATCCCTTGTAAGGATTGTAAACTAAAATACATCGGTGAAACATCCCGAAACCTTCATATCCGTTTGAAAGAGCACAAAAGAGACATAAGAATTGGCAACTCAAACAACGCATTACTCGTACACACTTCTCAACATAATCATAACTTTGACTTCAGCTCTGCTAAGATGCTTACTTACATCCATAATAAAAATCTTAGACAAATTTTCGAAGCCGCAGCTATCTCATTCCTCAGTTCCCTAAATACTCGTCCTGGCTTTTATAATATTTCTCCTTACTTAAGCAAACACATTTTAAACAGCTACAATATATTCCATCCTTAGTTAATATTTTCCGTGTATCTCATAATTTCCATGCTTTTTATTCTTCCTTTGTTCTTTCTTTCTTTCTTTCTTTTCTTCTTTCTGTCTCATAATCTTTCTCGTTAAACAACGTACATAATTCTATACAATATTCCTAATAAGTCAAATGACGTAATTTAAACATCAAACGCTGATTTGCCAGTTAAACGGCTAACTTTTTCTAACTATACATATTTTCCCGTAGGTTTTTGTATTTCACATTTCTAATCATCCATCGTTAACTTAAAATTATTAATATCACCCCTCATGGTCCTGATGATGGTTCAGTAGAACCAAAACGCTATAGTGTTGACCCGTTAATAAATCATTCCTTCCTCTTGGATCGTTGTTATCAGTTTTTCTACATATTGTCGGATTACAATCCTTTATTTACTCTTCATATATATATATATATTTGTAAATAAACAATCCGGAATTAGTATTTTAGAATAGGTCAAAGCTTTTTGTTTGTATACACTTGATGTTCGAAGGTGTTTGTAACACAGGCTATATCTTTAATAGGAGGCCAATTGTTTTTAAGAAGTTGATTATGTTTTTGAGAGCTATTTTTTTAAATAGTTCCTTCTTGCTGTTCACCTTATAAAACTTTTTCCTGGTGTGGTTGAGTTTTGTGCATTCTATCAAAATGTACTTGATTGAGTATTGGTTTCAACATGGACATTTTGGGGGGTGTTCTTCTTTAAGAATGAAGGAGTGAGTCAGTCGAGTGTATCCAATGCGTAGTCAAGTTAGGATAGTTTCTTCTCTTCTGGTATTATTAGGATCCAGCTTCCTGAGAAATGTCATGAAGAGGAATTACTTGGCATGATACTCCAACAGGTGGTTATCTGATATGATAAGATATTGAATAATGGTATAATGATAATGACATTCATTTTGTATCACATCCTTTATTATATTGGAAATGGATGAAAATTTAATAGGCCATCTATCTGGAATATTTACTTAATTTATTTATATCTATATAACGAGCTGAATACCTGCCCTATGGCCTGAGAAAATTAAGTTAAAATAAAAATATTTTTTAGATTTATTTAGTGACATTAAGGAGTGTTTTGGCTATGACACTAAACTGCATCTAATGGTGGGGTTCTAATTCTGGAGATTTGGGAAGTGTGAAGTGCTTCTTCATTACTCCCAGGTCCACTCTTACCTAGAGCAATTGTACCTGTTAGGTTCCCATCTATGTGTTAAATAGATCTGCTTGAAAATTATTCATATTCAAAGGACTGTGTGCAAAAAAATTTTAAATAACTACATAAAAAATGTAAATATGATGAACATACAATGACTGCAAATCTTTAACCTTTCAGCATAAAGTAACCCTTGAAGAGTTGTGATGCCATCAAAATCAATCAATTGAACATTAAGGACACAGTATATTTGATTTTACAGCAAAATATTAAGTGAATAAATTATTGAAATTAGTTTATATTATTTGGTAAAAACAGTAATGAATCTATAGGAAAATATATAAAGTGAATTGACCAAAAAATTGAAATATTTATTTTTCGGTATAATCCCAGGAAGTCCCTGGGGTGTTGTGGATAATCTGCTTGGCTGTGAGATTGTAGTAAGCGAGTTTAAACTCCAGTCGCATTATTATGCACACTTTCAGACAAATACTGTTGGGAATGGTATTAACCCCTACCTTCCAGCTATAGGTTATATAGTACAATTCCTGTTCTACAAGAATAGCTTTGGCATTATATAACCTCTGATGGTTGATATATCATTAAACAAAGAAATCAAACAAATTGTATCATGCTCTTCTCTATCAATGCATTTACGTGATTTAGTGGTGAATACATATCACATAGATCAAGTATTATACAGTGAAGATTTCAGATCAGAATTCACCCTTGTATGTTCCCAACATATATATTTTTACCCTTGGGTTAAATAGTTCCCAACATATATATCTTTACCAGCTATGGGTTAAATAGTACCACTACTGTTCTTCTAGGAGAATAGCTTTGGCATTAAATAACCTACAAAGGTTGATATGCTATTAAACAAAGAAACCAAACCAAACCATGTATATTTGTTTTATTAATTGCTTCTTTTGTGTGTGTGTGTGTGTGTGTGTGTGTGTGTTTTATATATGTCTGAGGGTTGTCTAAAAAGTGAAGTACATATAGGCATAAACTGACCAGAATTCAAGCACTTTGTAATCTGTAAATACAATACAAAAAAAGAGAAGACAATTCATTTTGTAATGGCCAGAACAACATTTATATTGAATGTATGCATATATGACATTGCAACATAGATAGTTGCCACCATAAAATAGTAGAGGTTTGAGGTGTTATAAACTTTGTCGTATGGCTGTGGAATTTGTTCTTTTGAAGTTCTTGGTCAAGAAAATCAACAGATACCTGTCATCCTGTTGGATCCTAACAAAGCAACTACCTGAAAAATGCAAATTCCAATGGGTAGGTTGATACAGTTAAGATGTTTTTCCACTTCTACCTCATAGTCCTAACTTGCCTCCTTTAGATTATCATCTGTTTGGACCTCTGAAGCAGTTTCACACAGATGATGCTGTTATTGCAGATATGCAAAGGTGGTTCTAATTGCTTGACACCATGTTCTTTGAGGAGGGTATTTATGCATTCAAGCAGTAATGGGACAAATGCATCAGTCTCAATGGCAACTATATTGTATGTATTTACATAACCTCTCCATCACAAGCAGGATGTGAGACAAGGCCAATTTTAAGCAGAGACCTATTACCATACCAAACTTCAAGAGCCCAATTTGCCCTACTATTTGTCTTTGCTGGAAGAGAATTGTTGGATTTATACATTTCCCGAAGGTATCAATGCTGGGAAATGCAATCAGCTTTATCCAAGATTTGAACCCAGATCAGAGTTCATTTCCTATGATGATAATTGTTACACTATGAGCACTACATACTACATAGAAAAAAGTAGCATAACATTGCTAGTTATTTATATACAATATTTTATTTATATCATTATAAATATGTTGGATTAGTAATGGAAGTATGGGGCCCAATCAGCTAGGTGGGGGGCTATAGAATATTCAGACTGCATCTCTGCAGAGGGATAAGACTCCTCCAATGAGTGACCTGGATATGACACTATACAATCTGATAATGAGGCTCCAGTAATGATGGAGCTTTAGGGAGTGCAGAATACTCCTTCATTGCTATTACTCCCAGGTCTTATCTATAGGTCAAATAGAACTGTTTGACATTTAAACTATGTACTTATGCTAAACAGAATTCTTTGAAATAGAACTATTTTTACATTTAACTGTATGTGAACAAATGACTGATGTTAATTGAATTGTTAGTGATATATAGCAATACTTGAATATATTAAACTGTGTGCAAACAAATGATTAATAGTAAATAGAATCATTCATATTAGATAGAAGCAAGTGAAACCATTTAATTGTGTGAAAAAAATGTTATCTACAAAAATGTGTTTAGAAATCATATATTTAATATATATGTATAAAAAGGATTTGGCATTAAATAACCTACAATGATTAATATGCCATAAAACCAAACCAAACCAATGGAGATATGGATAAAGTAATGTTTATTGTCATTGAGAATAGACTTGGTTATCCAAGTTCCATGAATTCAGTTTGATTTATTCCAGAGGAAAGGCATGAATCCATCTTTTCTTTCCTCAGCAATGTATAAATAGTTAGATAAACTATGATTCTCCTAAATATTGACATTTGGAGAATTTTTTTTCAAATTTGTCAAATGATGACTGTATTTGAAATGAGATGATACACAAATGTTTGTGGACATGTTTTCAGCCAGCTAAAATTAAGGTAAGTAAATTAAAGTTGCTAACCCGAAGGCTCCCTTTTCAATAGCTACGAAACCGACGTGTAGAGGAGGGTGCTACTCCTTTCCCAGGATTGACCCACTTTACTCTTGATTAATACCTTATAATGCTGAGTGTTAAGCAAGGAGGCATCAAGTACCATTTTTTGAGTCTTCGGTATGACTTGACCTGGGATTGAACCCAGATCTCCCGGGCCATTGGCGAACACTCTTACCATTATGCCAATTTCCAGTATTGAAATAATTCCTCATCTCAAAAATGAGAGTAATTAATCTTTTAACAGATTTTTGATGTTTTTTCTTTAATAATACCAGATAACTTACCTCCTTTGGAAATTATTAATACTAGGGTGAGTGAAAAATTTTGCAATATTTTGGCACATGTTAGTTTGTGATGCATATATCATGTAACAGAAGCAGTTCAAAGTACCCTCTGTAGTTGGTAATATTGTGGTAATTGCTATACTGATACATAGTACATTGCTTCACTCAGTGTGTAATTTGAAAGCTGTACAAATGAATGTGTGGTGTAGTCTAATTCAAAAACTTATGCTTTATGAGTTCAAACTGGGCCATAACACTGCAAAAGTAACAAAAAGTAAGTTGGGAGTAAAAGGAAAGCACAGTTAATCACAGTACAGTAACCAGATAGTTGAAGAAATTTTACTTGGGTTGCACGAACTTCAGTGATCAGGCAAAGTCAGTTGGCCTATAACCATGAATTTCAAGGCTGTGTTCCAAGCCAAATTTGGTGAGTAGCACTCAAAGATAATCAGGTGAACTTGGAATCTCAAAATCCAGGCTGCTTCATCACCCTCATGACCTCAGCAAAAGCTTCCAGAGCTGCTGAATTCTACTTATTTACCAAAATATTACAAAACTTTTGACTTACCCTTTAATTTTAAAAGACCAGAATCTTTAAAAAAAACAATTTCTTTTAAATGGTTAATAAATAATTATTTAAAAAAATGTGCATCTCTTGAATCAAACAGGAGCTTGAAAATTTTTATAATTGTTGTGGTGTTGAGCATTATTAACTATTTGGGTGATGAATTTTTTACATCATCCACCATCTTGTTAATTTGGGTATTTATTTATCAACTAGTATACTGTGACAGCATACTAGTCAATAAATATTCTAATCCTCTATAAAGTCTAACTGTAACTGACATTCACATCAATATTAGATGTTGAAGTTACATATCATATGATAGCAATACTAAGAAGTGTCATCACTGCAAGAAAAATAATTAATACTACAATTTGTGGTTGTGTTAACCCAGTCTATTCCCAAGTTTTGTAAAAAAAAACAAAAAACTATGGAATTAGCACATTAGTGGAGGCTCACTTAGATTTTTTTTTCTTAGCAGTAAATAAACTAATAATAGATAAGATGCAAAACATTTTTTTAAAGAGCTGAACATGCTTGTTTAATAAGATTAATTTATCTAAATAGATGATTTTTTTTTCCAACCCATACAAAGGAAAACATGGAATGACTAATATCAAAGAAAAAATTATGGTATTCATTGACAAAGAAGTTAGACTTAATACTTAGTTGCCCCTTTATATCTTGATATTTGCAGATATAATATTATTTCTAAAAAGTTATTCTCAAGCAAAATAGTGACAATCACCCCCCCCCAAGTTAACAATGAAAATAAAAAAATTTAAAAGTAACTCAACTGAGTAGCAAAATAATTTTAATATAATGATGAACATCTACTAGGGTGAGTCAAAAGTTTTGCAATGAAAATATTAAGTAACATGAGACAGCCCCAGAGGATTTCATCAAAGTTAAAAAGGTGACAAACCACACTGGACTGTGGATGTTGAGCTTGCATGTTAAGTTCCAAGTGCTGCCTACCAGATTTGGCTTGGAGCATGACCTCAGAATCCATGGTTTTAGGTCTACTTGACCTTGTTTGATCATCAAGGTTCTTGCAACTCAAATGAAATTTCTTAAACCATCTGGTTATTGTACTGTGATCAGCTGTGCTTTTATCTTTTGCTCATCAAATGTTTCCATGGTGTTATGACTCAGTTTGATCTCATAAAACATAAGTTCCTAAATTAGTCTATATTGGACATTCATCTGTTTAGTACAGCAGTCAGTGAGGATTGAACTCACAACTATAGTATATAAACAAATTTTGTATTGATATTAGTTAAGGCAATTCTGATATTTCAAAATACCTTAAGCAACTTCAAATTGGAGTGAGTAGATTGAAAAGATTTGAATTTGGTAAAAATGGATGAAAATTTAAAGGCCAAAATAACAAGATCACCAAGTGAGGATTATACTTACTAGCAATGGCTTGTAATACAAGTTTGTTAAACCTTGCTCTACAACAGATATCCAATATCTTACATTGGCTTAATCTTTGTCATACTAATTTTTTAAATGCACATAATCGATAGCAACCGTCTTCAAAATTTTTAGGGAATATATTCCAAAATTCTCATGCTTGAAACTGAAAAATAACTTAGTATAACTTGAAGTCATAAAAAGACAATGTATAGTTTTTTAATTACTAATTTTTTTTGTTCTTTTAAATTGTCTTTTCCAGATCTTTTTCCAGCAGTGGAGAACATCTTTCCAGTTCTTCCCCCAGTATCCCATCAATTCCACTTTCATCTCCATTACCTCAGGTGCCACCAGCTCAGTATGCTAAGATAACCTCAGATGGACAAGAAACAAAAGTTACAGTTCTTCCAAATGGTCTTCGTGTGGCATCTCAGAATAAATTTGGACAATTCTGTACAGTTGGCGGTAAATTTGTCTCATTATCTAAGTGTTTTGGAAATTAAGCATTTTTAATACTCTTTCTTTTATAAACCAGCATTTTCACCCTTGTCTTTGACTTTATTGACAGCATTTTATGTATATATATTTAGATTTTGAAATTGCATAAATAATTTTTTTACAATGACTATTAACAATGAATTAAGACCTTTTGGTTAGTTCTTTTATTTTTTAATCAATTATTAGTTGTTTAAGATTAGATTAGATCTTGTATCTAATGTATAAATTGTTACTTTTTGAAAAGAGATGATCCTAGAACAATGTAGTGACATTATTGCTGACATCAGTGGAATATGCTGTCTTTAACCAAGCACTATTGCATTAACCAAAAACTATTTTTAGTTAAAATGAAATAAAATCTTTCAATTTTATTTTTGTAAAATATTCATACATCTCATTATCAACTGTACGCTGCAGTCATTCACATTTCCTTTGACTCAGCATCAACTGCATTTTCAAGCCTAGATTGTAACAACTTTGATAAATTATTTTGTAAACTTATAAAAAAATATTTTGAAACCTCATTTTTTACTATATACTGCCATATATATACTGTGCATGCATGTATGTGTATTTACCCAACCCTCTTTTACCTTATCAGCTGCTGACTGCGCCTCTGTTGAGGGATAAGATCACTCCACCCTCAACAAGAGTCCTGGGTATGAATGTGGAGTACCCCTTCATTGCCATTACTCTCAGGTCCTCTCAAACCTGAATTAGTACCTGTTAGAGTCCCATCTATGGGTCAAATAGAACTAGTCTTGGGTATGGCACTAAACTGCATCTGATAGTGAGGTTTCAGTCCTGGCACTTTGAGGAATATAGAGTACCCCCTCATTGTCATTACTCCCAGGTTCACTCTGATTCAGATTGGTAGTGTCTGTGAGGGTCCCATTTATGGGTCAAACAACTGTTCAATCATTTACTAAGGATTATTATTAGTTATTTAAGACCATATATCTGTGTGCAAATTATTCATATTACATAGGGATACTTGATAAATAGAATTACTGATGTTAAATTAAGACAACTAATAATGTTAAATACTAAAACTATTTAACTGTACAAACAAATGAGCTCTAATAACTTGTTTAAAAATAAAGTTACCCACAAACCATTCATTTACAAATCATATATAAAAACAGGATTTGGCATTAAATAACCCACAAGGGTTGATTTGCCATAAAATGCCAATCAATCAACTAATTAACCAACCCCTCCAGGACGAGCAGGAAGTGACACAAGGTAAAGTGGGGTAAAGCTAGTTTGAATTCAGTTTTTCCTTCTAGACTGGTTGCCTAACCAAGGCTAAAGGACTCGGTCTGCTCTACTATTTACTAGAGCAAGAACAGTTGGATTCATGCCTTTCCCAAGGGCATCAGTGCAAAGTGAAATGCAAATAGCCTTCTCCAGGATTTGAAAAGTCACTGATTCCATTTCTTATGATGATAACCATTAAACTAAGCGTGCCTCCATTGCACATTTGTGCATAACTCACACTCCCAATCTTAGATAAAAAAAAATTTTGTAAAAATGCCCAGTTTTCTCATACAACACACAGTACTTTTCATGTTGCCAGACATGAGGGGGGAGGGAATGAGGAAAGTAGAGGTACTTTTAGATGGAAAAAAAACCTATGCAACATATACAGCAGTCTATGTTAAATTAGAATAGTTTCAAGAATTCTTTTTCTTTTTTAAATTTGAATAAATTAATTCTAGCTTAATGGAAAACTCTAAAAATTCTATGTCACCATATTCCTCCTGATATAAAGTTATATAAATGCAAAGTAAAATATAGGATGAAGTGGTTGTGTGTATGTCATTTCTTGTTAGGCAAGTAAATGATTTGTGTTTGAATCTTTTGATTTTTTTTTTTTTTTTATTCTTAGAGACAAATTTTTTATATTTCCTTTCTTTTTTCAGTTGTCATTGATTCAGGTTCCAGGTATGAAGTGGCCTATCCCAGCGGAATTTCTCACTTCCTGGAGAAATTGGCTTACATGGTATGGATTTTATTTTTTACTTGAATATTTACTCTTTTGAATATGATGTCATTAAATACTTTATACCATCACATTAGTTATAGTAATTATAATACTACTACTATTTTGTATGAGATGAAAGATTTTCATTATTCCACACATTTTATCTTGATTTTTGTTGCTTTTAATTAAAACATATTTAACTGATTCATTCTTCAACCCTCTCATACAATAAAAAACAAAAACAGAATAATAAAAGTACTTAAGGAGGTGCCCGTGGTATAACAGTTATCGTCGTAGGAAATGGACACGACAACACGAGTTCAAATCCTGGATGAGACTGATTGCATTTCACATAACACTAATACCCTTGGGAAAGGTATGAATTCCATTATTCTCCCTCCAGCTATGGGTAAATAGTAGGGCAGACTAGGTTCTTCAGCCTTGGTAAGGCAACTAGTCTAGGAGAAGGACAACTCTGAATTCAAACCTTTTAAACTCTGCTTAAAAATTGACCTTGTGTCATATCCTGCCCGAGCGGAGGGCTTGGGTAAATATGATAATAAAAGTACTTAATCTCAAACAACTTTCTACTACAACTACTAAATAATCAATAAAGTAATGTAAAGTAGATAAGTGAAAGTATTGGCAGTAGAAATAGAGATAAAGAATACCATCTTACCTGAATAATTTCTATATTCCAAGTTGGTATAGTCTCTGCTACGTGATATAGCAAGCTCCAGTGGTACAGTTTAAATCTCATACAAAGCTACTTCCTTTTTTTTTCCCCTTCCTCTAATGTATTTGCAATTCTGATATAGATTCTACAGGTAAGATATAACTCAATACTGAAGGTGGCCTTTAAATAAACACAACTTAAATGAAGATAAAAACAATGAACTGTTGATTCATACAGTTTTCTTCTACATCTCATTGTGTTATGGATTTTAATTATTGTGCTCTAAAATCTTATTTAATATAGTTTTCTAAAGGTATTAAAACAGTAAGTTTTCAATGATTGAATTTAATTAATGAATTTGATAACATTTTCTTGAAATTCAAGCATCTATGTTAAGAACTTGCCATATTTTTTTTTATAACTTAAAATAAAATAGACTGCTGAAGTTAGTTTGGTTTAAGGCTATAAACCACCCTGTTGACAGGACTTGGAATATGCTGACTGTATCCTTGCAAGAAAGGGAGTGTCCTAAATATGAAACTAAACTGCATTTGATAGTGAGGCTTCAGTTCTGGAGCTTTGTTGGGAAGTGGAGTATATCTTCATTGGTATTACTCTCAGGTCCCTTCTGACTTGGAATGGTAGTACTTGTTAGGGTCCCTTAGGTTAGATAGATCTGTTTAAAAATTATTTGTACTTGATTGTACTGTGTGTAAAAAAACAAAACAAAAACAAAAAAACTTAAGAAGTACCTACACCAAAAATGTAAATATGAATGTACAATGAACGTGTGTTGAATAGGAATACTTGAAACCATTTAACTGTGTGCAAAAACTGAATTATTGGTATTACATAGCAATACTTAAAACCATTTAACAGTGGGTAAATGAATGAATAGTGTTGAATTGAAATATTAATGTTATATAGCAATACTTGAAACTCTTTAACTGTGTACAAACAATAGAAATACTTTGTGTGCAAACAAATTTGTTCTAACTTTTTATAAAATAAAATTATCTACAAACTTATGCACCATATATATGTATATAAACATTTAACTGTGCGCAAACAAAAGACTGATGTTAAATTGTTAGTGTCACATACCATTACTTGAAACCATTTTACTGTGTGCAAACAAATGAGCTCTAACTCATTTAAAAACTATTACTGACAAACTATTCATTACAAATCATATATATTTAATACATATATATAAATAATAGTTAGCAACCATAGTCGAGAGAGACCCAAAGACTCCCTTTCCAATAGCTACTATACCGAGGTGTAGAGGAGGGTACAAACTCCTTTCCTGGATTGCTCCACTTTACCCTTGATCCGTACCTTATAATGCTGAGTGTTAAACAAGGAGATATCAAGTACCATTTTTTGAGTCTTTAGTATGAACACTCTACCCACTAGACCAATAGGCTGGTGTACAAACAAGATATGACATTGAATAACTTAGAAGGTTTGATATACCATAAAACCCAACCAATAAACCAACTGTATCATAGCGTATTCTAAAATATTTTGTAGTATAAAGAAAATTCAATTTTATGTTGTAACAGAAATGATAGTTGAAAGTTAAATGGACCTTGATTATTTTATATCGCCATTTCTCATGAAATATTTCAGAGCAGTTCAAGGGGGAGTTGCCATGGCATAATAACTAATGTGTTGGACTATGACATTGTAGTGAATTTGAACTTCACTTGCACTATTAAATTAAATAATCCACAAAATATGATATACTATTTAACAAAGAAACTGAACAGGGCAGTTTGTCGGGGGTGGTTTCTGTGGTGTGATTGCTCAAGTGTTGAACTGCAGCCTTGAAGTGAGTGAATTTCAACTTCAGTTGTGCAATTACAATCATTTCCAGCTATAGACCAAATTGTACTACTACTGTTCTTTTACAAGGATGGTTTTGGTATTAAATAACCCACGAAGGTTGATATGCCATTAAGCAAAGAAACTAAAACCAGAGCAATTTAATGGAAACCTAACAGAATTAAACCTCTTTTTTTTTCTTTTTTAAAATTATATATGGCCTGTAGGTCAAGTTAGTAACATTCATTTTTTAAAATTTTTAATTGATTAATTTTTTTTTCTTTAGTCAACATCCAGATTTAGGAACCGAGATGAGATTCTTCAAGAATTAGAGAAACATGGTGGCATCAGTGATTGCCAAGGTTCCAGGTAAGACTTTCAAGTTTTGATATTGATTTTTTATCTTTTTTGCTTCCGTTAAACATTTTTTTGAAATGTTGATATTGCAAACATTTTCATCCAGATATTTTTTTGATTAAAAAAAAATCAAATTTTTCCCTTTTTTTTTTTCTGTTTAACTAATAAGTATTTGATTATGGAAACTGTCTCTTAAAGTTGTAAATATCTTGTTTATATTGGTAGAAAATAAATTCTCTATAAACTTATATAATTTTTATTTATCTATACTACTCAGCCAGAATTAGTGCATTTGTGTGTATCAATTGTGATGATCACAAGCCATTAGTTGCCCAGTCGGCTGGGGCTGTAGAATACACCGACTGCTTCTCTGCAGAGGGGTAAGACCCCACCCTAACGAGTGTCCTGGATATGACACTAAACAATCTGATGGTGAGGTTCCAGCAATGTTGGAGCTTTGGGGAATGCAGAGTACTTCTTTATTGCCATCGCTCCTAGGTCCACTCAGGCCTGGAGTGGTAGCACTTGATAGGGCCCTATCTATGGGTTAAATAGAACTGATGGTAAACTGAATAGCTTGAAATAGAAATGTTTTTGAAACTTAAACCGTTCTTACATTTAAACTGCATGCTTATGCTTAACTGAATTATTTGCCCGTGGTGTAATGGTTATCGTCGTAGGAAATGAACACGGCGACATGAGTTCAAATCCTGGACGAGACTGATTGCATTTCACATAACACTAATACCCTTGGGAAAGGTATGAATCCAATTATTCTCCCTCCAGCTCGGGGTAAATAGTAGGGCAGACTAGGTTCTTCAGCCTTGGTGAGGCAACTAGTCTAGGGGAAGGAAAACTCTGAATTCAAACCTGTTAAACTCGGCTTAAAAATTGACCGTGTGTCATATCCTGCCCGAGTGGAGGGGTTGGTAAATATGCTTAACTGAATTATTTGAAATAGAACTATTTTTCAACATTAAAACTGTATTTACACTTAACTGAATTGTTACATATAACTGCTTGAATAATTTGAAATGGAAATGTTTTTGACAATTAAACTGTGTACTTATGCTAAACTGAATTGTTTTAAAAAGAACAGATTATTTACATAAAAATGGATTTGGTGTTAAATAACCTACAAAGGTTGGTATGCCATAAAACCCAACAAACGAAACCAAACCAAACAAGCAATCAGAAAGCTCTAGGGAACTGATTTTTTTCTTGCATAAATATTGACTTGATCTTCGGTTTTAAAAATACATTTATCCATGGAGAGGGAGTCCCTGTTGGGTAGTGATTAACATGCTGGATTGCAACGTTGTAATAACCAAGTTCAAACTCCAATCATATCATTGCATTCACTTTTGGACTAATACCCTTGGAAAAGGTATAAACTCCTTTATTCCCACAGCTATGGGTTAAATAGTATCACTACTGTTCTACTACAAGGATGTATTTGGTATTAAATAACCCATGAGTGTTGACATGCCATTCCATTATATCAATCTCATATTTATTCCATGTCTATATTTGTTTGTATAATGTCTTATTAGTAACATTTGTTTTTATATCTGTATGCTTATATATGAATTTTTATGCACTATCATTGATTACATTGTTTTTATTCATTTCAGAGATACTTTGATTTATGCCATGTCAGCAAAAACAGCCAGTTTACCTTCTATTATTCAAATATTATCTGAGGTTGTTTTAAAACCCAAACTCACACTAGAAGAAGTAAGTCATTTTCTTTGATTCCTGTCTATAGATGAAAACAAGCAGAATCTTTTACTTGATACAAGCTATCATAAAATATTTCTTTTCAGTGTAACATCTTTAAGGAATAGTTTATATATATATATATATATATATATATATATATATATATTAGTGATGATGTATAGATTTCAAATAGCAAAACATATTGTATTTAGATTCTCATCTGAGAGTTGAATAAAATAACATCTCACTTGTCCCATAACAAGTTTTTGCCTTGTTGGCTGGGGCTGTAGAATACACCAACTGCTTCTCTGCTGAGGGGTAAGAACCCCCCCAACAAGTGTCCTGGATATGACAATAAACAATCTGATGGTGAGGTTCCAGTAATGCTGGAGCTTTGGGGAATGCGGAGTACCCCTTCATTGCCATTATTCCCAGGTCCACTCTGGCCTGGAATGGTAGTACCTGATCGGGCCCTCTCTATGGGTTAAATAGAATTAAACTGCATACTTATGCTAAACTGAATTGTTTGAAATGGAACTGTACTTATGCTAAACTGAATTGTTTAATATAGAACTGTTTTGACATTTAGCTGTGTGTAAACAAAATCTATACTTATACTAAACTGAATTGTTTGAAATAGAAATGTTTTTCACGATTAAACTGTGTACTCATGGTAAACTGAATTGTTTGAAATAGAACAAATTATTTGTATAAAAATGGATTTGGCATTAAATAACCTACAAAGGCTGATATGCCATAAAACCCAACCAACCAACCATAACCAGTTTGATCGTAGGAGTGTTACTTTTGTAGCTTGTCTTGAGCAGGAATAGCGTGATGGAGCCCATCCCTCTCCAAGTCTACAACTGGTTTGTATTCAGAGTTTTCCTTCTAGACTGCTTGCCTTACCAAATGTTAAAGAGCCCAGTCTGCCCATAGCTAAAGGGAAAATAGTTGGCTTCATACCTTTCCCAAGGTATGAATCCAACGAATCTATTCACCAGTGTTTTTTACAATTTACATGAAAATCAGTAAACTATAAATGCAAACATCTTTTAATTCTTGAATTGTTTTTTAATGGGAAGGATGGGTTTGGTTGTTGCTAAGAAGATCATGAATATCAGGTTGCAGGTTTGTGAGTTACAAATCACCACATTCTATGTTCAAAGTGCTTAATAAGTAATGCACAAAGCTAAACTTTGATTCCACCATACATAAACTTGAAAAAGCTTGTAAAATTGATTTAACAGTTGCACAAAACTTTTTTCATTCCTCCATAATATCCAATTCCTTTAAATGTGTTCATAGACTTGACTTCAAGATTGAAATTCATTTCAATAAATTCTTCTTTAAAAAAAAGTGTCTAAATTTGCACTTCAATATTGTTTGTTCATTTAAATGACAAATATATTTTGAACTGGCTATATGTAAATGAAACGAGGCTAGTGGTTATTACACTTGATTGGGCATTCACCTTGGTGTACAATATCTGGCAACTAGTCTACATGATCCAGAAATTTTTATTCTCCTGTTGTAAAGGGATTTATAAATGCAAACCCACCCCTATCAATTCCTATGCTTTTATTTATGCTGCCAAAATTTTTTTTCACTCCAAGGGACCTGGAAAATTCCTGTGTTTGTCAATATACATTTTTGAACTGGTTTAGTCTCTTGGTTTAACTTTTCAGATTAAGATTTTCTCTTGGTAAAATAAGAAAATGTTGATAATTGGTTTTTTTTCTTAGAAATGAAGAATTACCACTTGGAAAAATAATGAATTAATTAAGAAGATGAATTTTTAAAAATTCGTTATTATAAGGTGACATTATATATATATATATATATATATATATATATATATATATATATATATATATATTAAGATTAATTTTGACAGGGTGTGTCAGAAATACCTCCCACATTTTAAACTGTCCACTGATGTGATGCAAGTGAATGATGCTGTTCTGGATAGAATTTTCAACTCATAGCAGTATTGATTTTCTATCTGGAACAGCCTCATTCTGACATAATATGAAATGAGCACAAATAGCTCTCTGCATAGCAATTCCAGATTTCCCAGACTTAAAAACCATTTCAACAGCAAAAACATGGTGTGCACCAGTCCAAGCCCTGATCATATCTTTAAAAAAAAAAAAGAAAAAGAAATGGTAAGACATTAGCTAGACACAGCTAACATTACCACTTGGCTAAATTCACTTGCACTACAATATCATACTTGACAATTTAAATTATGGGAAGTATTTCTGCCACACCTTTTATTTTCTTAAATCTAAAATTTTTGTAGGATTTTTTTTTCCAGAATTCATATTACCTCAGATCCCACTCAGAATCCTTGACTATTTCTAATCTTTGAAATATCTCATTGTCATAGATTGATTGCCTGAGTTAGTTGTGATTAAGAATTAAAAAAACACTAAAAATTAAGATGAACAAAAAAGCTCGTCAAAATTAATATTATAATTTCTTTAGGATCTTAAAAAAGAGTAACATGAAAATAATGTGTAAACTCACATAAAATCAAAAAATAGTTAATTAGTAAGCTTAGCACAAAGCTTAGCACAAAGCTAAAAATATGGGCATCCAGTGACACACAAATTTACTTGTAATGGTCTGCTAGGCCGACTTGTTAAACGTTACACCACATGAAATGCCCTGAAAAATCTAAGTATTGATTAGATTTGTTTCAAGTATAAGTCACCTAGTGAGAATCAAATTCACTAATTAGTTGTAATTCATCTGTAAGACTTAATTGCTAATCACATTGTGATATCCATAAAATCAAAAATTAAAATGATTTGTTGATAGTAAAATCCATTTTGCATATCAATCTCTTTTTCGTTTTATTCCTCAAAGTTTTTTTGTTTTTTTTTGTATAAAAAAAAAGACAGGAAAATCACTAATTTTCTAAGTGATTTCTATACTATTTGAATTTTTTGAAAGTGAGACATTTTTCTTTTTGACTTGCTCTTGGCAGTCTTGGAAAATATTTGATTATATTAGAAAGTATATAGAGAGTGTAAAATGGTGTTAAAAAAAATGGTTAAATGAATTACTAATAAATCTAACAAAATATCATATTTGATTGTATATAAGATCTTACCCCTCCTCTCAAAAAAAAAATAAATTGGTTAAAACATACCTTCCAAGTAAAGTTGATGTATCTACTACGTTAATCTGCTTTAAACTAAAAGCCAAAGGAATAACGACTTTTGCAGAAAATGTTGAATATTTATAAGATCTATTTTGAAAGACCCTGTTTTTTTTCTGAAAACGATTGCTCAAAGACATCTCCCAGATCTTATGTATGAAATTGAGGTATTTAGTAAAGTTAACATTTACCTAAATGTCATAGACTACCAGTATTTGTACTTATTGAGTAAAATTAAATTAAATGGTAAAGGAATTTCATGGATTATCAAATATGGTAGTTTGAAAAATTATGAGTCATGGAAACTTTGTCTATGGTAAATTAAATAATTTTTTTTTTTTTTCACATTTCCCAGATTGAAGATGCTCGGTGGATGATAAAATTTGAATTGGAATCCCTCAACATGAAACCAGAACCGGAACCATTATTAATGGAATATATTCATGAAGTGAGTTAAATTTTGTATTTGAGGTAATTTTTTTTAAACAGTTAGCTGACCAAAAGTCAATCACAACATGCCAGAAACAATGTTTTTGTAGCTGCCTGTGGTAAAGTATGTAACTCTGATTGTGTTTGTTTATATACCCTAGAATGAGTCAAAAGAATATTAAGGTATATTTTCAGAAATAAATTTAATCCTTCAAAATATTCTCTTTACTCATTTGAACAGAATTTTCCAAACTGTGTTGTGACGCTTTAGTGTGTGTGTATCCAATAATCTGTGTGTGTGTGTGCATGCACAGGAACAATTCCCATCAGGACAATTTAAATATTCAAATATAGAATGTCAAATTTAAATAGTCCTGGTCAAGAGCTTAATGCAAACAAAATTTACAGAGCAAATTACTTTTTCAAAATAAAAAAAACCAACAATCGGTCACATTAAGATGATAAATTTATTTCCATCCTGTTAAAAAGCATTGATATTAATCAATCCTCTAAAAATAACCAGACTTCTTCAGATCAAACATATTGATGAAAATAAATAGATGAAAATTAGTTATTTTCATCAATTTGTTTGATCTGAAGAAGTCATGTTGATTTTTAGAGCATTGATTAATATCAATGCTTTTTAACAGGATGGAAATAAATTTATCATCTTAATATGACCAATTGTTGGTTTTTTATTTTGAAAATATATGTAAATTAACTGTCTAGAGATGATAAGTTTGAAATTATTCAGATATAGAATATATGAGAAGTTTCATATAATTCTACAGGATTGCTTGATGTATGGCTTTTAACATATAAATGTATCAAAATATATATAAAAATCTCATCCAGAGCAAATATATCTGTAATATAAGTGGTTAAGAAAACTCAACAACCCGGCATGCTACTTCAGATAGCTTTTTACAAAAATTTGTAAAAAGCTATCTGAGGAGGTATACCATGTTGGTGGCCTATTGAAATAAATTTATAATGGCATAATGACTGACAGTCTGTTGAGTTTTCTTTCCACTTATATTACATACATACATACATACATATATATATATATATATATATATATATATATATATATATATATATATATATATATATATACACACCCACCCACCCACCTAACCCTTCTGTCAAGAGTAGGATGCAACACAAGTTCAATTTATTAAGCAGAGTACAGCTGGTTTGAATTAGGAATTTTCCTCCTTTTAGACTGTCTGCCTTACTATTTATTGATAGCTGGAAGAAATACATGTGTTGTATACTCATATGCTGATGTATGCAAAATCATAATGATGACACAATAAAGACGAGTGACACAGTTCTTAGAAAAATATACCTCTCACTTTATTTGAAAGGTTTGTGTGTGAGAGGGAGTTGGAGACCAAACAGAACTGCAACATATTGACCCCCACTCTATTGGCCATAACCGCGTTTCTTTCCCATTCTCCTGGGCTGCTCAACTGGGGACCTGGGGCCCAGCCTCTCTGGGTGCTAGCTTTCTCTACCACATCTGTCACCAACTGGTCTGGTCTCTAAACTGCTCTATCGGGGGCCTGAGGGCTCCCTCTGCTGGATGCTGGCTTTCTCTACCACATCTTGTCACCAACGGGTCTGGTCTCCAAACTAACTGGCTTCCTGTCTTCACCAAGTTAAATAATAATTCAACACCTACCTTCTTGTGGGCGTCACAATTTTGCACTCATTCAACCTGCCCACGGTCAAGGTTGACAGCCCGGTCGGGCCATAGGTCAATATACAACAGATGGATTCATGCCTTTCCTTTCAATATTAGCACAAAGTGAAATGCAATCAACCTTATCCACGATGTAAACTTGGGCCACTGATTCCATTTCTTACAATGATAAACTGGCCGATAATCTATATATAACCATTCTTTCTTTAATCATCAACTAAATTTTTCATTTAATTATTTATTTTCTGTATACATTTTGAATTATATAATATATATATATATATATATATATATATATATATATATATATGATTTAATTTTAATATGTGTGTGTCACCAATGTAAAAATTTTGAAACATTCTGATCTAGAATCTAAAACATTTTGTGTAGAAATTTTACCTAAAAGTTTCATATCCTCAAATTAAAAATGTCTTTAACATGCAATACATTTTCATTGTTTGTTTTGTGGTTGAGATACTTTCTCTCAGAATGTACTAGTGTGTGCTTAAACTGAATATTAGAGACATAATTTCCTTATATACATATTGATACTTTTGGTATATAAATTCAAATTTATTATTCAACATAGTAAATTTAAGAATTTTTGTTATTTTAGGCTGCTTATCGAGACAACACTCTTGGTTTATCAAAGATTTGTCCATCTGAGAATGTTTCTGTCATTGACAAACGCTTGCTTCACACATACTTGCATAATTATCACACCCCAGAACGTATGGTGCTAGCAGGAGTTGGGATGGAGCATGATGCCCTCGTGTCAGTGGCTGAAGATTATTTTGGAAATGTGAAACCTTCCTGGAATGAAGATAGCAGGTTGATTGCACAAACAAAAGGCCCAGATAAATCAATGGCTCAATATACGGGTGGAATTGTCAAAGTAAGTATACAGGATTTTTACACCTACTTTTTTTGTAATGCTTGTCATCATAAATGCATTTAGAAATTAAACTTTTTTTAATAATTGTATAAAAAAAAAACTATGAGAAAGTGCTGAGTTTAACAAAGAAGGATCACCCGGTCAGCAGGGCTTAGAATACTCTGATTGTATACCCTGCAAAGAGTATGGAGTCCAAAAAAGGATATCCTAGATATGACATGTTTGGGGGATTTAGAGTACCCTTTCATTGCCATTATACCCATGTCCACTCTGATCTAGACTGGTAGTACCTGCTAAGATCCCATCTATGAGTCAAATAAAACTATTTATAAATTATTAGATAGAAATACGGTGTGCAAAGTATTTGTATTAAGTATAGCTAATGGCCCAGTCGGCTGGAGCTGCAGAATACACCAACTGCTTCTCTGCAGAGAGGCAAGACTCCCCCAACGAGTGTCCTGGATATGACTCAAAACAATCTAATGGTGAGGCTCCAGTAATGCAGGAGCTTTGGGGAATGCAGAGTACTCCTTCATTGCCATCGCTCCCAAGTCCACTCTCTCTGATAGGGTCGTATCTATGGGTTAAGTAGAACTAAACTGTGTGCTTTTGCTAAACTGAATTGCTTGAAAAAGAACTGTTTTTGATATTTAAACTGAGTGCAAACAAATGACTTATGCTAAATTGAATCATTAGAAATAGAACTGTTTGATCATTTAGTTGTGTGTATATACAAAATGTTTTTACAAATCCTATTTCTAATATATATGTAAAAACAGGATTTGGCATTAAATAACCAACAATGGTTGATATGCCATAAAACCAAACCAAACCTTCACATCATTATATTCACAACTTTCAGTAATGAAGTGTTAATTCAATGATGTAAGATTTGAATTAACTGACAATATGACACTAAATGTGAATAAGAAAAGAATTTTCTTGAAATTTGAAGTTAGTGTCCAAGATCTCATCAGACCATCCTAAATTCAATGACATTCATTTGAATTGTATGACAAGATTATAACTTCACTGGAAAGTTCAGATAATGTTCTATATAGTTAAAGTTTAAGTGACTAATTCTTTGAGCTAGTATCCCTTACCGATAACCAAAGGAATCCTGTGTATTATAGGGAACTCTTGATTCTATATCCTTTCAATTGATTTAAAATCTCTATATGAGATTTACACTATTATCAACACAGGCAAACAATTTTATTGAAATTGCTCTGAAATGCTTTCTAACAAGATGATATTATTCTTCCGCCACATTTCTTTATGGTCTTTCTCAGCTGTCATTAGTCTTTCCTAGTGTCATCCAAACTTCCTTGGAATTGTTTCTCAGCTTGTCTTTCCTAGTGTCATCCAAACTTCCCTGGAATTGTTTCTCAGCTTGTCTTTCCTAGTGTCATCCAAACTTCCCTGGAATTGTTTATATCCTACCTTTTATTTCTGTAGAATCTTGTTTGCCTCATGTGATTAAAGCCTATCTCTTTCAGATGGAGAAGGATTTGTCCAATGTGAGCATGGGTCCAACACCTATGCCTGAATTAGCTCACTTTGTTGTGGGTCTGGAAAGCTGTTCTCACAAAGACGAGGATTTCATAGCATTTTGTGTTCTGAATATGCTGATGGGTGGAGGTGGTTCTTTCTCAGCAGGTGGCCCTGGCAAAGGCATGTACACACGGCTCTACCTAAATGTATTGAATAAGTAAGTTGATTCTTTCTTCAACTTTTCCCTATTTAATACACATGTATAGAAAAGCTGGATCTGTAGATGCATGAGAAGATTTGTCTGTTTAATGGAAGAAATTTCCTGAAAATAACTTAAGAGATTTTTTTCACTACTGAAAGTTGTATTGCTTCTTTTTTTTTTTTTTTTTTTTTTTTTTTTAAATACACTTTCCCCATAAAAGTTCAACTTATCTTTCCAATGTGCAGATTAAAAACTAAAGATTTGATTTTCATTTATCTTAAAAGTCATCTGATATTTATGTAAATATTTTGTGATTTAGCCAATCTGTACTTCTATCTACTAAAAATTGCACAATTTTTAGTAAATGTAAATTCATCTCATGGGTAAGTTTTGAGAATGTAGAGGACATTAAAAGAAATCCAACAGTGTCTTCAAACTATATCAGATGAGGAATTTCAGAGTTTCTTCAACTAATAAAAAACATGCTGTAATAAGTGCATTGAATACCAAGAAAAGTATTTTGAAGAAAATATTTTATTCATTGTCCATTCACTGGTAATTACAGCTTTAATTTCACTACTTTCAATGATAAATACAGCTTCAGTCTTGATACTATGACACACCTGCCTGGCTGCACTGTACCTCTCACATTGTGTATATTTTGTTGCACTGTGATATCAGACCCCACATTATTGTTTGGTTTGGTTTGGTTTGATGGCATATCAATCATTGTAGGCTATTTAATGCCAAATCCATTTTTATGCATATAAACAGTTCTATTTTAAATAGTTCAGTTTAACATAAGAACAGTTTTTTGTTTATACACTGTTAAATGTAAAAACTTCTATTTCAAATAATTCAGTTTAGCATAAGTACACCATTTAGTTCTATTTGACTCATAGAGAGGACCCTATCAGGTGCTGCCACTCCAGGCCAGAGTGGACCTGGGAGCGATGGCAATAAAAGGGTACTCTGCATTCCCCAAAGCTCCAGCATTACTGGAGCCCCACTATCAGATTTTTTAGTGTCATATCAGGACACTCATTTGGGGAGTCTTACCCCCTGTGCAGAGATGCAGTCAGTGTATTCTACAGCCCCAGTTGACTGAGCCACCACATTATTGTATTCTGCAGATGCATATATCACAGTGTGTGAGCCTAAGGAACAACAGTGTCACAAGAACAAAGAAAAAGAAAAGAAAGGACTGGACTTGCTCACAGAGGGGGTGGGTGTGACACTCTGGGACCTTTCTCTAGTTCTCCTCTCCCCCTATTTCTGGTATGCAATATGAACTCTAACCAGCCACTGTTGCTGTGTGTTGTTATTGCAAACTAACTGCCTCCTCTCACAACTGTACCTTGGCTCTAAATTCTCTCCCTGGTTACTGCCAACCAACTGATTCCTGACTTCCACATCAAACTTTTATATATGAATATACAATCCTTTCCCACTTCTGGATATGGACCACCTAAATTTTGGATGCTTAAACTGGCTCTACTCCTATCTGCCAGCATACAGTGCCACAAATGACAGTTTATAGTAGACAAAAAAAAAAACATTTTCATCTAAATCAGATTATATCACTTTTCCAAACTTTTAACCATACTCCCAATTTATCACCACACACACACACTCCACACCCACAGACCCATGCAGATATGTTTTACTCTACACAAATATATACACTCACTTCTGCATAGATATGCTTACCCCTACATATGGTCACATATACACCTATGGTCAACTCATAACTATACACATATATATGCTGACACGCATCTAACTGTATGATCCTGCTTGCAACTAGATATACATATTTACTAAGACATTGAAGAGTCCATAATGTCTCACTACTTTCACTGGTAAATACAGCTTCAGTCTCAGTACTTTTTGAACACATTTTGAATACACTTAGACAGTCTGTGATATCAAATTACTCAATTTGTTCAGTTTTTTTTTTTTCGGGGGGGGGGAGTAATTATTTAAGTAGCCAATGTAGTTTTTACAATAAAACGAAATTGATCTGAACTGCCTTGTGTGTGTGCTGTTAAGAATCGAACAATAAGGTAACAAGTTGGAAATTAGATTTAAAATTAGTGTGAAAAAGGAAAACATTTTTCACCTTTTTTTTTTTTTTTTCTAGAATCCACAGAATTTTTTTTTTTTTTTGCTCTATCCAGTAAATAATAATTGCTTTATCCACTAAATAAGAGAAACAAATTTCAAACAGTGTTATTCAAACTGACCCCACTACCAAAAAACACCTATTAGAAATCTTAAGGGCTAAAAGAAATGTGTGTTTGTTCTCTGGTATAAAATGATAAAAATCTAGTGCATGATCAAGAGAAATTGCCCTCATTTTTTTTATAGGGAAACTGTATATTTGGAGCCTTGAACTGAATTGCTATTGACAAAATAATGGCCTTAGAATACAATGAAAATCAAAAATTCTTTATGGCCAGCAACATATTTTACTCATTGGACTTTACAGAGATTCAACAAAACAAAAAGACCCTTTTGACTGGCAAATATCTGATATGTTTCTTCAATTAATAAAACTTTCAAATAAAACGAAAATATTCTCTTCCTTGTTTTGTAACTAATCTTTTTTTTTTGTTTTCACACATTTCAGACATCATTGGATGTACAATGCCACAGCATACAATCATGCTTATGATGACAGCGGCCTCTTCTGTATTCATGCAAGCTCACATCCCTCACAGGTACGCTAAGAATCTTGGGTTTCATCTCAAACTATCCTTTGGTAGGTTGTGGGAAGGAGAGTGGCTGAAATGTATCTTTTCATCCAGTATCGATGATAGAGGTTATATATCTAATTTAGCATAGACATAGAGTTAATGGTGCTTAGCAACTCTCAGTTTCTCACTTATGCAACCATCCGACTTGGTCTGATAATCTCATATGCAAGCAACTGTCGCCAAGCACTCTTGACTTTGTTAATCCTAAATTTTATATATAAACACACACATAAATATCTATGTATATGAAATACTACCTCTGTCAAATAAAAATTGCTATACTTGATTTGCATATAAATTTTATACACTAAATGTAATAATTTGGGACAAAAGGTAGCATTTATTTTTTATTAAAAATTCAAAATACTTGAAAGAAATTTTGGTTTTCACAATTTCGTAATTTTGTTGAGGTAATTCACATACATTTATTGATTTTCAAAAAATGGTAGTCTGCTTAATGACATATAAGAACTCCGCCTCCACTTAAATTGGAGGAGGTCTATTTACACTTAATATTACAGTATTATAGAGTTAGGCTAGATACAAAGACTTTTAATCTATATCCTTTGGGTAAATATCACCTAACTAGATGACCTCAACAGCAATAGAGGGTATTCCCATGACATAATGGCTAAAGTGCTGGACTACAGCCTCAAACTAAACGAGATTGAACTCTGGTTGCAGTATTACCTTCATTTTCAGATTAATGTTCTTGGTAAAGGTATAGAACCCCCTTATTCCCCCAGTTACAAATTAAATAGTACCACCACTGTTTTACTACAAAGATGGCTTCAGCATTAAATAACCCACAAAGGTTCATATGTCATTCAAACAAAGAAACTGAATCAAGGCATCAACAGCAATAAATAATAAAAAGCATTATTTTATTTCCAGCTTCGTCATGTTGTAGAAGTAATTATCCGAGAACTTGTCAACACAGCTGGGGCAGTATATGAGGTGAGTAACTTTAATATTTCTCAATTACCTTTTATTTATTATTTTTGTTACTATTGTAAAATAGTAAGAAAAGGACCGTCAATGCAATTGGCCATTTTCAACACTTGCTTGACATAATGAACGGTCAAGGATGATATCCTTTTCCAGTGTGAAGATAGAGGAATCAAAACTGAAAAGAAGGTTTAAAGAAAATATGGCTTTTGATTGGTTAATATGAATACCAGGAAATATAGAAAACTGGGTTTTCAGTTATATTTGAATAGAGGCATCTTGGAAGAACTAGAGTTGACCTCATGAAAGACTTTGGGCCCTTCAGGGCCACTATAACAAAGATTGGCTCTGAAATTTCTTTTTCCTTTCTCATGACAGTACAAACCAAAACCCCACTATTATGAAGGCCAGCCTAATTGATAAACAAATAAAATAGGAAGTTATAAAAATAAATATGAGTTAGCTTTCTTCCAACCTGTCTGGAAAACGTCAGAATCAAGTGATGACATCAACACACCCAACAATGCATCCCAATTCTTTAATGATATTAAATTAAAATTGTCTTATTCAATGAATTGAACTCTGTCCGTAAGGTTTATAATATGTTGACTGTATTCTCGGCTAAGAAAGCGGTATCCTGGGTATAATACTAAACTGCATCTGATCATGAGTTTCTAATTCTGGAGATCTGTGGAGTACTCTTTCATTACCATTATTCCCAGGTCCACTGTAACCTAGATTGATAGAATGTGTGAGTGTCCTACCTATGGATCGAATAGATCTCTTTAAAAATTATTCATATTCAATAAGACTGTGTGCAAAAAAAAAAAATCTCTTAAACAGCTACACAAAAATGTAAATATGAATATACAATGAAAGTCATTCTCTAACATCTAGGCATAAAATAACCCTAGATGGGTTGACATGCCTTTAAAATCAATCAATCATTATCCAATGAATTATTCAGACACATGAATATAAACAAAACTTTTAGGTTTATTTGTCCTTTGTGAAGAAACTTGAAATGCTTATAAAGATTGATATATACTATGGACTAAAGACTAAAAATAAAGGGTGGAGACTTGGTTGTCTGTTAAGAAGCAAAATTTTGTTCAAGCCATTCAAATTGTTTTGTTTTTATTTTTTGCAGGATGAACTCAACCGAGCCAAAACTCAGCTTCAGTCAATGTTAATGATGAATTTGGAGGCCAGGCCAGTTGTGTTTGAAGATGTTGCAAGACAAGTTTTGGCAAACCACCACCGAAAGCCACCACAGTTTTTCTATGATCAAATAGGTAAAGAAAATACATGCTTTTTTTTTTTTTTGTATCATTCAAATTTGTGGTAAATTTGTAAAATTTATCAATCTTTTCTATTTCTTTTTAATCAAAGATATGAAATTACTCATGTCCATAAAATAAGAGAAAATATTTCCTTCATTCCTTATAATTATGAAAGACAATGAAAGAACAGTCTTGTTCACATTGTTATCATTATTCCCTATCATTTTACTGATTTTTTTATGAAATTATTGGAATAAAGGCTTTGTCGTTGTTTCCTTTAAACTGTCACTTGTTTTTAGATAAAACTTCAGATTTCTTTCTTTCTTTTTTTTTTATTCATGTTTGCATACACAACTGAATTGTAGTCAAGCAGATTTGTATAGGATCGCCTCATTCTCTCTTACCACATCCTAAGAAATGTTCCTTATTTTTTTAACATCAAGAAAAAAAGCAAACGATACCTAATTATCCCCCTCCAAACAGTTACCTCCCCTTGACCTGTTTTCTATCACCATTTCAGGATGAAATTTATACATCTAGAAATAAAGATCTGTTGAGCTTGATTATTGATTAAACGCTTAAATTAGCCTTTAAAAGATACCAGATAAAAATAAGTAAATCTTTCCAGAAGTCAATAAGTTTTAAATTTCAAAAAATAAAGTAATGTAAATTTTAGTTTTTTGTTAAGTCTATATAGAAACTTTCTTTCTACTCAAGAAATACCAAAAAAAGAATCCTTTGTCCTGAACTTTAGATATTTTTGTATCTGAGTAAAAAACGCCGAAGGATATCTCAATGGGCTGCTTTTTATGGCTTTTATCAGTAATTTTGAACAATTTCTAGAGATATCTATACTATGTAATATTTTAGATTTTAGATATACACTATTTGATAATTGACAGGAATGTAAAAAAATAGTCCATATTTGAGATGACATTACCATATTATAAACATTAAGAAACATTATTAGATCTCCTTTTAATGGTAAATACAATTAATTCAAAATGTTTTTAACTCCTTTGCAACTTCTGCCAAGCAAAAGATTCAGCATTAAGATAGCCTACAAGCAATAAGTTACCTTTAAACAGGAAAATCAAATGAAATCATTAAATGACCTAATATGGGTTAATGTCTCATTAAACTTAACAATCCAGTCCAATCTTACATATACCTCAACTTATAAAGTTTGGTATTAAATGATCTAATAAGGGTTGATATGCCATTAAACTATTTGATTCAATCTAATTTTTCTTACTTCTAAAAGACATTTTATAATATTTTTCTTTATCCTCAGATCGTATTACAGTTGAAGATATCCGACGTGTGGCTAACCGAATGCTTAGTAGTAAACCAGCCGTTGCTGCTTATGGTTCTTTGTCCAAGTTACCAAGATATGAAGACATTCAATCTGCGTTGCTTAATAAAGCTGGTAAAATGCCGCAGAGATTCTCTTTGTTTCGATGATCAGGGCTTTTCTTGTTAAAAACTAATTTTTCTTTGGGTTAAGTTGAAGGCAACAGAAAAAAGTCTTCAGCAACAACTTTCTTGAAAAGCTAAAACAATATAAAAATTTGTATTTAGTTTTAAAAACAAAACAGATGTTGGTGAAATTTTTTTCTTTTTTTAATTTTATTTGAATAAAACAATAAGCTTTTAATTTTTCTGTGTTCCTTCATTACTTTAGTTTTATTTGAAATGGTGTTTTTATTTTATTTCAAAAACTTTTTAATGTTTTGGAAGAGATCAGCAGACAGGATGTTGGCATATGAAGATTTGCGTAAATGATAAGGAAACTTCAAGGAGGCTGATGATGTCGATAATTGTAACCCCAGGACTGATTATAATTCGATCAATTTTTTACTTCTGATGTTTTTGCAGTGTACCAAACTGAATATTGCAGAGGAGTGGATCAGTACTTTGTACTACCTCAAACAGTCGAAGATTTAGCAAAAGTCTTAGGTTAGTTATCAGGCTAAATTATAGTGTAATAATACCACAAGACTTAAGGGCAGACAATTCTTGTATTCCTTCTTCACAAACAAAATTTGGTTCTTTCAATGATGCTGTTGTTCATTTTATTTTTCTCTCTCTCATTAATGTCTATTCTAGACACTTCAACTGAATGTTAATCTTATTCTGGTTTGCTTTTAGTGTTTCTTTCCTCAAGACTTCTGTCTGTTGCTTATGAATATGCATAAGCAATGACAATATTACAGACTCTAATGTATGGATGCACAGAATTTACATTGCAGATTTTAACTCAGTATCAATACTGACTCAAGGGCAAATTTATAGAATACGTATTAAGAACCAGATTCACTTTCTATGACTTTGTAAGACCAGTATCTTAAACTCGGTCTTGCTACAATAAGAAAACAGGCTTCAACTGCTGAATTGCTCCAAAGTATTTGTTTGAGTAGATAATTAGGCAAGTCTCTTCCCCCAACAAAAAAAAAATGATTTTTTTTTAAATGCATCTGTTTCTTCAGTATATATTTACCCAATCTCTCCACCATAGGCAGGATGTGACATGTGATTAATTTTTAAGTGATATAAAGCTAAAGTTTAAATTCAGAGTTTTCTTTCTTCTAAGCTGGTTGTCTAAGGTTAATGACTCCAGTCTGCCTTACTATTTACCCATTTTGAGAACAGATAGTTATACCTTCTGTTTCTTGAATATGCTCAAAGGAACAATACTAAGAATCTATAATCTGATTATATCGGATGTTGATATTTGAAGATTTCTATTTGGTATTACATATTTTATTGATATTCTTTCCAGGAACAGGAAAAGAATATTGATGGTTGAAGATAGAACCCGAATCCAACAATATCTGGATAAATCATACAAACAGGAATTTCACAAGGTCAAGGCTTGGAGAAGATAAAAATATGAAATATGAAAATCCAAGCCCATTACTCACCAGTGAAAGCCATTATCAACATCAGTAAAAAGGTCCTAACTTTGCCCCTACCATCAAGCAGATCCCTTACTTAGATTTGATTGCCCCAATCGAGGATGCAGCCTTAAAAATTCCCAGGGCCTGGGCTGATGAGCTAAGATGGAAAGTGAGATAATCACTTGAGAAATCTAAGCCTCCCAAACCAAACATCTCAAAATCGGAGAGACTAGCCATCAAATCGCTACAGGATAATGACAATATCATAATCCTCCCAAAAAACAAAAGCAAAGCTACTGTGGTAATGGATAGGGTGGAATACTCCAACAAATTGGCAGACTTGATTGGCAATTGTGGCTATTATAAAGTAAAGACGGAAAAGAAGCTGTAACAGATCTTTAATAAGAACAAAGATCTCCTGCCACAAATAAAATACAGACAGCTAACACGTTATTACAATAAGCTACTGCACACATGGATTTCCAAAAATACATAAGGATTATGTAAAATAAAGTTGGCGACTGTAGTCGAGGGTGACCCAAAGACTCCCTTTTTGCAAGCTTCCATACCAAGGTGTAGGGGAGGGCACTACTCCTTACCCTGGATTGCTCCACTTTACCCTTGATGCATACCTTATATTGCCGAGTGTTAAACAAGGTAGCATCAAGTGTCATTTTTGAAGTCTTTTGTATGTCTCGACCTGGGATTGAACCCAGGCCTCCCGAGCCATTGGCAAACACTCTAACCATTATGCCAATGTCCGGTGAATGGATTGTATTCCATTAAGACCCATTGTCAGCAATGGAGGATCAGCATGTCACTCATTGAACTGTTTCCTTGTGGAGATCATCAGCCCACTAATGGGGAAATCTTTATTGTATGCTAAGAACTCTGCCTGCTTTGTGGAGAGAATCAGTAATACTCCCATTCATTCCAATTAAATGGTGAGTCTAGACGTAATAAATCTGTAAACAAAGGTACCTACTGATGAGACGCTTGCTGTGGTATGGGATAAGCTAGCTGCAGATCCCTTGCTGGAAGAATGCACCAACATCCCAAGAGATAATCTAATGGAAATGTTGACTTTCTGTGTGGAAACAACCTACTTTGGGATGGGATCTGAGGAAGGACTGGCTATGAGTTCACCATTATGACCAGTATTGGCCAACGTATACATTTCGAAGAAATGGCATTAGGATCTACATCACTAAAGCCATCAATGTGGCTTAGACACATATATGATACATTAATTGTCTAGCCTCATCAGGAAGATGTGCAAACATTACTTGATCACGTGAACTCAATCTGACCATTTATATATCAATGTATTAGTAATACGTACAGTCAGGATTCAGGTCATCAGTGTATTGTAAGCCTACCTTCACCAGACAGTACCTCAATTTCAACTCCCATCATCCGTATAATGTGAAGAAAGGTGCCCGTGGTGTAATGGTTATCGTTGTAGGAAATGGACACGGCAACACAAGTTCAAATCCTGGACGAGACTGATGACATTTCACATAGCACTAATACCCTTGGGAAAGGTATGAATCCAATTACTCTCCCTCCAGCTATGGATAAATAGTAGGGCAGACTGGGTTCTTCAGCCTTGGTGAGGCAACTAGTCTAGGAGAAGGAAAACTCTGAATTCAAACCTGTTAAACTCTGCTTAAAAATTGACCTTGTGTCATATCCTGCCCGAGTGGAGGGGTTGGTAAATATGATAATGTGAAGAAAGGAATCATCCATTGCCTACAACATCAAAAACACAACCTCCATCACAACTACCCAGGGAGCATAACATTGGCTCCAAGAAATCTGAGTAGAAGGATTGAGAACAATACCTGAAAACTCACCAGTTGTGAATTGAATTACCGTGACCAGAAAATCCAGCAAACACTTACATATGACATACGGAAACACTGGAAAACTGTTTCGACCTTATTAGGTCTCATCAGTAGTGTATGCCGTGATGGAAATGTAAATCACCACAGTATGTCTGCCTTATGTTAAAGACCTAACTGAAAGGATTCAAAAGACATGTAGTCCATATGACACCAGGACAATATTTACAAGTGGCTTGACTCTCTGGCGGTATCTTTTCTGTGTCAAGCCCTCAACAGAATTCAACGTGACCAAGAACTGTGTGTACTTTATCCCTTGTAGTTGTGGTAAAGTATACAAAGGCAAAACATGCTGCCCACTAAAACTAAGGCTAGAAGGACATTAAAAAGCAGTAGTATGAGGTGAAATTGAAAAGTCGAGTATGGCAGACCCTATATGGAAGGAAAAAGGAAACCATCTGCTTTTATGGAATGAAGTTAAAATAATTGATAGAGAAGAACATTGGTGAATTAGATGCCTTAAAGAATCAGCACATATGGTAGGTTACAGTGAGAGACCTGTTGAGTAGACTAAGTATAGAGATGAACACAATATGGGAACCAATAATCAAAAGGATTGGATATAAAAAAAATCACAATATGAGCTCACGTAAAAAAATCATACATAATAGGAGTAATTCATATTGATGTAAGAACATTGCTTATAAGTCCCAAAAATTCACTCTGAACTGTCCAGCAGGACATATGGTGTTACAGGTAGTGGTTTCCTAAGTTTCTAAGTGATAATCATCTGTAGATTGCAGGTTCAATCCTGACTGCAGGTGAGTAACAATACAGGAATACTTAACACTTATAGTTAATAGTTACTATAATAGTTATAGTTAATGGAATCAGAGCAAGTGACCCTCATGGATTAAATAAAGGATGGGGTTTGAAGTTCTGTGTAGACTCCTGAGTTCAACAAGAAACATCTGAAGAAGGCCGGAGAACATATTATATTCACAACATATGTTGTGAATATAAAAATGAAGACAATAGTCTGAAAAGCCTGAATGATAAAAACCTCTTCCCAAGTTTGTATATCATAAATATTATTTTCAAACCAAACTTGATTTGCCACTTGATTACTTACTGTAGGTTTTTGTGATAGCTAACACCTAATAATATCTGTTTTGAGTGTATGATATTCTACAAGAAATACTAAAATCCTGGTATCATTGATCTAGAAGAAAATTAACTTTTTACAGAAAACTGTTTATGGGTCTATTTATTTCTGCACAATACTATTAAAAATCATAGAGGTGCACTTAGTGTATTGGTTATTATCATTGGAAATGGAATCAGAGACCCAAGTTCAAATCCTAGACAAGGCTATTTGTATTTCACTTCATGCTAATACCCTTGAGAAAGGCATGAATCCTTTTCTTCTCCTCCTCATTTCCACCAGTTATGGATAAATAGTAAGGCAGACTAGGCTCTTTAGCCTTAGTAAGTCAACCAGTATAGAAGAAGGAAAACTCTGAATTTAAACCATCTGTATTCTATTTTAAAAATTGACCTTGGTTCACATTGGTCTGTAGCTTTTGTTAGTTTATAAGAAAGAAAACTCAATTCAAATCAGTTTTACTTTGCTTAAAAATTGACCTTGTGTCACATCCAGCCCATGGTGGAGGTGTTGGGTAAATACATACTAAGATGTAAGAAAATTTTTTATAGCATCATGAAAAAATATCTATTCAATTACTAACTATTATGGTTGTAGGAGAAAATGGTTGTTGGCAGTGAACAGAGAAACCAAGCAGATCTGGAGAAAGCAAAGCATGTCTTCTTTTTTCTCAGATGACAGGAACATGAACAGCCATTTGTATTTATAAGTAAGATTTGTGCCTGGTAGAAATTCTTAAAACTTTGCTTGACAAAGCCAATAATAATGTTGTCAATAAAGAGGAAACTGCTTCAAATCAGAAGAAGAGAAAAATGATTATAAAAGCAGCGGTGATATTGACAGTGAAAGAATAAAGGAGAAGAAAGACAAGGATGGAGATGATTTATGGCATATCAACACTTGTTGGTTATTTAATGCCAGATTCTGCTTTATATATATATATATATATATACACAACTATTTGATTAAACAATATAGACATCCTTTTGAGTTGCCACATCAATTTTATGATATCCAGTGGGAATTTGTTGTTAATAAACCAATTCCTGGTGCGGCAACTCAAAAGGATAAATACCAAAATGTGTAGACAAAGGATGTCTATATTGTTTGATCAAATATACATTAACCAAGAAATCCTGCTCAAATACACACACATACACACACACGTGTGTGTATATATATATATATGAGCAAATAGTTTGAAGGTAACATTATTTTTAAACAAGCCAGAAATCATTTGTTTAGACAGTTAAATGGTTTCAAGTATAGTAAATGATTAAATATTTCTATTTGACCTTTAGACGGGACCCTAACAGGTACTAATGCTACAGTTCAAAGTGGACCTGGGAGTAATGACAATATAGAGATACTTCACATTCCCCAAAGCTCCAGTACTGGAGCCTGACCATACCCAGGACACTTGTTAAGGGGGGGGCTTACTCCTCTGCAAAGGTGTGGTCAGCATGTTCTAAGCCCTTCCCCAGCTAACTGAGCAAGATAGCTGTGGGGGAAAACAAGGATGGAGATGATAATGAAAAGAGGAAGAAGGTCATGATGATGAGAGCAATGGAGAGAAGGAGCTGATAGCACAAGGAATGAAGATGGTAATGACATCCATGGAGGAATAAAATAAGTAGAAAGACAAGGGTGTAGATGATGAGAGTAGTAGAGAGAGAGAGAGAGATGATGATAATAGTGGAGGAATGAATAATGATTGCAGTGGAGGAATAAGATAAGTAGAAAGACAAGGATGCAGATGATGAGAGTAGTAGAGAGAGAGAGAGAGATGATGATAATAGTGGAGGAATGAATAATGATTGCAGTGGAGGAATAAGATAAGTAGAAAGACAAGGATGCAGATGATGAGAGTAGTAGAGAGAGAGAGAGAGATGATGATAATAGTGGAGGAATGAATAATGATTGCAGTGGAGGAATAAGATAAGAAGAAAGACAAGGATGCAGATGATGAGAGTAGTAGAGAGAGAGAGAGAGATGATGATAATAGTGGAGGAATGAATAATGATTGCAGTGGAGGAATAAGATAAGTAGAAAGACAAGGATGCAGATGATGAGAGTAGTAGAGAGAGAGAGAGAGAGATGATGATAAAAGTGGAGGAATGAATAATGATTGCAGTGGAGGAATAAAATAATGATTGTGATGAGAGCAATGAACCAGGGAGTGGTTCTGCTGAGTATGGAGTGACGCTTGTATTGCTATTACTCCCAGGTCCACTCTAACCCAGAATGATAGTACTTTTTAGATAATGAAGTGTTTACCTGTGTAAAATGCTTGTAAAGATACATTTTTGTACCATATATAATTGCAGACCATAGTTGTTAAACTGACTTCAGAATAAAATAACCCCACAAAGGTGGATAAGCCATAGAACCAACCAACCAACGAAATTCAAATGAATAATTGATTGATTTTAATGGCATGTAAACCTATGTAGGGTTATTTTTTCCAAGTGGTTAGGAAATTGTATTCATTGTACATAGTAATGGCAATGAAGGTGTACTCACTCCTCAGATCTACAGAATTAGAGCCTGACCCTCAGATGCAATTTAGTGTCATACCCAAGGTAAAGCTTTTTGAAGGCGGGAGGGCTCTTACCCCTCTGAAGGGGATACAGTCAGCATATTCTAAGTCCTGCCAACAGAGCATCCAAATTAAAAGTTGTGAAGAAGGCAATGGAAGCCAGTCAACGATCTCTCCCAAGAACAGTCAAAGTAATTTGAAATTTACGGATAAAGAAAATTATGGAGAGATACAATCATGAAAGGACATTGCACTTTCTGGACAAGAATCTAAAGTAAAAATAAAAGGTTGGGGTGGGGAATCTTAAATAAGAATTTTGTTAAAAATGATGAAGATGATGATAATGATGATGGAAGAGGAAGAAGATTAAGATGACTTTTTTTTCTGTCTGCAATGTTACAGTCATTAATAAAGATTAAAGTGAACCTGTTCAATCAAAATAAACTTTTTAAAAGTTATCCTAATTATATATATGAAATCCATTTGTTTTATTTGCTTCAACATGTCTAGACAAATCAATAAAATACATTGCTTCTTCCTTTAAATAAAAAACACTTTCTTATTTTAACATCTAAATAAACAAAATATAATCACCTATTGTATGTTTCTTTATCAAAATGGTGTAAAGTTTATTTTTAAAGGAATCTGATCAGTATCCACAGCATTTTTTTGTTTTTTTAACTCATTTCAGCCGATCCAATCTCTAATTATCCTAGGTATAATGCCAAGTTGCATTCGGTGGTGAGGCTCCAGTTCTGGAGCTTTGATGAGTGTGGAGTTGTCCTTTCTCCTAGGTCAATTCTGACCTTTGTCAAAATGGTATAAAGTTTATTTTTAAAGGAATTAGATTAGTATCCTCAACGTTGATTGCATTGGCTGAAATATGTTTATATAAAACACATTTCAGCCAATGTTTTCTGTTATCTGAAATTAACTACTGTCATTTCTATGATTTATTCAGGTTAGTATCCTCATTACTTTAGTCAACACATTTGAGTCAGTATGATCTTCAGTCTTCGGTGAATGTATGCTGCATCCAGGAGTCTTTAGATATTATTCTACACACTATGTAAACCAGTATCTTCATCTTTGTTGTTTTTATCTTAACATTTTAACTGATGTATTTTTTAGCTTTTCTTAGGGGGTGTCCTTGTGGTGTAATGGTTAAAGCAATGGACTGCAGAATCGTAGTAAGCAAGTTTGTACTCCAGTCACGCTATTACGTTCACCTCCGGGCAAATACCCTTGGGAAAGGCATGAACCCCCTTAACCTCCCAGCTATGGGTTAAATAGTACTATTACTGTTCTTCTAGGAGAATGGCTTTGGTATTAAATAACCTACAAAAGTTGATATGCCATTAAACAAAGAAACCAAACCAAACCTTAGCTTTTCTCAGATGTATGTGGTATCCAATTTGTCTTTAGATATCACTTTACAAACCAGTATCTTCATTTTTGTTGTTTTTATCCCAACATTTAAGCTGCCATGTTCTTTGATCTTTCTCAGTTGTATATCACATCTAGTGGTCTTTACATATTTAGTACTTTCCAGCTACTACACCCTTGAATAACACTGGACCTTGCTGTCCAGTTTAAGCTATAATCAGGCATCTGTGCCTAGACCCATGTTCGGGTCCATGTCCATCTAGGCTCATCAGGCCCACATTGCACTAAGTGGGCCAATGACTGGCATCGTCCAGCAGAGCTCGAGCCTCGACTTGTGACCGACCTTCCCCCCATAATTGACCTTGTGTCAAGTCCTGTCTGGTGGGAGGCAGAGAAAAATATAGCATATTTAGTACTTTGCTCATTTAAAATTGAACACATAAACACAGATGGATTTTATATTTGAAATCATAGTCTTCTGAAGTGAAATATTTTCATTATTCCAGTAGTCTTTAGATGTCACACTATACCTTATTCAAACTAGTATCATCACCTTTGTTGTTTTCATTCAACTCTTTCAGTTGATAAGTTCTCAAACCTTCCACAGGTGTATGTTACTGCCAGTGATCTTTAGATGTCACTTTAGACTTTATTCAGAGTAGTATCTTAATCTTTGTCGTTTTTAGCTTAATATGTCAGCTAATTTGTTCTTCAACATTCCTCAGATGGATATTGTATCTGGTAATCTTAAATAAATGTTGGAATAATTCTTTCTCTCGGATCTTCAAACAATACAAATAGGGTCATAGAAAGTACTGTTTAAAATTTAGTAATATATATATATATATATATATATATATATATATTACTAAATTTTAAACATATATATATATATTACTAAATTTTAAACATATATATATATATATATTACTAAATTTTAAAATTAATTTTTTTTATACAGATTAATATATATATATATATATATATATATATATATATATATATATTAATCTGTATAAAAAAAATTAATCTCATAATTACTAGCAACATTTTATTTTTGTTACCTAAATGACAACCATTGATATGATTATTAATGTACAATTTAATAGTGAATCAAAGATTTTAGAGAAACAGATCATTGAAAGTTTTCATTGCAAAAAATTCTAATTCTTACACTTTTCATTGCAAAGAATTCTAATTCTTACACTTTGGTTTCAGTTTTACTTTTGAGCAGACATTCAATGACCTTTGTCCTCTGATGCTTCCAGTACATTTTGTACTTGTAAAATCTAAGATATCTAAACATGGACAAGTTTTGCCTTTTCTGAAGCAAAATATTTTACTGATATTTTTTTCCCTCCCTAAGTGTCCACTGTATGTGGTAATCTTTAAAAGTCATTATTTTTCTTTTCTTCTTTTTTAGCTCCTTAACCCGACCCCTATATTGAATTTCTGAATTGAGTGATTAACATAAAGCCATTTGAAGAACTTCAGCTCTGTCTTTATATTATCACTCTCCATGAGCTGGGTCCATGAAAAGGCAGATTTATTTTCAATCTTGTCTGTTCTTAGTGTTATATAATTTCGGAATAATTTTTTTATATTAATCATTTTTCATTAATTATATTTTATCATTCGATTTGGTTGGGCTTTGAACTATTTGACTCTTAGTGCAGGTGCACACAGATTGAGTACAGTTCACGCTCATGCGCAGAGGATATGACAATCACAAATGTCATAATAAAAACCCCAGATAGGAAATGGGATTGGGGTGTGAATGATGTCATGCCTGGAAGTGATGGGCTGAGAATTTGGTGATTTTGAAAAAGACGTTAGTTGAGATTCGACTCTGGGCCGGGCCAGTCCAGCTGGGGGTTGACTGTGGACGATGTAGGAGACAGTTGGTTTGTCTGCCATTGAGGTAGACAGTTGAAGTTGAAGTCTGACCAGGGAGTTCTGCAGATCTCTACCGACAGAAATCTTGGGGGCTATGGGATGTGCAGCACGTTTGTTGGGTCAGATAGTACAGTCAGCATAGTAAAAATTATGTCTCTCTCTCCTTGTGTCGAAAAACTAAAGTCAAGAAATTAATAAACGTTTCGTACCTGAACAACGGAGAGTTGTCAGTGTTTCATATTTCCCTGCATCTGAATATTTGTATAGTTGTATTGTGACTATACAACATTAGGTTAACACTACTAAGTGGAGATCTTAACACTCAGTCCTGGGATTCTGCTAGGTTGTGGTGTTCTAGTTGAGATGAAAAAGAAGAAAATAAAAATGTACTAAGTAACTACTATAGACCACAAGATGCAACATATCCTCAATCAAGCATATAGAATTTAGTTTGGTTTGGTTTGGTTTTATGGCATATCAACCATTGTAGGTTATTTAATGCCAAATCCTATTTCGAGATATATATTAGATATATATGATTTGTAAATACATTTTGTTGACAACATTTTAAAGTGAGTCTGAGCTCATTTTTATGCAAACACTTAAATGGTTTCAAGCAATTATAATAGCAAAATAATAATTAATAATAAATAGAATTATTTGTATTAGATAGAAATAAGAGAAACCATTTAACTGGGCAAAAAAAATGAGCTCAGACTCATTTACAAATATTATAAACAAAATGTGTTTAAAAATGATATAAAAGTAAATAAAGTTGGCAACTATAGTTGAGGATGATCTGAAGGAGCCCTTTTTAATAAAGAAATGATATATTTAATATATATGTATAAAAAAGATTTGTTTTGAAAATCCTTTGGTTTTTTTTTTTTAAGAAATGATATATCTTATATATATATATATATATATATATATATATATATATTAAAGAAATGATATAGTTAATATATATGTATAAAAAAGATTTGTTTTGAAAATCCTTTGGTTTTTTTTTAAGAAATGATATATCTAATATATATATATATATACATATATATATATATATATATATATATATATATATATATATATATATATATATATATATTAAAGAAATGATATATTTAATATATATGTATAAAAAAGATTTGTTTTGAAAATCCTTTAGCTTTTTTAAAAAATATTCTATATTTCTTAATAATATTCTAATTCTGTTGATAGCATTCTGTCTTTTAAATTCATTAAAATCTCAGTTTTATCCAACTCTGCGTTTACATAATTTTATAATGTTATAAAAACCTAAAAAACACTCTTTAAAATAAACACTCTTTACACATGCAAGCAACCCCTGATGATAGACTATCAAAGATCTGAAAGCACTCTGGACAATTTTGGTAAATTCATCCACCAGTTCCAACTTGAAACCAAGACACTTATCAGGAAACTTGTAAGGATGTCTAAATTTCTGAGACGAAGCTTGATTTTTATCATAAAGGGTTTTCGGACTATTGTCTTCATCTTTATTGTTATCCCCACAACATTTTGGCTGATATGTCCTCCAGCCTTCTTCTGGTGTTTGTTGAACTTGGGTACCTATACAGAACTTCAAACTACGTCCTTTATTGAATCCTCAAGGGTCATCTGTTCTGATTCCGTTAGCCATAACCGGGTACAAGTGTTAAGTATTCCTGTATTGTTACTCGTCTGCAGTCAGGATTGAACCTGCAACCTCCAGATGATTGTCTCCTTACGCAACACATAGTTCAAAGCTTTGTGTAGGTTCCCGAGTTCGACGAACACCGAAAAAAGGCTGGAGGACATATCGGCCTAAACGTTGTGGAAATAACAATAAAGATGAAGACAATAGTCCAAAAACCCTTAATGATAAAAACTTGAAAGGAGATTGATAAAATTATGTAGACAAAATGTCTTTATTATTGAATCAAACATGCTTAAATTTATTTATTTATGTATACTCCTTATATATATTTATGCAGGAGAGGTGCTTAGCATAATAGGTATCATCAGTGGAAATGGAATCTGCGATCTGAGTTCAAATCCAGGGTGAGGCTATTTGCATCTCCCTTTGTGCTAATGCCCTTGGGAAAGAATCCATTTGTTCCCCTTCTCCAACCATGTGCCTTCACCGGGTATTGAACTCACACTCTTTGGGTATGTCACTGGATCTAACCAACACCTTTATCCACTGTACCATGTGTCCTCGGTAAAGGCAGTGGTGAACTTTCAGAGGGGAAATTAACAGGAGATAACTGATAACTGACATTCATTAAACATGGCTTGTGGAACTAGAACATACTACCTCGGTAAGTGAAATAAAGGGTTAAGTTGGACATTCCAACCACCTGAAAAAGGCTGGAGCGTACAACGGCTGAACCGTTGTAATAAACATGGCGACAAAGATGAGGACAATAGTCCAAAAAATGTAAATAATGTAGATAATACCTCATCTCAGAAATATAGACAGATACTATGTTGCAGTCCAGCACATTTGCCACTATACCATGGAGATTCCCCTGATGGTACTACTTGGGAAAGGTATGAACTCCCTTATTCCCCGTAGCTGGGAAGATAAAGGAGTTCCTACCTTTCCCAAGGATATCAATCCAAAAGTGAACATAATAACCTCACTGGAGTTTAAACTCACAACAATGTCACAGTCCAGAACATTAGCCACTAAACCCGCTTAACAAACTCAAAAATCTCATTAAGGAAAATAATGATTTTAGATTAGATAAATTTTATAATAAAATTCTAAATATATTTATATGAATATTTTTACAAATTTAGTTGGAAGTACAATAGGAAATATTCTTAGCATAATGGTTACTGTTATAGGAATATGTAATAATATTAGGAAAGCAAGTGAGTAGAATGGCCAAAACATTGTGACTATGACAACCAAAATGAGGATACTAGTCTGAATAGAATAATGCATAAGAAAGCTGGAGGGTAGAGCAGCTGAAACATTATGACTCTAACAATCAAGATGAGGTTACTAGTCTGAATAGAATAATGCATTATAAAGTAATTTTTTTCTCTGCAATCTTAACCAAGAAAATTAGTGTTAAAGTGTTGAATAACTCTATACAACCGATTTCCTTTCTACATCTTTCCTCACACCGCAACTCAATGCTTATTCTATTCATCTGAAATCAATACAGATTAATTTTATCTTTTAATTACTTCAACTTGATGCTTTTTTTGTGCCCACTCATGTCTGAGCAAGTCTATGTGTTCAAGATTCCACAACAGCTCAGTTTTTATTAAGTAGCAACAATGAATCTCAAGTAGATTAATATTTGGAAGAGCTGCACTGTCTCTAGGCATTGCAACTCAAACCATATCCTATACCTACACTCCAACAAGTTTCCTATCAAGGGAACTTCAGTGACTTGTCTACTATTTTCATTCTTCATTATGAGCAATTCTAATTTTAAAATATCCTAATACACCAACGTTCGCAGTAAATGTTATTAAAATATGAATAAATTGTTATAAATTCTGATTTTGTATATAAAGTAATGAAAGATTAGGGCCTAAAATCTAAGCAGTTTAATGGCATATCAACCTTCATGGGTTATTCAATGCCAAAGTCATCCTTGTAGAAAAATAATAGTGATACTATTTAACCTATTGCTGGAGAAAAAAGGAGGTTCTATACCTTTCTCAAAGGGCATTAGTCTGAAAGTGAATGTAATAGTGTAACTGAAGTTCAAAACTTGCTTACTTCAAGGCCACAGTCCAGCTCTTTAGCCATTTTACCACGGAGACCCTCCCTCTCAATCCCCCCCCCGTGAAAAAGAAAAAACATAAGGATAGTGCTATATGCAACTGTTAGTTCCACAAACATCTACTAGCAGAAGGAAGTAAACTTTTTAATATCTTACTAAAAAACAAAGGAGATAATATTGGAAATGATAAAATTAATACTATCAAAACTAAATAAGATAATTTCTTAAAAACATTACCAGATCAACGAAGTTGTACTAACTCGTAAAAAGATGCTGAAACAAACTCATTTTTTTAATCAAATTAACTATAGAATAACTTGTTGTTTCAAAAGTTTATTTAGAGGTGAGAGCTTTACTTTTTCATTATTCTTAATGGACTAAAAGACAATTTCTTGATTGATTGATTAATGGTATGTAAACCCATCTAAGTTTTATTTCATGCCCAGAGGTTAGGGAATCACATTCACTGTATGTTCATATCTACATTTTGTGTATTTTCTTAAGTTTTTTTTTTTGCACACAGTCCAATCAAAAATGAATAATTTTTGAATAGATCTATTCAATCAATAGATGGGACCACTCTGGGTCAGAGTGGACCAAGGAATAATGGCTAAGTAGGGGTACTCCACACTTCCCAGATCTCCAGAATTGGGTTCTTACCATCAAATGTACTTTAGTGTCATATCCAAGACATCCCTTTTTTATGTGAGGAGTCTTACTCCTCTGCAGAGGATACAATTAGTCTATTTTAAACCCCACTATTCCTTGAGTAACGCAAATACTCAGTAAATGATTCTTATACTATACAATACAATACTTTATTATTTGATATTTAATAAAAAAAAAAAGAAGAAACCAAATTTTGGTATCAAGCCAGATTCATGGGATATCCAGGAAAAAACACACTTATTAATAGTAGCTTGTGAGACTCGCACAATGAGAATTAAATTACAACAGGTATTCTGCAATTTAAAAATATTACTCTTGGGTATTTGTTCAGAATATTCAACTGAAGAAATAAATTCAGTAATGTATATAAAACTTACATAGAAATCTAGTGGCTGTGACACTAGGTCAATTTTTAACAGCTCAGTTAGCTGGGGCAGTAAAATATACCAACTCTGCAAAGGGGTAAGACCCCATCCACTCCCCTGAACGAGTGTTCTGGATAAGACACCAAATAATCTGAGGGTGAGGCTCTAGTCTTGGAGCTCTGAGGAGTATGGAGTACCTCTTCATTGTCATTGCTTCCAGGTACACCCTGACTTGGAGTGGTAGCATCTGATAGGGTCCTATCTATGGGTCAAATAGAACTGTTTGACATTTAAACTATGTGCAAACAAATGATTTATGTTAAATCAAATTGTTAGAAACAGAACTCTTTGACCATGTGTAAACAAATGATTGATGTTTAATTGAATTGTGGGTTATACAGAGCAATACTTGGAACCATTTAACTGTGTGAAAATAAATAAGTAATGTTGAATAGAATTATTAGTATTAAATATCAATGTTTGAAACCATTTAACTGTGTGCCTAAATCGAATTACTGGTATTATATAGCAATACTTAGAACCCTTTAATTGTGTGCAAATGAATGACTGCAAACAAATGTGGAAAATAATTACACTGGTCAATATAAAAAATTTTTGAAATGATGTTGAAGCACCAAATATCTTTTTTAGCTAATTTTAGGGTGCTGATTGTGAAAATGACCTTATTTTTTTCTTGGTTAGCTACCATTTTTGTTATACAGAAATGCTTCATTTTTTAAAAAAAGGATTTTTTTCATTTGTTTTCTGTATATATGATACTGACCAATGGCAACATTTCTCAAAGTAAAATCGTAGAAACCTCTCAATTTGTATTTAAACCAACAAATATTAGTCTGCTTATTGAGAAATACTATTTTTGCAATAACCATCAGACCCAAAATCTTTAAGAATAACACAATTGAATAACTCAAGACCAACAAGTATTTTCATTAGATCATTTAATAAACAGCAGAAATAAAACTTTTGTGAACATAAGAACCATGGTAAAATTTTCCTCTTTCTAGATTATCTGTCATGTTCAATATTATTTTAATCCCTTTTGATACTCCAGCAGTAGTCAGCCATTATTCATTTGTCCCACCGTTCCTGGTAGCACTCTTCTATTGTTTTGATATCTAGATGGAATCATTCTCCTTGCTCACCACTCACATCGCCGCAATTATCCTGAAATTTATCTAGATACCTATGTAAAAAATGAACCTTAATACTCATATTAGCACCAATGCCATGTAGACTTTTCAACAGCTTTTCCACTAACTTCTTGGAATTTTTCACCTCAATGATTGCCTAAGTTTTTCTCCACATCAACAAACAATGTCCAAGTATGTAATTCCAAGTCATTCATTGAATTAACAATTTCATCATTCTTAAAGAGTTTCCTGATGTTATAGTGAAACCATTTTCATGATGTTGATCGTGTACAATGAAAAATAGGTGCATTCAATATCTTTAGTTGGGGTTTCTTTCCAACTGTAAAAACAAAAGCTCTCAGTGTGCTTGGTTACCTTCTGTAGTGAAAGGGAAAAAGTGATGGGATAAATTTATGAATATCAAACAGATTTTAGGGTTTCAATTTTTTATGTCACCTTAATTATCAGGTTTACAAAAGGGTATTACTGATAAAGTTTATTAGGATTTTGGCATTAAATTGGAAAAATTTGTTACTTCTATCCTAAATTTTTTGACTGAAAAACACTTTTTTCTTATAAGAATAATTTATTTCAGGTGGCTAATATAAACTGCTCAGCCTACCTGAAAATTGATGGGTTTCAACAACTTTTATCAAATAAATTTTGTGATGATCCGAGATAGTAAATTGATCTTTTTTTTGAAAATGAGCAATTGCAGTAGAGCAAAATTGGTCATTAAATGTGAAAAACTTTGGTCATTTTTGGAATCAGCACCATCAAATTAGCTAAAAACGTGTTTTGTTTCTTAGCATCAAAAATTGTGTTGATCAGTGTTATTAGTGTTGAATTGGAATTCTTGAAACCATTTAACTATGTGCAAAAATTAAATTATAAGTACTATATAGCAATACTTGGAACAAGTTTACTGTGTGCAAATGAATGAATAGTGTTGAATAGAATAATTAGTGTTATATAGAAATACTTGGAACCATTTAACTGTGTGCAAACAAATGACTTGTTTAAAAATAACTTTACCTATAAACTATTTGCTTGAAAATCCTATATATAATATATATGTATAAACTGGATTTTGCATTTAATAACCTACAAGGTTGATATGCTATAAAACCCAACAAACAATCAATTTACTAAGAGTTTGAATTCAGAGTTTTCCTTCTAAAATGGTTGCCTAACCAGGGCCAAAGAACTCAATCTGTCATATTATTTACTCATATCTAGTGAGAAAACAAATGGCTTCATGCCTTTCCTAAGGGCATTAAATGTTACTTATATAAGAATGTAATTCACCACCTAGATAAGAGAAAATTTTACTCGTTATCTTCATTTTTGACTGAACATTTAAAAACCACATCTTTAACTGATTACAATTCACCCACTGGCAATATTTCTTTAGTCTTTTTCTCCCACAACCACTTATGACTGATTGCTGATATATACTTTTTAGGACTAAAATGTAACTGTTCATCAAAAATGAAAGAAATGACTGAAATTCATTCTTATCTATGGTAAATGTATATTATATTTCCATATAATTTTTCTGTACATTACCACAGATATTTCCCCAGAGGAATGATATGGACAAGAACCACATTTTGTATAAACAGATAGTTAAATTTAAATGAGGCTTAAATTTATCTGGTGGAGAGTTCCTGTGGTGTAATGGTTAAAGTACTAAACTGTGGCCTTAAAATAAGTAAGTTTGAACTCCAGTCGTGCTATGACATTCACTTTTGGATTAATACCCTTGGGAAAGATATGAACACCCCAAGTTATGGGTTAAATAGTATCACTGCTGTTCTTCTTCAAGGATAGCGTTGGCATTAAATAACCCATGAAGGTTGATATGTCATTAAACAAAGAAACCAAATAAAATTTATCTCCTTCAACATTTTTGTAGAATCTTATCAAATTGAGTGTAAGTAACATTTTCTTCTTTTCTTGTTTTATGAACAAAAACATACAACCTTTTAGTAAAAAATGCTCAAATCCACCATTAGACGTGAGGGTATCTTTAACAACTTTCAGCAGCTATGGATGTTCATCATGAGAGTATCAGATTAAGTTGCTAGGACAACAGTAATGACACATGAATCATCAGTTAATCAAGATAACCCACATAGATAAAGGCTTCTAGTATCATTGGTTGTTTATCATGAGGTTTGATGAGTGTTTTCTAATTCAGCATGTCAACTGAATCAGTAGTTAATCATCAGATCATATGTGACCCTATAGACATGTTTAGGGCACTTTCTATGGTACTCTACAAAATTAACTGTTCATCTTGAGGTGTTAGCATAAAGTCTAACTATGTATTTTGTTATTCATAATTAAATCTATTAAAAGCATATGTAGGAATATCTTATGAACTAAGATTTTACTGTCATTTCACTGCGTTAAATTTTAAATTGGTTTATTTGATCTTGATGGATTAACAAGCTACCCTAAGTGGCTTGCAAACTACTTTAACTGTTTATCATAAGTTAACATGTTTCTGAACAATTTCCAATAACCTACCAACTGGAGTGACAGATCTTAACAAAGAGACTAAATCAAATGAAATCACTTCTTAAGGCCATATAAACTTGATGCATATAAAGTTATAACTTCAAGTGCATAAAAATTTCATAGAAAGAAAGAAAGAAGGAAGAAAGTTTGTATTAGACATTTCTTTTAATGTCAAGAGGAACAGTTCAGTGAGATCAAAACAATTAGCAAGTACTAGAAATGATACCCAGTGGGGGTTAACTTTAGATTGTTACTGGGCAGAAAACATCTCCAGGGTCTCCTATCAACTTTTCTATTGTCAAAGCATTTATTATTTGTATTTTTATTTATTTATCTCATTTATTTTTTGTTAAATTACCATAAAGAATCCAGGCTTAACCGAATGAATATTGATTCTCAAATCATGTTTGCTTGTGTTTGTATACAGTTCCTAAAATATTTCCAAGACATTTACAGTTTTTGTTTTTTTTTTCATTTGACTGTAAGACGTAAAAAAATGTTCTTTTCTATTTGAATTTTTTTGGGATCTCAAACAAATTTTTTTCTCCAAAAAGCAAGTCTTTGATTGCAGTTCAGTATGAAATTTCCCTCAAGGTCAGTAAAAATGTGATCTGTAAAAAAGATTAATTCAACAGCATCCCATTTAACACAATCAAGGACATTGATGTCAAGTGACAATAAATTTTGTGCTTTGTTGGTGGATTCTATAGTTAAACAGGCAAGTATTTTTCTCTTTCATGATTTATTGATTTTATGGTTTTAATGGCATGTCATCCTGACTGGGGTTAGAGAATCAGGTACATTGTATGCTTACGTTTACATTTTTGTGTAGTTGTTTAAGAGTTTATTTTTTCATTTTTTTATATTTCATTTTAACAATCTGTCCAAGTCCTCAGAGATAGTTTTTAAGTAAGTACTTTGTATAGTACTGATTCTATTTACATTTGGTTTGGTTTGATTTTATAGCAAATCAACCATTGTAGGCTATCTAATGCCAAATTCATTTTTATACATATAAGAAAGTAAAGTTGGTGACTGTTGTCAAGGGCGACCCAAAGGCTCCCTTTTCAATAGCTACTACACCGAGGTGTCGGGGAGGGAGCTACTCTTTTTCCAGGATTGCTCCACTTTACCCTTGATATGTACCTTATAACGCTGAGTATTAAGTAATGAGGTATCAAGTACCATTTTTAAAGTCTTTGGTATGATGCGACCTGGGATTGAACCCAGGTCTCCCAGACCATTGACGAACACTCTACCTACTACAGTTCTATTTCAAACAATTCTTTTTAGTATAAGTACACAGTTTAGTTCTATCTAACCCATAGATAGGACCCTATCAAGTGCTACCACTCCAGGCCAGAGTGGACCTGGGAATGATGGCAATAAAAGGGGTACTCCACATTTCCCAAAACTCAAGCATTACTGGAGCTTCACCATCAGATTGTTTAGTGTCATATCTAGGACACTCTTTGGGGGAGTCTTATCCCTCTGCAGAGATGCAGTTGGTGTATTCTACAGCCCCAATATTTATGTTTATAATTTTTGGTATAATTTTATTTCTTATCATTGATTTCAACATTTTCAAATAGGTCCTTTATATTGTTTGCATTGAAAAATGTTGTCAAGTAAGAGCTAAATCTCCACATTCAATGAGAAATTATTAAACAATGTATTTGACATGCCAAACACTGTGATTGTTCCTCTTGTTTGAGAATAAAGGAATGTGTAAAGCTTATGTAACCAATGCGCATTTGGAATATAGTATATATTGGAATTAATCATCTGCTAAACTAAAGATACCAGCATTGTATTATTTCTAGTGAAACATTCTACAGTGAAAACAGATATCATTAGTTATTATTTATTATAAAACTCTACAGCAGTTAAACTGTATGCAAAAATAAAATTGCATGAATATATGTAAGAAGTGTACTAATTTTTTAGCTGCTCTGTATTCATACTTTTAGTTACAGTGTTTCAATGCTATAAAGTTTTTCATAAATAATACCTAATAATATCTATTTTGATGATGTAATATTTCACTAGAAATAATAATATCTTTGTTTTAGAAGAAAATTAACTTTTTATAAAAAGTTTTAAGGGTTAAATTATTCGTGGGTAATACTCTATATGACTTTTTTTGATAAATAATAAAAGTCTGTTTTTAATGCATATGTATAACATAGTAAATTGTTGATATATAAATTCTGCTAAAAAGTATTTTTAGGGAAACAAAGGAATTAAATTTGATACTTTTCAGTGATTAAAATTGGATTTAATAATTCCACCAGTTGTTTGGTGCAGTATTATCCTGTTTGAGATAAGAGTATTGGTCAGAATAACTGCCAAAGGCTGTAGAATGCATCTGCTGAAATATTGGGATACAAATAATGAGAATGCTATTTAAATTAACTGGTAGAATCATTTAAATTTCATATCAGCATTTCATGTAAAATGTTTCAATTTAATAACTTTTAAAGAATAATTTGTGAATATTAATAATAATTTTATAATTCTCTTCAGTAAAAGGTTTGATTAAAACCACTCAAGCATCATCCAGGAAAAGAGTCAATAAAGACGCTGAGATAAATTCTTTGAAAGGGGCCAACTATACAAGAAAAGAAGAACAATGCTGGCTGTAAGGAGAAAATTACCCTCTTTAGTTTGGAAGTTTTCTATGTTAACCAGAGTGAGTTTAAAAAAAATTTCTTTCATCTTTTCAGATCCCTTGTAATCTTTCAAAGTACACTTTTCAGGATAAAAAACAACAGCATCTCTGATCTTATTCATTGGTTATTCCAAGTATTCATATATATATATATATATATATATATATATATATATATATATATATATATATATATATATAAGTCAAGAAAGAAATGCTCTGAGTAAATATGGGGAATATTAAATGAATTGTAATTACAGAACTGGCTATGGTTTCTCAGCATTAAAATAGACACACAGAAATACATACACATATATTTTTCAAAGTACATCTTTTTGATGTGCAAGGGGTAGTTGTCAGAGAAGTAATGTTCCAAGGATCCTTGGAATTTCAGGTCTTTCAACATCATTTTTCCTCCCCAGGCAACCCAATCAGGGCTGATTGGACCCCAATTCACACACACACACACACACACACACACACACACACACACACACATATATATATATATATGAAGAGACTGAAGTAGATAGATAGATAGATCAAAACAGAAGATATTAATACCATGAGATGGATGTAAACAGAGTGAAATAGATAGATAGATAGATATTGAGAAAGCTAAGTACAAGGTCATATGAAAGAAAACTATGCTGTGACCATTTTCTAAGACCTGTTAACACCAGAAATCCTGACTTTTAAATGGGATCAAATACCAATTAGTGGTGCTGGTAGAAAATATGCAGCTATCTTAACTACAAGGTAAGTCCAAATACACATATGTATCTTTTTATCTGCTTTGTGACTGCAATAATTGTAATATATGTTCAATTGGTGTCATTGGTGGTATTCAAGCTCAGAGAGAAACAAAATTTGAAATTTAGAATTTCAAGACAAATTATTCTTATGACTTAGGAAATTGGAACAACACAATTTTCTATCAGACAAAACTGAACCAAGTTAGTGTATATGTAAGTTTGTGGACTGTTATTAGCAGGTTATCATTCATATGGAAATCTGATCTCTCTGATAAGATAAAATGGAATTTCTTCCAAGCTGTAGCTGTGTCAATACTACTGAATGGATGCACCATCTGGACTCTTACGAAACACATGGAGGAAAAGCTGAATACTTCCTTGTTTGGGTTTTATGGCATATCAACCTTTGTAGGTTATTTAATGCCAAATTCATTTTTATACAAATAGTAAGTTCTATTTAAAAAATTTCAGTTTAGCATGAGTACACATTTTTATTGTCAAAAATATTTCTATCTCAAGTTATTTAGTTTAGTCAAACAGTTCTAATTCAAACAATTCAGATTAGTGTAAGTACAGATTCAATGTCAAAAACAGTTCTATTTCAAGCAATTCAGTTTAGCATAAGTACACAGATTAGTTTTATTTAACCTTTAGATAGGGCCCTATCAGATGGTACCCCTCTGGGCTAGAGTGGACCTGGGAGTGATGGCAATGAAGGGGTATTCCGCAAAGCATTACTGGAACCTCAACAGCAGATTGTTTAGTGTCATATCCAGGTCTTACCCCTGTGCAGAGAAGCAATCAGTGTATTCTACAGCCCCAGCCAACAGGGCAAAAAAGCTGAATAGGAACTACACAAGAAGGCTATGTGCTGGAATCAACACCCCACAAAACGGCAGCTGTTCGACCACCAATACTACTGTGTATATATATATATATATATATATATATATATATAAGTTGGCGACCTTAGTTGAGGGTGACCCGAAGGCTCTCTTTTCAATAGCTACAATACTGAGGTGTAGGGAAGGGCACTATATAATGTATAATGATCTGTAGTCATTGTCAGTGATGAAATGTAATTGACTTACAGGTCAAAGGGAAAAGTACTCAATATGAGATTTGGTTAGTTGGTTTCTTTGTTTAATGGCATATCAACTTTTATGGGTTATTTAATGCCAAAGTCATCCTTGTAGAAGAACAGTAGTGGTACTATTTAACCCATAGCGGGGATGATAAAGGGCTCCATCACTTTTTTCAAGAGTATTAACCTAAAAGTGGATAGAATAGTGTGACTGAAGTTTGATCTCACTTCCTACAATGTTGCAATCCAGCATGTTACACACTATGCTACAGGAACTTCTTTCAATGGATAGAGCTACTGTACAAGTAAAATCTGCAACTAGAAAAAAAAGAAATAATTGTTATAAAAAGTTAATTAAAAGTTTCATACAAGAGATAGCAATCCTCAGATAAAAATAATAAAAAGATTAATTAAAAAAAAATCAGATTTAGTTGTGTGTATATATATATATATATATATATATATATATATATATATAGCATTTCAGATAGTGCTTATACTCTTTGGAAAGATATGAATCCAACTACTCCTCTAGCTACGGGTAAATAGTAGGGTAGACTGTACTCTTCATCCTTGGTATGACAACCAGTCTGGGAGAAGGAAAACACTGACTTCAAACCTGTTAAACTCTGCAAAAGAATTTACCTTATGTTGCATGATGCTCGTGTATAGAGGTTGAGTAAATATAAACATATGTAGGAGGTGCATACGATAAGTTTCCAGACTTTTTTCGTATGGGCACTTTTATTGAGAGTACACACATAAAACTCTAGTCCCCTTCAAAGTAATCTCCTTCGGCTGCAACGCACTTGTTGTACCGTTCCAACTACTTCTGGAAGGCCCCATGGAAGTCCTCTTGTGGGAACATGTCAATGACGTTCGTCACAGCCTCTTTCATCTCCTCAGTTGTCTTATAACAACAGCCTCTGAGCTTAGGGAATAACCAAAAGTCACAGGGAGCAAGGTCTGGACTATAGGGAGGGTGAGGAACTGTCTTGATGCCCATCTTGGTCAAATAGTCTGTGATAAGGATGGAGTTGTAGACTGGTGTATTGTCCTGATGGAAATGCCACTGACCTGATTTGAAGAGTGCTGGTTTCTTCCGACGGAATCTCTTCCTGAGCTCCCTTAAAACCTCAACATAGTAACCCTAACCCTAACCCTAAGCCTTTGGCCAATCAACTCTGGTGTATTAACTTCCTTACTCCTCCCACACCTCTCATCATCACTCACAGACACCCTACCTTCCTTGAATCTCTTATGCCACTCAAAAACTGATGCTTGATTCATGCAAGATGCTCCAAAAGCAGTCTGAAGCATCCCATACGTTTCTGTGGCATTTTTTCCAAGTTTAAAACACAATTTTATTGCATATCGTTCTTCGAATGTGTCAGATTGCATTTTTGAAATTCACCAGCTGTGATAATCAGGCTTTAATTGCTGCTGTAGCTGTTCATTTGAACGTGAAATCATAAAGATTGGTCAGTCATCTCATAAGACATATAGCAATAGCATAGTGAATTTTCAAGAGTACGACAATTTTAAATGCCCATATGAAAAAGTCTGAAAACTTGTATGCACTCATATCATCATCAAGGTGTGTTGACAGTATGGATTCCCTTGACTCTCTCTTGCCATCTGTCCCTATTGATCATCACTCTGTGTAAGTCCTCTAGAAGTCACCCAGTGTTCACACAGAGCAAGTAAATGTAAGTTTTTGAGGGTTAGCCAACACAGATGTGTCCCTGTGTAGGAGCCCATAGGAGAATGTCTCTAATGTATTCTTCCTTACTTCCCAAGCAATGCCCAGCAAATCTTGCTCATCTTATTTTGATGGTTTGTGAGATGAGTGGTAAGTGGCCATATAGCTTGTTTTGTAGGGTGTAGCTTCTTGGATTAGTTCAAAACAGCATACAGCATCCTTGTGTAGTTTCCATCAAGCTTTTCCTCTTGATGTCTTGTTAAAATCCAAGTGGTGCAACCATACAATTGTACTGACATGGCTACAGTTTGGAACAGTTCCCATTTTATTTTATCAGGGAGATCTGATTTGACAGGTTAATAGCCATATGGAAATCTGAGCTTACCGCTAACATATATATATATATATTCTAATCTTTATATCTAATCAATAATTCTGTTGGTGTGAAAAAAAACCCAGATTGTATAACTAACCCTTGATATGTACCTTATAAAGCTGAGTGTTAAGCAAGAAGGCATCAAGTACCATTTTTTGAGTCTTTGGTATGAATCAACCTGGGATTGATGGTCTCTCAGACCATCGTGAACACTATTAGGCCAATGGTATGAATATATTAGAAATTTATAATTACAAATCATAGAACGAAAACAGAATATAATTTAAATGATGCCATATGCCATGTAACCCTAGATGTGGGGAAAGAAGAATTAGAAGATTGTATTGCACCAATCCTTCAAGTAGAGAATACTGAGTGTTGGTAATGGCAGGCCACCAGTGTGCATCACCATCTTGATTGATGTCATGACTCAGTAGGCCAATCACAGCCAGCAAGCTGAGTTATGTAGCTGGTGTGGAGTGAACTATAAATCAGGGTTGCTGATGGTTGCATCAGAAGTCTTTGACTCTTTAGGAAAACAGATTATATCAATTTATAAAAGAGTTTTTATTGTTGCCTGGTGAGTAATACTTGACTCTCAACAGGGAGGCCCTGTAGTATAAGGCATCATAAAGTAAACATTTAATGAATATATCATCAAATTTTTGTCAACAGAGACTCACAGTCTTGCTCATACATATGCCCCATTTTTTTTTAATAAAAAAAGATTAATTTCCTTCTAAACTAACAATATGTATGCCCCAACTATTTTTTTTAATAAAAAAATGTTAATTTTCTTTTAAACTAACAATACGTATACCCCAACTATTTTTTTTTCATAAAAATAGTTCATTTTCTTCTAAACCACCAATACTAGGGATTTAATTTTAATATGCAATAAAAACTGATATTATTAGGTATTATTTATTACCAAACTCTACAGCATTCTCCTCTGAAAGTATGTAGTGTTTCAATTCTGTTTTGTTGAATGCTTGTTGTTTTTCTATTTTCCATGTAAGTACATTCCCCGAGTCTTTGGTATAATATTCCACTTGAAATAACAAGATCCTGGTATCTTTGGTTTAGAAGGAAATTAATTGCTATGTGAAATAACTTTTAAGTGGTGTGTTATATAATTGCATAAGGATTTTTTTATATTTTTATTTCATTTTATATATCTTATCTTTTGGTTTAGTTAGGCTTAGAACCTTTCGGCTTAGTGCATGGGTAGGTGCAGACATTAATGCAGGTGTTCACGCACACGCGGGGAGGATGTGACAATCACAGATGTCACAATAAAAACCCCAGATAGGAAATGATAGTGGGGATGTGAATAACGTCATGCCCAGAAGTGATGGGCTGGGATTCTTAGCGATTTTGAAAAAGCAGTGAGTTGAGATTTGAGCTTAGACGAAGCGAGTTGATTTTTCGGACCTGGGTGAGGCCAGTCCAGTTATGGTCTAGGGGGTGCGCCACGTGTTTGTTGGGTCAGATGAAACAGTCAGAGAAAAATTCTCTCTCTCTCTCTCTCCTCATGTTGAAAACCTAAACTTAAAGAAGGTAATAAAAGTTTCGTACCTGAATCAAGAGAGTCGTCAGTGTTTCGTATATTTCGGGATTCCCTATGTATATTTCACATATTCATATCTTAGTCCTATTTTGGTGAATATGTTACAGGTGTACATAGTTATAGGGGATTTATTTATAACAAATAGGGAAGTGTGTATGGTGTAACAGTTATCATTATTGAAAATGGACTTAACAAACTGAGTTCAAATCCTGGATGAAGCTGTTTGCATTTCACTTCCTGCTAATTTAATTCCCCTTAGGAAAAGCATGAATCCATTAGTTCTTTCCTAAATAAAGAGAAGGGTAAATAGTAGATTAGACTGTGTTCTTTAATCTAAGTAAGGCAACCACTCTAAGAGAAGGAAAACTCTAAATTCAAACCATTTGTATGCCACTTAAAAATTGACCTTGTGTCACATACTATTCATGTTGGAGGGGCTTGGTAAATATATATCTATATTTATGTGTTTTTACTTTTGGTTACAGAGGTACTTTTTTTTTTACAAGACTTTCAATGCTGTAGATTTTGATAATAAATAATACCTAATAATATCAGTTTTGATTGTATTATGTTCCACTAGCAGTAATAAAATCCTAGTATTTTTGGTTTAGAAGAAAATTACTTCACTTCAGACTAATGTCCCTAGGAAAAGCATGAATCTTTCTCTCCCTCAACCAGATATCTATAAATAGTAGAGTAGCCTGAGCTCTCTAACCTTGGTAAGACAATCAGTCTAAGAGAAGAAAAAACTTTGACTTTAAAACCAGGAGAACATGGTGCAGCAACCATCCCATAAAAAAACCCACACAATTGTTCAAGAAAACAAAAGAAGAGGAAAACAGCAGATTGCCAATCTCATCTCTACAATACTTTCCTGGTAGAAGTCATTAGAAGAAACAAACTGTAGCAATCCTATTATGTTTTTTAAATTTTTTTCTATCTATGCTTGAATAATTGTATGTATTAACATAGACAGACAGAAAAATTTGGCAAGCGAGAGAGAGAGAGAGAGAGAGAGAGAGAGAGAGAGAGAGAGAGAAAAGAACCAATATTTGGATTAGAATACCATTATAATCCAACTATTATGCCATTTCTTTAGACATCCAAACCTGATTATTCATGGGTAATGCCATTATAAGCATTTTTTCAGGCTATATTAATGAGAAACATTGCCAAGTTTGCATCTGACATGTATTACCATGTCCATTCCAAAGAAATATCACCCATCATTTTGTTCATGATAGAAAGGTATCTCATTAATTGTGGTTCAAAACAAATGCTGACATTATCCATTTGTTGTTGATGGACAAGAGAAACAAAAGAGCAAAATCTCTTGAGACAGTGCTAACAAAAATAGGATGAAGGAAAAAAAGTTAATTGCTAATTCATGTCCTGGCATAAAATGGCTTTGACCTAAATTGTCATTTTCTAAATGATTGGTTATTTGATAACTCAGTTGGGACCTGCAGTCTGGTTTAATATTCAGCATACTATATCTCACAAGCTGTTGGAAATATGTTTGTTCTTCACGAGGAGTTTCATGGATAGAGTCTCTTACAAAGATTTGATAGACCCAATAAACATCTATAGAGTACCCTGATTTTTATTAACAGTAAAAAAAAAGAAAAAAAAGATCCATTAGTCAGTTGAACATATAGTACAAGTTTATCAATACAACACTTGTAGCTAACTATTGTAGTATTGGTAAGTCACTAAGAGTAGGTACTTCAACATTTATTAAGGGTTAACTGGTACAATACTGATATTTACATTCATTATACCAGTATTTCTGTGAATAATAAGTAAAGTAAGTAAAGTTAGCGACCGTAGTCAAAGGTGGCCTGAAGGCTCCCTTTTCAATAGCTACTACACCAAGGTGTAGGGGAGGGTGCTACTTTTTTGCCTGGATTGCTCCACTTTACCCTTGATACTTACCTTATAATGCTGAGTGTTAAGCAAAGAGGTATCAAGTACCATTTTTAAAGTCTTTGGTATGACCCGACCTGGGATTGAACCCTGGTCTCCCGGACCATTGGCGAACACTCTACCCACTTGGCCAATCTGGCAAAAATTATGGAATTATGTAATATAATGGCTGAGGGATTTACTTTTTATGCCTTTGGGTTTAGTTCGGCTAAGTGCATGGGTTACTTAGGTGCAACATTAACACAGGTGTTTGCATGCGCGTGGAGCGGACGTGTCACTCAGAGATGTCACAATAGCCCAGATGGGAAACAGGGCTACAGAGTGCGGGTGATGTCACGCACTGGAAGCGCGTAGAGGATTTTGGGGATTTTGAAAAAGTCAGTTAGTTGAGTTGAGTTCTGCCTCAGGAGAAGACAATTGGCTTTCGCTTGCTCGCCGAAGCCAGGCCATGTATTGGGGGGCAGATGAAAAAGCCAGAATAGAAAGAATGAATATCTCTCTCTTTATGTCGAAGAACCTTTAAACTCAAAGGTAATAAATAGTTTCGTACCTGAACTAAGAAGTCGTAAGTGTTTTTCGTGTTTCGAGATTCCTATGTTCTATGTATATATGTTATGAACATTCTATGTACGTTTTGCATATCCGTAGCCATTTCATGGCTATGTAACAATTAGAATACTTAGTGAATGTTCACTTAAATTTTTTGTATTTAGCAGTAAATAAAATAACAAAAGCTAAAACACAAAATATTTTTTATTTAATAGATGAACACTCTGGCTTTATAAAATATTCCTTAAACAAACTAGATGGAATTATTTAGATTAATGCTATAATTTTTTCCAAGCTATACAGAGGAAAATATTATGGAATAACACTATATTGAGGGGAAAATTATGGAATTCATTGACAAAAAAATTAATTAATACTTAATTGTCCCTTTTCATGCTTTTATAACAGCCTTAATTCTTTCAAACATGGATTTCACTAATTCAAAGCAGTCTTCTTTATCAAAATGGTTCCAACTTTCCTGAATGGCAATTCATAGATCTTCTTTGGGGGATGCAACCTTCTCATGGACCATTGTTTCAATTTTTAACGATAAATTTTTAGTTGGATTTAGATCCAGGCTGTTCACTAGCCATTTCATTGATTTTATATACCTTTTATATGCCTTTCCTTTTTAAATGAACATCTTCTAAATATACAAATTCCATCACTTTTGCCAGGGGTAATATTATAATGACAAATAATGTTATCAATTTGATATTTTTATTAAAATTAGTTGGTTATAAAATCTTTATAAATTCTGATAATTATTTCAAGCCAATAAACTGAGTATTAATTTTTTTTAAATGTAAAGTTGCTTACAACAATGAAAGCAAATTATTCTAAATTTTATGTCTTTTTCTTTATGTTATTAACTTGGTTATTATTATCTAAAAGAATTTGTTTCAAAGTAATCACAAAAAAGTAGACTTCTAATTGGTAGACTAATTGGTTAAGGCATTGTCCACAATAGTATTACAATCATGAAGTAGTCAATAATACAGCATGGAATAGTGTTAGAAAAAAACCCAGTGACATATGGAAATTTTGCATATTCAAAACTTTTGGTAGCCTAGCTGGTTAAGTCCACCATATTACAATTACTAGATAGTCAACAATACATTGAGTTAAAAACAAAAGTCTGTGTTAATTTGAAGTTTGTCTGAGGTGAATTATTGTCATTTACTCAGGTTTGCTTAGACTGGTACACAGGTTTCAGTTTACTTACAGTACTTATGTTACCAAGTGGTCACCCATCGAAGAACTGAATACTGCTTGATTTTGGTGATTTTAAAAAGACTTGACTGTAATTTCTGAAGCCACTTATTCATTCTAATTTTCCACAATCTGATTTCATAACCAAAATATGGATCAGCTTGAAAAATGCAATAATGAATAACCAAAAAACTAAATGAAGAAAAACTCATCAAAATATTTGTGATAATTAGAACGTTTAATCTTAAACTCAGTAAATAACTTTTATTGTTTTACCAAATTTGGTTGTGGTGGTAATATCTTCATCTGACAGCACTTGATTAACTTTTCAATTCGTCTTTGTATACTATTACTGACAAAAATTATGGAATTAGCATATCTAGTGGATGGTCACTTATGATGTTCATTTTATTTAGCAATAAATAAACTAATAATATATAAAATACAAAATAGTTTTCTTCAAGAACCGAACATTATGGCTTCATAAAACATACCTTCAACAAGATAGATTAAATTATTTAAATTAATGGTGTAATTTTTTTCTACCCATGCAAAGGAAAATATAGAAATACCCAATGTTAAAACACCAAATTGAAAGAAAATACAACATCAACAAAAGTATTGTCTATTAAAATAAAGGAAAGGATCCTAAAAATCTTTCAAGAAAGCAATCCACAATGGAGTTTGGTTAATTCAAGTCAGCTGTGTGTAAAGTTTGGTGCAAATATAAAAGAAATGGGATGGTTAAAAAAAGAAAACATACTGGTAAATCATAAAAGATATCAAAGTATCAGGATAGAAAACTCAAAGCAATATGCGGGTGTGTCCTTGTGGTGCAATGGTTAAAGCAATGAACTGCGGAATCGTTGTGAGTGAGTTCAAACTCCAGTCACACTATTATGTTGATTTTCGGACAAATATCCTTGGGAAAGGTGTGAACCCTCTTATCCTCCCAGCTATGGGTTAAATAGCATCACTGCTGTTCTTCTATAAGGATGGCTTTGGCATTAAATAACCTACGAAGGTTGATATGCTATTGTTATATTCTCCTATGCATATCATAAGGACACAATAAATAAACAGACACAAGAAGGAAGACTTCTTTAACAAAATATATGTACCTCTCACTTTATTGTAAGGGTTCGAAAAGGGTTACTCAAGGTTTGCGTGTGAGATGGAGTTGGAGACCGAACATAACTGCAACATTTTGACCCCTACTCTTATGGCCATCAGCATTGTGTCTTTCTTGTTCTCCTGATGCTCAACCGGAGACCCAGCGGCCCAGCTCTCAGCTGGATGATGGCTTTCTTTTACAGCATCCTGTAGCTTTTTGTTTTTGTTTTGGTTTTCATTTATTTTTTTTTCATAATAAATTGCTCATTCACTGTCCCTTGTTTTTCCAACCTTATATCTACCTCTCTCTGTCCTTACCTTAACACAATAACTATAGGTTCGCTTCCCAGTTTATTCAATTTCTGTCCATAGTACCATAAATTAAGCCTGATTTATAATAAAACTTTCTCAATAGCTTACGAGCATTCTTCTTTTTTCTTCTTTGCACAAAATATCCGGGGTTTTTTTTTTTTCTAAACGACCCAAACTTTTATCAATTCAGCCAACAACATTTCCCAATTCAAGACAATTCCTAATCTGAATCTGCAAATCTTTGCCACACCTGGTTCCGTCAAAATTCTGCGCATCTCTTAATTACATCAAAAACCCTGTTTCAAAATATCTTCCCCAATAACAACCTCCAAGCTCCACTCCAGGGGGAACTCACTAAATACCTGTCTGCCTCGTCAGACACAAAAAAACATCTGTCTCTTAGTTATTCTGCCTCCACGGCGAGACCATTTTCAATCGATACGGACCACGACAAGTTCGAGACAATATCCATGTCTCCAATAATTTGTATCAACAACTTCCACAAAGAAGAACCGGCCTGATTCTTCCAGTGCTGAAAATATCGATTCTCCCAACCTTCACAAATATCGAAAAAGTATATGCGCATTCTTCAGACAAACCACCAATGTGCAAAATTCTTGGACAACCCAATCGATGCTCCTGAAATTCCATTTCTCGGATTAAAATTCTAATTTCCAATCCATCAGTTCAAAACATGAAAACTTTCCCAAAAAGTCTTAACTACAGATATGCAGGATTCCAGATCTCAGACTGAATTCTAATTTTCAATCACCACTTGTGTGGACCACTGAAAAGTTACTACGAAACCCCATTCATAAAATTTATTGTTTACTCTTTACTCACAAAGACTATAAATTCATTTATGAAAATATTGTTTATTATTGCTGTCTATCAAAAAACGGACAGCAACTGTCCCAGTCTTCTTTGTTTCCCTTTGTCTTTCTCTCCCTTACTATAATACAATATTACACATAGCAGTAATCATAATTTTTATCTAGGGATCACACATTTTTTTTTTTTTTATTATTTCCAATTTTATGCTTCTAGAAAGGCCCTTGTCATTAAAACTAATCTTTCACTATTATAATCAATTTAAATCCTTCTTTTACAAACCAAAATATTAATTGACAGAGAGAAGTATTTTGAACAAGCGATCTACTTACAATTTTTTTTTCTTCTCTTTTTTTTTTTTTGTTGCTGGTTTGTTTTTGTTTTTTTTGTTTTCTTTTTTTTCTTCTTTTCTTCAGGCATGTTGCAGTGTCTTCCTCTTTTCTTTTTTTTGTTGTTCTTTTCGCATTGGTCTGTTCCTTTTCCTTCTTCTTTTTGTTTGTTGCTTGAACACCCCATTCCGGAATAGATTCCTCATTGTTCTTAGCTTGTTTATCTGATCGTCTCTGTGGAAACCCAGTCCGTAACCATATCATGACCGATATGTCTGGTTTTTAGCACCAAATTAATATATGTTATATTCTCATATGCAGATTCATGCACATATATACATATATATGCTGGATACATACTGACGCAATGATTAACGACGAGCGAAGACTTCTTTAACAAAATATACCTCTCACTTTATTTGTAAGGGTTCAAAAAGGTTATTCAAGGTTTGCGTGTGAGAGGGAGTTGGACACCGAACAGAAACTGCAATATTTTGACCCCACTCTTATGGCCGTCAACGTTGTGTCTTTCTCGTTCTCCAGATGCTCAACCGGAGGCCCAGAGGCCCACTCTGCTGGGTGATGGCTTTCTTTACTGTAACTTATCAGCACCTTCTCTGGACCCCAACTCATCAGGGCCCCAAGCCCCTTCAGCCTGGTGTGGCTTTCCCTACCACATCTCGTCTATAACTCCCACTCTAACTGGAACTGGAGCTTGACTTCTGTCTTGACTGAGTTATATAATAGTTCAACGCCCACTTGATCGCCCACTCGATCGCCCACTCGATCTTTGGAATGGCATGATTGATCGTCATCCAGCGGAAATAACTGTCATGCAGTTCACAGGTCACTCTCTTCCGGTGCATCAGTCTATGAGTGTATCATGGGCTTTACCTTGTCCCATTTCATCAGCCAAATCCACCCACGCGATTCCTTTCGATTACTGGCCATTGGAATGTGTCACTTCCTTCCGGTGCATCACTTTGTAATGGCATGTTTGCTCGGGCTGAAGGTCAAAATACAACACCATTAAACAAAGAAACCAAACCAAACCAAACCAATCAAAGCAATAGGCCTTGTAAATAGAAAATTTACAACAAAACATAATGAATAATAAATTAGTGAAATCTATGTCTGAAAAAATTAAGGCCATTTAAAAAGCTTGAAGAGGGGCAAGTAAGTATTAATTCTAATTATTTTGTCAATGAATTCCATAAAATTTTCCTCAATATTGGGTTATTTCACTTAGTATAGATTGGAAAAAATCATAACAGTAATTTAGATAATTTAATCTAGTTTGTTTAATGAATATTTCATAAAGCCAGAATGTTCAGATATCAAAGAAGAATGTTTTGTATCTCATCTGTTGTTAGTTTATTTACTGCTAAATAAAAAAAACATCCTCTAAGCATGCTAATTCCATAATTTTTGCCAGGGATAGTAAACAATTTCCATTCTATATAAATCAAATATCACTTAAAAATTTCCTAACTATAAGGAACTGTGCTACTGGATTAACCTTGACCCTACACCTTTAAGTAGAATGAACATGTGTAGGTTAGAGGGAACATGATTGGGCTATATACTTATATTGATCCCAAATACCAGTAATGGATAGGGTTCTGACACAAGGGCAGAAAATATTAAATATCTTTCTTGCCTGAGGCTCTTGATCAGAACTTTTCAGTATCATTAAAATATTACAGATTACAAATTAAGATATTGTTTGAAAGATTTAGTATTTGAAAGTAGTTAATCATAAAAGCCTCTGTGAATGTTTATTTTCAAATGATTATTGAATCCAAGGTGATTTAAGGAGTGCGTCAGAAATTCTGAGGTGGAGTGTTGTTACCATCTGAGGTCTTAAAATATTCAAGTGAGATTTCTCACCTTTGTTGTTTCAGCTGTTGGGCCCACCTGACAAATTGAATGATTAAACAATAAAGGTCAGGAATGAAGACAATGAACTCTGATTCAAAACTTCAAAGGAAGAGATTTGGACAAAGGGATACCATAATTGTTTGTGTATAATACATGCTTATATATAATATTCAATCTTAGATTTGAGCTATGAAATTCTGGAAACATTTTCTTTTTAAATAAGCACTGACTTTTTATAATTTGTAGCAAGCAAATTTGTTCAACTTTTTATTCAGTTTGTATCAACTAAAAATAAGAATTTATATAATTTACATTATGTTTTGAAACAAATTTTACACAGTATTTAGAGCAAATGCACAATCATATTTGCACAAAAATGCAACATGTTTCCAGCAAAAATAATCTCACACTAGGAGAAACAAAATTACAAAATTATAAACTAGATTGAAAAATTTTTAAATTAGATTTTAACTTGAAGATACCATAATTATTTGTGTGTGATATACACCCCTAATTTTGGGCTTTGAAATTCTGGAAAAATTAAAAAAAAAAAAAGAATAAGCATTGACTTTTTAGAATTTGTAGCATCTAAATCAAACCAAACTTGAGGATTTGTTTAACTTTTCATCCATTTTGTATCAACTAAAAATAAGAATTTATATTGTTTTGAAAGAGAATTTACATTGCATTTAGAGCAAACATACCAAGATGTTCATACAAAAATGCAACAAAAATAATCTCCCACTAGAAGGAACAAAATTATAAACAAACACACATTCCAGTGACTATTTGTCTGTAGTGACTTAAAACAGAAATGTCTGTTATGCATTGGTGAGTTTGGACCATAGATATAACTTACTTCCACCCTCTTAGAATCCACTGATTGTATTCTCTGCTGAGGGGTAAGACCCCTCCCCTCTCAAAAAAAAGAACAGTCTTGAGTATGACATTAAATTGCATGTGATGGAGATTTGGGAAGTGTGGAGTACCCCTTCACTGACATTACTCCCAGGTCCACTTTGACCTGGAGTATCTAATAGGATCCTATCTATGGGTCAAACAGAGCTATTTGCAAATTATTTGTATTACATAAGATACCATATATCATATAACAATGTGTAAAATCTCTTAGAAAAACAAAACAAAAATTGTAAATGTAAATATACACAATTCCCTAACCTCTAGGCATAAAATAACCCCGATGGGTTGACATACTATTAAAATCAATCAATTAATCAATTATAACTTACTTTCAGTCATACTGTCTCAAATACATTGATGGATGCAACAGGAAAAAAAGGTTATATTTTACTACACTCTCTGCTTGGAAAATTGGTGGAGGTATGTTTAGTTTAATGGTTATTTTCATATGAAATGAAATTGGTGACCTGAGTTCAAATCCTAGATAAAGCTGTTTCCATTTCTCTTCATGCTAATGCTCTTGGGAAAGACATAAATCCATCTCTTCTCTTCCAACTATGGGCAAATAGTAGGGCTGACTGGGTTTTTTAGCCTTAGTATGGTAACCAGTCTGGGAAAAGGAAAACTCTGAATTCAAACTAGCTTTATTCTGTTTAAAAATTGACTTTGTGTCACATCCTGCCTGTGGTGGAGGAGATCGGAAAACATATACTTGGAAAATTGGTGCAACTGAATACTATACTAATCTAAGCTTAGAACTATAATTATTTGTGTTTTACACAATGAATTTCTGGTTTGGTTTGGTTTGGTTTCATGGCATATCAACCATTGTAGGCTATTTAATGCCAAATCTATCTTTATACATATAAACAGTTCTATTTCAAACAATTCAGTTTAGTATAAGTATAAATTTTTGTTTACACACACTTAAATGTCAAAAGTAGTTCTATTTTAAACAATTCTGTTTAGCATAAGTACACAGTTTAGTTCTATTTGACTCATAGATAGGACCCTATCAGATACTACCACTCTGGGCAAGAGTGGATCTAGGAATGATGGCAATGAAGAGGTACTCTGCATTCCCCAAAGCTCCAGCACTGCTGGAACCTCACCATCAGATTGTTTAATGTCATATCCAGGACACTCATTGGGGAGGTCTTACCCCTCCGCAGAGATGCAGTTGGTGTATTCTGCAGCCCCAGCAAATTGAGCTAATGAATTTCTGGAAAAAAACACCTCTTGTGTATAATACGCACAAACTTTTTAGAATTTGTAATAACTGAAATGATCCTAAATTTAACATTTACTCAACATTTTATCCAGCTTGTATCAGCTAAAAATAAAAAATTTATATAATTTACATTGTGTTTTGAAATACAAAATTGACATCATATTTAGAGCAAATGTAACAAATTTGCAGTGAAAATAAGCTCAACTAAGAGAAAAAAAAGCATGACAGCACTTACACAAGAATGCTGCAAGCTGTATTGAACAAGTCCTAGAGACAACACCCCACAAAACAACAGCTGTATGACCACCTACCACCCATCAAAAAAAAACTATCCAAATTAGACGAACCAAACATGTGGGACACAGCTGGAGAAATAAGGACACAATCATAAGCGATATACTCCTGTAGACCCCTTTACATGGACAAGCAAAGGTTGGACGACCAGCTAGAGCCTAAATACAACAGCTCTGCGCTGAAACAGAATGTAGCCTGGAAGACCTCCTGGGAGAGATGGACAATAGAGATGAGCAGCGAGAAAGGGTCAGGGAGATTCGTGCTAGCAGCACAACATGATGATAATGATGATGAAGAGAAACAAAATGGCTAGTGGCTATTTCTCTGCAGTAGCATAAAACTGAAGTGGATATTACTGTCATGAGATTTGTCATTGACATAGACAGCAGCAAAACAGACCAAAATGTGTTTAATATCTATGTGAATAATTTTTCGAAAAAACAAATACAGTATCTGGTTATTAATTTAAACTCTTTGTGACACATCAGTTAGCTTGGACAATAGATAATTTTAATTATATTGTCCAGAATATGTTCATGTACAAGGCCTGAAGAAAAGTTAATATCTAATTTTCCCATATAATACATAACCTTAACTTTTAGGCTTAGAAATCTGGAAAAAAGTGCATATCATATGCAAATAAATTACACAAATTACTTTTAATATTTATCTTGAGGAAGGGCTACTTGCTTCTTTTTAGAAAGAAAGTCAGAAATGAAAACACAACAAATCTGTTTTCCCAAGTTTAAAAAGTTTTTATTGTATATACTTGTGTAATGAATAACTTTTCAAGACCAATTTTTCAAATCAAAAACAAGGGGTCGTTCGTTACACCAGATATGTTTTTGAAATGTTAAAGCTTACCTTGTTTCTGGGCCTAACTTTGTCATAAACGCCATCGAAATTATCCCAACATGGCCAATAAACAAAAGCTATAGGACTTTTTAGATGCCATGTGATTTTGTTTACAAAAAAAAAAGAGTAAATAATGCCTCCTATGCATACTTAATCAATTATATATGTAATTATTATATTTTCAATATTATTGTTTATGAGTGGTGAGGTTTTAGTATGTCTGGAATATCTAAGTAAACACAGTAGGCTACCTAAAGGTTTAGACTACATTATTCATTTATGGTATTGAATTGATTTTGACTGTATTGAAGTAATTTTGAAAGTATAAATAAATGTTTGAATATTTTCTCTTTATGTCATTGGATGTTGAAGAAATATTTTTGTAGGTTAGCATAGCCTAATATAAAGGTCATTCATAACACAAAGTCATTCATTACTGGAGCATATATGGTATTTGTGTTCTCTTATCTCTCAAGTTTATGGAAATTACATTAATTCATTTAGAGTCCTTTTTCTTTAACTCATTCATCTTCTTTTTCCACCCTGTCTCTTGGCATTTCCGATCGTGAGTTGATTTCCAATGTGACTTTCTGATTGACTCTTTCTGACTTCCCTCTCCAATTATATATATATATATATATATATATATATATATATATATATATATATATATATCATGAGTTCTTTGACTTATCCCTTGTCATCAGAGACATGTTTACATTTAAAATTTCCTATTATCAACCAGTTTTGTACTGAATGACCTCATAGACCACTAATGCAATGACAATCCTAATGTCCCTTACATTAGAATAATAACATCTCAGAACTTTAGAAAATCCTTGGAAGTCGAGAGATTGAATCAACTTCGATATAATGATCCAAGCAATAAAGTTATTTTGAATAGTTCATTGAAATATGCTAACTTAAAAACCAACCTCCAAAACTGACAAAGATATTAATCTCCAATCAACAAATACTAGAACTGTGTTCTGTGGTTTTTCAAGTTATGGGTTTAAATCTTGTTAGAGGTCAATTTTTTTCTTTATCTCAAGGGTAGAGGAATTATTGTTGGTAGTGATAATGAAGTTTCGTTGCCAAGAATGAATATAAACGCAATCTGTACTATCCAACATGTTTTACTGCCAGAACAAACAAAATAGAAAAGAGAATTAAAACTCTAGGAGATGCACAAAGAAATGAGTACAAAAAATTGAATCAAGGTATTTATGTAGAAAGGTCCTTTTTGGTAAACATATTTTTAATTGTTTCAAAGATTTGGTTTGGTTTGATTTGGTTTTATGGCATTGTGGGTTATATAATGCCAAATCCATTGTTATACATATAAACAGTTCTATTTCAAACAATTCAGTTTAGCAAAAGTACAGTTTTTTCATATTTACCCGACCCCTCCACTCGGGCAGGATATGACACAAGGTCAACTTTTTAAGCGGAGTTTAACAGGTTTGAATTCAGAGTTTTCCTTCACTTAGACTAGTTGTTCCACCAAGGCTGAAGAACCTAGTCTGTCCTACTATCTACCCATAGCTGGAGGGAGAATAATTGGATTCATACCTTTCCCAAGGGTATTAGTGCTATGTGAAATGCAATCAGTCTCGTCCAGGATTTGAACTCGTGTCGCCGTGTCCATTCCCAATGAGGATAACCATTACACCACGGCACCAAAAGTACAGTTTTTTGTTTACACACAGTTAAATGTAAAAACAGTTCCATTTCAAACAATTCAATTTAGCACAAGTGCACTGTTTAATTCTATTTAACCCACAGATAGGACCCTATCAGGTGCTAACATTCCAGGCCAGAGTGGACCTGGGAGCAATGGAAATAAAGGAGTACTCTGCATTCCCCAAAGCTTCATCATTACCTGAGCCTCACCATCAGATTGTTTCGTGTCATATCCAGGACACTCATTGGGGTAGTCTTACTCTTATGAAGAGATACAGTCTGTGTATTCTGCAGCCCCAGCCAATTGGACCACACATTGGGTGATTCTTATCCCTCTGCAGAGATGCAGTTGGTGTATTCTGCAGCCCTAGCCAACTGGACCATGCTTAGAAGAGGTATTTACCTCCTTTCACTGGAGGTTGGATGCAAAACAAAGCTTTTTTTAATGTGGGAGATTCAATGTATACATTGTTTGCTTTAGTTTCTATTGCTTGAATAAATAGTAACTATATATATATATATATATATATATATATATATGGGTTATTTTAATGCCAAAGTCACAGCAGTGATACTATTTAACCTATAGCTGAGGAGACAAGGGGTAAATTCCCAATAGTATTAATCTGAAAGTGAAAAGAATAGTGTGACCAAAGTTCAATTTCACTGGAGTTCAAACTTACTTTGAGGCTGCAGTCCAGCATTTTAGCCATTACACGATGGGGACTTCCTCCAATGCTCACATGAGATCTCTATAAAAAACTACTCAGTATCATTAGCATTCCCTTTCCTGGAGTTCTTCAGGGAATGGCCGTGAAGCTATGTCTTTGGTTGCAATAGAGGTGTGCAGCCTAGGGTGAAGAGACAGCTACCTGGAAGTAGATAATGGCCCTACTTTGCTCCTCAGCCAAAGACTTAAAATATTGGCACAATCTTACTAAAAAAAATTACAATGATGAGAACATTAGTCTGAATAACTTAATGCCCTTTAAAAAGATATGAACCCATTAGTTCTCCCTACCTCTCGCTATGGTTATATAGAAGAGCAGGCTGAGTTTAGCTTTGATTAGGCAACCAGTCTAGGAGAAGGAAAGCTAAATTCAACCAGTCTAGAAGAAGGAAAGCTAAATGTAGTTGTATTTATTGTACATTCATATTCACATTTTTTGTGTAGTTGTTTCTTAAGAGATTTTTTTGCACACAGTACTATTGAAAAGGAATAATTTTTACATGGATCTATTTGGCCCATAGATATGATCCAAATAGGTACTACCACACTGGGTCAAGTGGACCTGGGAGTAATGGCAATGAAGGGGTATTCCACATTCCCTAGATCTCCAGAACTGGAACCTCACTGTTAGATGAAGTGTCATACCAAGGACACTTTTGATTTAGACTGAATAGTGAAACTCTGCTAGAGAATATTTTTAATTAAAACCATTACAGAGAAATAATTATTTGTGGTTGATCTCAGACCAGACTGGATTTGAGGTCTCTATGAATATACTGACTTCTACATGAACAATATAAGTAAGGTGATAATAATGGGTCAAGTGATGTCTTATTTTAGCCCAAATAAATAAAGGACAGGTTTTCTCTTTCTCTTTTAGTTCAAGTATATTAAAGATAATTACCTGGTCAACTGCCTACTGTGCAGATGGACTGGTCATTATCAAAAAGTTGTCTTTTCTTTTTCTTTTTCTTTTCTTTTCTTCCACTCACTTACATTCTTTCTCTTTTCCCCCTGGACATTTGGAAGGTAGCAAGAGAATACTGGGTCAGCTGGTTCAGGTATTAAGATGTAAGGTGAGAAAAAATAAGATGAATTGGAGAGGGTGGTATACTGGAGTGAAGAAGGAAGGTGAGATTATAGGAAGGGGAGACTGAAGGTGAAAACAACAGAAGAAAGAGGAATAGTGAACTAATGAGATAGATAGATGGATAGATAGAGAGAGAGAGAAAGAGACTAGGGTGCAAGAAAAAGAGGGAAATGAAAGAATAAGATAGATAAAAAGAAACCTGAATCAAGATATCAGAGAGAGAGAGAGAGAGAGAGAGAGAGAGAGAGAGAGAGAGAGAGAGAGAGAGGGTTAGTTTGCCACAAGTCTGTAAATATGGAGCACCCAGTGAGAATTGAATTCACAACAATAGTAATGGTTTGCAAGGGCCAGACTTGCTTGTGAACCACTACTCCACTTTGAAGAAACCTTTTGATATTTACTAAACTTATTTTAGTCTGGCACTAGAAATAAAAACTGAGCTTAGTATGACACAAGGCAGCAAGGGGTGAACACTCAAAGAAGATTGATGCTTGAAGTTATTACAATATTATTACTAATGTAGCTAACCATTACTTCACTGATGAAGCGCTCTAATATACTAAGTTTAATTTAGCTTGGCAGTTGTAAGTGTTGAATTGAACTCACAATGGTCTGTTAGGCTTGTTTGTAAAATGCATTATAATCCAGGAGGGAATGATATGGTGAACTTGGGACAACACTAGCTTTCAAACTAGTAAAGATGATAAACACTTAGAGTAAGTGAATGAGAAGAGAGAGGAATGGGAGCGTTCCTTCTTTTTTTTATTTCCCCTAAACACTAAACCCCTTTGACTCTCTCTCTCTCTCTCTCTCTCTCTCTCTCTCTCTCTCTCTCTCTCTCTCTCTCTCTCTTCACATTTTTATGCCCTTCTGTTTCTTCCGAGCTGATTCTTCTGTTTGACCACCTCCTGTTCGGCACCCCATCCGCCTGTTCTTTACCTTTTCTCTCTCTCTCTCTCTTTCTCTCTCTCTCCCGCCGACCGATTTGACTTGACACCTGCCTTACATCTCGACATAACACTTTCTCATAAATCCAATAACTTTTTTTTCTCTCTTTCACCCACAACCGACTCTTTTCCCCTTTCTTTCATTTGCTTTTCTTATTCTGTACAAGTTCGCCCGTCATTTAACACACTGACAGCGGAAAGAAAGTTTATATAGGGACAAGAAGAGGGTCCCTTCCTAAAAACAAAAGTGAATACAATACCTGGATGTGGTCAGGAACCGAGATGAAGTGCCTCAATGGAGAATATAGGGTCTCGTCTTGGGACACACCCGGATTTGAAACAAAATCAGAAAAAATGAATATGTTATGAAGAAAGATAAGTTAGGGTATTGTTACTTTGAAAATGAATTGACTTTTCATTTTTGACTGACCGGCTTTTTTTCTTCTTATCTAGTAAAATTTTAGCGCATTTTTATGCTTCTTTTTAGCTAGGCTCATATTAAATTTAAAACTTTTATTTTTTTTTTTCATTTTTTAACTTATTGTTAAGCCTGAAAACTTTATTTTGGCGGATTAACTTTTTCCTATCTTAAAAAGTATACCCCCCGTCACGTCGCAAACTGCATATCCGTTCCATGATCTTTTAAAACTTAAAACTTTCACAGCTTACATTTTTTTCTTTGTTAACTTTACATAAAATATTCAAACCAAAGTGATTGAGTATTTTAATTGTATTGATCAAGCATAGAACTGTTGTGTACAAGATTTTAAATTCTATGCCATGTTTTAAGTTTTATCCCCGCAAAACTTGAAGTGTCGGAAAAAAAGGGGGGAAACTATTTCAAACCCCAGCGTTCAATCTTGTACTTGTAAAATCCGTTATCAAGATCGCCCATGTTATACTATACTACTAAATCTATTTTACTTATTCCTGAGATATAATGTACAATATTTCTACCTCTTACATCGTCATCATTATTTTCTTCTTCTTCATCCTCATAATTTTTACGATCGATTTTTTCCCCAATTTTTCTCTTTCTTCGTCTTTTTTATTGTCAACTTCTTGTTGGGTAGAAAGAAAAAAAGACACTTCCACTTGTGTTTTGGGTGTTTATTTCTTCTTAAAATTTAATATTTTTCTCCTACTGCGACGACAAGTGATAAAAAGTCCGTACAAAAAGTACAACAAACCTGTCTGTGGGGATCTTCTTGCCTTGCCCCTGAGCGGAAAATCGGTATATGGACATCTGCAACCACATTTTAGTCTTCAATCTTCTTAGCATCTCTTTATAAATCATGAAATGTGTTGCCTGTCGGATACCTGTATTAAAAAATGGAAATAAATCACTTGAACTGATGTGCTTAAAAAGGTAAGTAACTTCTTCATTTTTCAATGCTGCCTTTTAGCTCTATTGCTTGAATAAATAGTAACTATATATATATATATATATATATATATATATATATATATATATATATATATATATATATATATATATATAATGAGATTTACATTGAATTAAATTTCAAAAAAATCAAAAATAGATAAAAACTAACAAACAATAAAACAACTTTAGTTTAGTCACGCGAAAACTTCAATTTAAATTTAAGTTTTAAATCAAAATCCAGTTTTTAAACAACTTAGTGCAATGTATTATTTTATTGGAAATCTAATATTTTAAATGTCAATTAAGAAATATAAAATCTGTTTCCCTAATATTCAATAAAACCGCCATTTTTGCTGCATGACAAACAGTGCATGCTTTTGATGCTGAAAATTTCAAAATGATCAACCTCGAACCTGATGGTAACTTTTGGATTAGACTCTAATTCCAAAAGATACTTAGGGCCCTTTTTTATTTTTTATCTTTTATTTATCTATTTTTTAAATTACAAAATAATTTTGTTATACTAATCAAAATAAATGTTTTGGCATGGCATAAGTTTGGAATATTAACACTAAAGGTCTAAAAGTATGAAATTCATTTAATTTTGATATAAAACGGAAACAAAGAAGGTTATATTTACCGCGTAAATAAATTATGATATAACCTTCACCATCACTATTAAATAATAACTACACGAATTTTCACTTCAGTGGAAACTAATGGGGTTTTCGCTGGAGATCAAGTTACAACAGGCATTCTTAAATATCCAGCACTTTCCACAGTATTCTTGCCGATTTCAACAATGCTGACATTTTTTATGGACTTTTTATTTGTTATTATCTTCTTTTTATATATATATTTTTAATTCTCTGATTTTCTTCAACTTACATATTGCTTTTTTACAAATTTTGTTTATTTAATTTTAATTCCATGAAATCATTAAAAAACAAAAAAAAAAAAAAAAAAAAAACAAATAAAAAACAAAAACAAACTTATTTTTTGAGATCAAAGAGATTATTTGTCATTCATTCCGTCCCATAGAATTAAATGTTTTGAAATGATAAATCAATTTATTATATTAGATTCATTTGAGGGTGCCATTGGGTGGTGTAATGGTTAGCAAGCTTGATTTGCAAACCTTCACGAATGAATTCGATTCTCATTGGGTGCTCCATTCATGCGGCCTTGTGCTACATCTAAGCAAAAAATTTAATAAATTACTACTATTGTGAATTTTTCTGAGTCACTTGAACAATCATTTTCTCATTATCACACCTGTTGATATTAATATATATCCGGTGATTTTTATATGTTATATTTAATACGACTTAAAAGTGAAACTTCTTTCTTTTTGTTAAAAAAACAAAAATTCTTTTTCTTAATTGATCTCATGATTTTATTTATTTTGGTTAGTATTTCAAAATCTATTATACTTTTTATTCAATAGTTGATAATAACTTTTTAAAGGCACATTTTTAACATTCATATATTTCATATTTAATTTTCCAAATAAAGTCTTTTAACATCTTCCATCATTTTCAAGCACAACAAAAAAATCTTTTGTTTAATTTCAACATTTGAATTGTTTCAAAACTTGTCAATTATCTTGTTATTCTCAAAACTTTCTTTCTTTCTTTTTTTTTTTTTTTAAATTTCATTGTTAAAAATCCAATTACTTTTCTGTTCTCAAAAACTAATTTGGTGTTGAATTTATTTTGGGACATAAATTAAAAAGCATTATTTTTATTTTTCCAGACTTAAATTTTATTTCAATTATTTTCTAATTTATTTCTAATTAAATTTCGACACTTGGAATTACAAAAAAATAAACATTACTATTTCTTTTCTTTTCTTTTTTTAATTTTGATCTTTTTTTTTTTTATTAATGAAAATACCCAACTTATATCCGAGAAATCTGTTTGATCCTTGATGTATGATTGGAAATAAGTCTTTGATTTGGAAATCACTTTTCTTTTTTACTTTTCCCCTAAGAGCTGTTTTACATTTTATATTATTAAAAATTATTTGGCTGCAATTTTATCTTTAGAGCATAGATAATAAATTTCATATAGTATCGTCTCGAAATGAATTCATGCAACAAGTTAAATTTTGCCAAATAGCAATTTGTGTAAAGCAAATTGCATAACGTAAATAGTACTGAGCAAGAAAGTGATTTGGGGAAGTTAATCATTTTGTTTACTTTTTTTTCTAGATTCGTGCTTTTTGATGTAACAGTTTAAAACCACAAAATAAACTTCGCCTTAAAAAAAGCATTGATATTTTAAAAAGTTTTGAATAGAATATATTTAGTACACGAGTTAAAGTAAAATACAAAACATTAACAAAAATAAAACCCCCCAAAAAACAAAACAGTCGTATTTTTAAAGTCTGAATTCATTGAGAAAATGGGTCGACAACACAAGAAGAAAGAAAAAATGTTAAAAAAAACTGACCACATTGTTGGTTTATTTCACATGAAAATCAAATCAATGAACAACTGTGAGTGAAAGGTTTTCGAGGTTTATTTTAAAAAGGAAAATAAAAACAGAACATTTGAATTTGAATAAATAACTTGTATTTGAAAAAGACGAATAAGTTGGACCTACGATCTAGTTCAGTTTTAGTTTATTTTTTTATTGTTGGAAATTAGTTGACTGAATTATTTTCCAAACGAAATGGTCACACAACTGCCTAAAAATGAACACACGACCAACAAAGATGTGGGTTTATATATTTACTAAACTTAGCTTAATTGTGGTACAAGGCCAGATGTATTTGGCAACCAGTGAGAATCGAACTCGCTAATAATGGTCTGCTCATCTAGCTTGCTAACTAATTACACCACGTGAAGTGCTCAAATATGAGTTTATTCCATTCGTACAAATCTACAATTATTTACTTTAAACTGTACAGTAACGTTTATTTGTTTATTTTTATTTCACAAGATAAAACAAACAAACAAAAACATAATTACCGTATCTGATGGTATATAAAATACCCCATTTTAGCTGGGAATATTTTTAAAAATTAGTGTACTGGGTGTCAACTTCCCATATAACCCCGGGGATATTTTTTGAGAAACTTGAGTCATTTTGGGGAAGAAGTATTCTTATAGTAATTTACGAAGCTCTTTGCTTCGATGTGGCACAAGGCCGAATGAATGGGGTACCCAATGAGACTCGAACTCACTCGTGTAGGTTTGCTAGTCTAGCTTGCTAACCGTTACACCACCAGAGGTGCCCAGGAAGTATTCTTATATGTCATCAACAGTAGTTACACGTGTTTTAAATCATGTGTACAGTTACTCATGATAGTCTGGCACTAGGCCAGAATAATGGAACATTCAAAAAGATCGAACTCACTATATAAACGAATAGTCTGCAAAATTAACTACTTATCTACACCAGGCGCCTGTGTATGTGCATTTTTCTGTAAATATTTTTACTCATTATAAATAGTTTTTTTTTAATGCTAAGACTAGTATGGCAGAGAGAAGGCCATTTGGTGGGTTACCAGGTGAGGATTAAATTAACCACACAAAAAATTGTTGGTTGGCGCTAATAGATATTTTGTTAGAAATTTGGTCTGGTATAAAACTACAAGTATGGGGCATCTACTGAAGATTAAACTATACACTCCAGCCAAGTCAGCTGGGGCTGTAAAATACACAGACAATATCTCTGCAAAGGAGTCCCCCTCGCCACAACGAGTGTCCTATATACGACACTAAACTGCATGTGATGGTGAGGCTCCATTTCTGGAACTTTGGGGAATGTGGAGTACTCTCTAATTGCCATTACTCCCAGGTCATTTACTATATTGGAAACTGTGTGCAAACAAACGATTAATATTAAATTGAATTATTAGTGTTAGATAGTAATACTTGAAATGATTTAACTGTGTGCAAATAAAACTATTAGTGTTATATAGCAATACTTGAAACCATTCAGCTATGTGCAAACAAATGAACTCTAGATTGTTTAAAAATGTTACCAACAAACTCTTCATTTATAAATCATATATATTTGATATATATGTATAAACAGGATTTGGCATTGAATAACTTACAAGGGTTGATATACCATAAAACCCAACCAATCAATCATCAGTGTACACTCTTCAATGGTAGCAAGACTGACTTGCTAGCTACTGTACTGGTTTCCTAGTTTAATGGCATATCAATCTTTGTGAGTTATTTAATGCCAAAGCCAGCATTGTAAAACTAGTGGTACTATTTAACTTATAACTGGTGGATAAGGGGATTCATACTTTTCCTAAGGGTTGGCCTAACGAGTAGAGTTTTCGCCATTAGTCCAGGAGACTGGAGTTCAATCTCAGGTTGAGTCATACCAATGACTCAAAAAATGGTGCTGGATACCACCTTGCTTAACACTCAGCATTATAAGGTATGGATCAAGGGTAAAGTGGAGCAATCCAGGGAATGGAGTAGCACCCTTCCATACACCTTGGTGTAGTAGCTATTGAAAAGGGAGCCTTTGGGTCACCCTTGACTACAACTGATTTGTTCGAAAGTAAATGTAATTGCATGAGTGGAGCTCTAATTCTCTTATGATGATACCACTGTTCAGCACTTTAGCCTTGATGCCATGGGGACTCTCCCTCTACTACTCTTCCATGGTGAAATGTCTTATATGTATTCTTGAGGGAGGTGCCTGTGGTGTAATGGTTATCGTCGTAGGAAATGGACACGGCAATACGATTTCAAATCCTGGCTGAGACTGATCGCATTTCACATAGCACTAATACCCTTGGGAAAGGTATGAATCCAATAATTCTCCCTCCAGCTATGGGTAAATAGTAGGGCAGACTGGGTTCTTCAGCCTTGGTGAGGCAACTAGTCTAGGAGAAGGAAAACTCTGATTTCAAACCTGTTAAATTCCGCTTAAAAAGTTGACCTTGTGTCATATCCTGCCCGAGCGGAGGGGTTGGGTAAATATGATGTCTTATATGTATTCTTAAAAGAGAGTTCAAGTTAAACTTTAAAAAATTGAGTGAATTAATTAATTTTTACTTTGACATTTAAAACCAATATAATTGTAATATATGTACTTGGGTTATGTTATTTGAGATAATAAATGAGAAGTACAAATATTAACTTTAAAAGAGGAATTTTATTCTTCGTATACAACGCCACGTGTTGGCTAGAAAATGTCCGGTGGTCAACACGTGTGTTTAGTGTTTGGAATCTCTTCAGCAACTGCCTCCTCTTCTGTTCTTGGGTCGTCTTCGGCAACTGCTACTATCTCCGCTGATTGGCCAGAGGGAGAGGGAAAGCGAGAGAGAGAAGGAGAGAGAAGGAAAGAGAGAAGAGTGAGAGGCGATGGATTCTGGGATAGCATTCCTTGGCCGAGGTGAAAGTAAGGACCAAGATTTCTGTTAAGGTAGTATTGACTGCCCATTTACTGACCTTAGTAAGGAGGGTGATACTACAATACTCCCCTACCAGTAAATGGAGTTTTTGTTGGGTTTTGTTTGTTTGTTTTTTTTGGGTTTTTTTGTTTTGTTTTTGTTTTGTTTTTCTTTGTTTTAATAATAAATATACTCGTTATCCTTTTTCCATGTAACCGTTCTACCTGAAGTTCTTGTTTTCATTTTATGTTCCTGCACTTTTTCAGGAGGTAAACTTTCAGACTTTTTATTTGTATTGGTAGTTGCATTTTGTGTACATTTTTGTTTGTTTTCAAAGTAAGGTTTTAAACGGTCTATTGAAACTTGTGTATGCGTATTTGAGTTAGTTTCTATTAGGAAATATTTTGGTGTTCGTTCGAGTACCATGTAAGGACCTGAATAGGGTGGTGATACTACATAATCATTGTCAATAAAATTGATTGTCTGAAAATTAATTTCATTCTAAATAGAAATTTCTGTCTTTCTGTGTAATGTCAACCATTTTGCAAGACCCTGTATCTGCACCGGGATTTAAGTAAAAGCCTGAGAAAGGTTGTCTAGAAGACAGGTAGTTGCCCCTGCTGCAAATCTCCACATCATTGATGTTTCTCAAGGAAAAGCAAGGGTCAATAAAAGTTGGTACTAGTGTCATTGGATGTGTTATCAGAACAAGTTGAAGACTCTGCAAAACTGCCTTTGAGATTCTAGCTCCTGGTTTTGAATTCAGTTATCATTCTCTTAGACTAGATACTAACCAAGGTTAGAGAAGCCTAGACTGACTTTGTTGGGGTGGAGACAAGTTATAGATATATGTCTTTCCCAAGGGCATTAGTATGAATGCAAACAGTCCTCTGCTAGAATTTGAACTTAGTTCATCAATTTAATTTTCTGTTACCCACACTTTCCATTTTATGCTGGAAGATAAAAGGGATGGTGGGATTTTAACTTTGAGAAACACTGTTGTGTAAAGTTGCAAGATTCTTAGCATTTATGAATTTCAAAATGATGGAGAATTTTTAACACATTTCATTTAAAAGCAAAGACAAATAGGAACTTTTTGATCTCACACTTAAAGATTTTGTCTTCTTATCCAAAACTAACAAAATGCTCCCTAATGTTCATTACCACAAGCATCTTTATTGATTATGCTAGCACTGGAAATAGATATTCTATCAATGGAAGAGAGTTGGTTTGTTCTGTAAATCTTACTTTTTCCTGAAGAAGATGACTTGTTGAGTTTGTATGTATTTGCTCAATCCCTCCACCATATGTAGGATATTACATAAGGTCAAGTTTTAAAGTGTGTGCAGCTGGTTGCCCTATCAAAGATTGTCAAGTAAAGCTGAGAAGACCACTCAAGCTGCAATTTAAAAGAGTCTTGTATTATCTTTATATCCAGTTGGTTAGGGGAGATCCACCTGGGATAGCAAAAGGGACACTATTACCTGCATCACACCAAATCTGAAAACTTAGTATTTGGTTTAGTTTAATTAAGGGAATTTTGCCAGCTTTCCATGTAGTGATAGTGAGTATTCTATATACATAACTATTTTGCAAAGTGTCACATACACACCTCTTCTCTTAAGCGACATATCCTCAAAGCTTTCGTTTTTGCCTTTTTCTTTGTTTGAAAATTATTGATATTAGATAGGAATACTTGGAACTATATAACTATGTGCGAATTATGTGCATTAAGAATAGTTATTTGAAGCTATAATTGTTTACAAATGATTATCATTAATTACAGGGTGGAACGATAAAATTGTCATCCTAAAGAAAACAACACTACAGCTTTATTTTAAAACTTTTATTGAAAAAATCAAATCAGGTAACTTGATTATGTAGTAGAGCTGACATCTATTCAATGTAGCCACCTTCAGCCTCAAACACTGCCTCGATACGGATCCAGAACTGGAAGCATGCCTTTTCCACAAGTGCCGCCGGGAGCTCAGCAAATACTTGGCGGATGGCGGCGATCAGGCTGGCTTTGGTATTGTGGGAGGTCATGCTGGTGATGTTCTCGATGTATCACCAAACGAAGTAGTCCAGCAGGTTCAGGTTGGGGGAGGAGGGGGCCAGTGAGAGAAGGGTATAAAGTTGTAGCACTCCTTCTGAAGCCAAGCCTGGGTCTCTTTGGACTTGTGGGCCGGCACCGAGTTTTACTGCCACACCCAGGGTCTGCCACTGGCCATCTGGTTGCACCAGGGGATCACCACATTCTTCAGCACATCCAGGTACACTTTGGTGTTGACTTTTGAGCTGACTTCGAAGATGTGAGGTGACATGATGTGGCCCTCACTTGAAACCACACCAAAGTCCATAACTGTAGCCGGAAACTTTGTTTTCATCACCCTGGGCACGTCCCTGTTATTCGTGGCAATCCAGATTTGCATTTTGAGGGTGCTGGCAATGGTCCTGTTGTCATAACTTGGGTTGGTAGAGAGCATGGGTTGTACAGCGCATCTCTGATCTCACTCGTTGAACATTGTGTCACTTTCAGACATGATAGAAGGCTCCTATCGCTCTTGGGATTTGTACACAACTGGCCAACTAGTAGATGGTCTGCAGCAAAAAAAGAAAACCATTTTCATTGAACGGAAATGGAATCATGTCGTCTTTTCTAGGGCAACAATTTTATTGTTCCACCCTATATTTGAAACTGTACTATAGCTTGCAAAAAAAATTAAAATAAAAGACTTTAGATAATTCAACAAGGGTCGATATACTGTAGAACCAACCAACCAACCAACCAGTCTGTTCTTATCTTTCCAAACCTTTCAATATTTGAGTTCACATAAAGGCAACATATAAAATGCCAAATTTCCTGCTGAGTAGTATTTTATAGTCTCACATTAGCAACTAGTGCATACTTCTAAAATATATTATCCCTTGGTAATATTTCTATATTTCTGTCCCTTTTTTCGCATGTTCTAAGCATTCACCCTGAACAAAACTGAATCATTGCTTTTCTCCAGTGCCTAGAAAGTATTTTAATGATGAATTTTGAGGCATTCACTGCTGACAAATTGATCTTTGTGTATCCATGTACAACAATATTTACTTAGCTTAGTCTTGCACAAAGTAGTGAGAAAGTTTAGAACAGTATGCTAAACTAATCTTCCAAATGAGAACGGTCTGCTTGCCTGCCTGTTGTATATACACTGACCACCTGCACTGGTGGAAAATACATGCCTATTTCTGTCTGTCTATCTCATATATATTTTTTGTTCCCCCCCTTTTTTAATTATTTTCTTTTCGTTATCATATTCTATCTTACATATTTCTTAGTGTATTTTACTCAGTATAAGAACTATTATTAAACTGTATTGTATAATGTTCACCAGGCTGTCTTATAACAGCCTTTTCCAATTTTCTATATATTTGAAAATTGCAAATGGTGAGAAACAGACTGTTATAATCCATACTAATAGAATAGATAATATATATATATATATATATATATATATATAAGAGCTAATAAGAAAAGTTACATGAAAAGAGTGCTCATTGCTATAATAGCAAAGCAGGTATAAACCTAACAATATTGGATTATGGACACAATAAGTTTCATGTGTTTTCAACAGACAATCATGTGGTAAAAGTGGCCAGTCTAGTGTTTATATGTAGTCACATGATATGTTGCTATGATATGTATGTGAAGTTTTGATATATGTATATGACGTGTAGACTTATCAACAATTTTCTGTTATGTCATCTACAATTTGACCATGTTTAATCCAGTGATTTATTCTCCTCTTTTTTAGTCTGTCATGGAAAGAAAAGAGAAAATTTTTTCTTTTTTTTTTCCTTGTTTGAATGTTGTGTTCTAGCATCTTATGCGATTCTTTTGTGTAAATCTCACTCCATAACAACATGTCACGTGACTAGATATAGATGCTCAACTGGCCACTTTTATCATACGACTGTCTGATGATTGTGGAAAACACATGAAACGGATTTGTTTGTGTCCATAATTCTAATATATATATTTATATATATATATGGAAATGTGAGTGACCTAACGGTTAATTTTGGCTTTACTTCACATGCCCTTGAGAAAAAGTATCAACCTATCACTTCTATTCACCTTCAGCTATGGGTAAATAGCATAGCATACTGAACTCTTTAACCTTAGTTGGCAAATGATCTATTTGATGGACAAATCTAATTTCAAACCAGGGTATGGAGATCCCTTAAAGTGGCCAAATGCCAACTTTGACTCTCTTTTGCCAGCATTTACATCCAAGTTGATGCCAAATGTTTCACTCTACTTTTATTTGGACTCTTTAGAGATGTCTAAGCGATTCTATTGACTAGGCATCTCAGGATCTTGAAACATTTTTTCCCAGGCTTTACCATTATCTTCCAAGATAGAAGGAGACTAATGGTAAATTATATATATATATATATATATAATGATAATATTATATACACACAAAATAACTGCTGTGCAGCCAATAAAGTCTTCATCAGATGATGACTCCGGAATCAGGTATGGTTTCAGTGCCAATGCATTATTATCATTAACTCAGAGTAACCTAGCAGTATCTTACAATACCACCAGACTTTCTTGGTTTTCTATTACATAATACAAATTCCATATCAAGATGCAGCTGCTTTGTATAATCCTTTGTTATAGTCACAACTTTCCAGTAACAAAGTGTTGATTTAATGATGTAAGATTTGAATTAACTGACAATATGACATTATGTGAATGTAGAGTGAATTTCCATGAAATTCACATGCAAAGTCAGTGTACAAGATCTCAATAATGAATTGTTAATTCAGTGATGTTAATTTGAATTGTACAAGAAGATGATAACATTACTGAAAATTACAATTATTTGTTTCAATCCCATTCTTTTTATTTGTTTATAATGATAATAATTTGTTTACACACAGTTATATGCTATCAACTATTCCTATCTAATATAAATAATTTTCACACAGTTGTGTAGTTTCTTTTGTTCTAATCAAAAGCTAATAATCTATACCTTCTGGGTAGAGTGTTCGCCAATGGTCCAGGAAACCTGGGTTCAATCCCAGGTCGCGTCATACCAAAGACTTTAAAAACGGTACTTGATACCTCCTTGCTTAACACTCAGCAATATAAGGTACGTATCAAGGGTAAAGTGGAGCAATCCAAGGAAAGGAGTAGTGCTGTCCCCTACACCTTAGTGTAGAGGCTATTGAAAAGAGAGCCTTCTTGTCGCCCTCAACTACGGTCGCCAACTTTACATGGTTTCAAATAACTTCCTATTCAATGATAATAATCATTTGTTTGCACAAATATTTTTCAAGTATTCCTATCTAATGCAGATAATGTGCACACAGTTATATAGTTTCAAGAATTCCTATCCAATGCTAACAATTCCAAAAAATACTAATAATTTTCATGTTTGATTAATAGATGAGTCCCTACTAAGTATGATCACTCTTGGTCATTGTGAACCTGGGAATAATGGCAGTGAAAGAGTACTCCATACTCCCCAGAGCTCCAAAACTGAAGCTTCACCACCAGATGCGGTTTAATATCTTACTAAGGACACCCTTTTTTTCTTTTTTTTTTTTTAGCAGAAGTATTGCCCCTTTGTAGAGGATTCAGTTAGCATATTCGAAGCTCCTCTGACAGGGCAGATATATATTTTTGCAATATATTCAATTTTATTTTCACATCTACAGATACTACACTGATTGATAGGTTATTGATTTTACTATAGTTCTCATAACTATAGTGTTCGCCAATGGTCCGGGAGACCTAGGTTCAATCCCAGGTCGTGTCATATAAAGACTTTAAAAATGGTACTTGATACCTCCTTGCTTAACACTCAGCAATATAAGGTACATATCAAGAGTAAGTGGAGCAATCCAGGGAAAGGAGTAGCGCCCTCCCCTACACCTCAGTGTAGTAGCTATTGAAAAGGGAGCCTTCTTGTAGCCCTCGACTACGGTTGCCAACTTTATTTACTTTATACCTATCTTTATATGTAGAGAATCTGTTTGCTGGTTAAATCATTTTTATATTTCCTACTAGTACTGTTGATTAGTGTTTAATCCCAGGTAAAAAGGAAGCCAAGAACTCTCTGGAAATCTTGGTGCAACACAATTTTTCTTTTCTATGCGGTAGTGAGCTAGACTAATTAAACTTTTAAAAAAATAACTGTGTTTATCACTAGCTATCAAGTTGCAATCCAAAAATTCAGGAAATTTAAGACACAAAATGGCTTCCTTGAAGAAAATTGATTGAATAAAAGGATTATTTCCTGGTTTAGTGATTTTAAAAGCTGTTTAGTGACAGCAAATGGATTGTTTGATAGATAAACAGATGAATCTATCTGTTCAAATTCCCTGAAATTTTGATTTGGTTTATGCTGGTTGGTTGGTTGGTTTTATGGCATCTCACGTCTTGATGGGTCAATTGATGTTAAAGTCAGGCTTTTTTTCAAGCAATTATTCCTATGTAATAACAATGATCATTTGTTTGCACAGTTTTTTGGTTTCAAGTATTCCTGTCTAATACAAATAATTTGCATGCAGTTATATAGTATCAAGTCTTCTTATTTAATTCTAATAATTTTCAAACAGCTATTTGAACTATAGCTGGGACCTTAACAGGTGCTGATTCTAGGTCAGAATGAACCTGTGAGTAATGGTAATGAAGGGGTACTCTATACTTTCTAGATTTCCAGAACTTGAGTCTCACTGTAGGATGCATTTTAGTGTTGTACCCAGGACATCCCATTCTTTTTGGGCTGGGGTCTTACCCCTCTGCAGAGAATATACTCAAAATATTCTAAATCCTGTTGACTGGGTGCTAAAGTTTTGGCTAGCATTTCATATATGTTTTTAGTTGTCTGAATTTCTGCGATGAAGCTTGATGATTTTTATCATTAAGGGTTTTCAAACTATTGTCTTCATCTTTATTGATTTTTTCTCAACGTTTTGGCCGATATGTCTTCCAGCCTTCTTCAGGCATTTGTGGAACTCAGAAACCTTCATGGAACTTCAAACTACGTCCTTTATTGAATCCACGGGGGTAGTCTGTTCTGATTCCGTTAGCCATAACTAGGTACACGGAACTCTTAATACTTGTACCCAGTTATGGTTAACGGAATCAGAACAGGTGACACCCGTGGATTCAATAAAGGATGTAGTTTGAAGTTCCGGGTAGTTTCTTGAGTTTGACAAACACCTGAAGAAGGCCTGAGGACATATCGGCCGAAATGTTGTGGAAATAACGATAAAGATGAAGACAATAGTCTGAAAACCCTTAATGATAAAAATATACATTTTTATATAAAATAGTGTGATATTTAAGAATTAAACTAGTATGTGTATATTGACCATTTGCATCAATTTAAGATGCACTGGTGTGAGTGTATTTATGTATTTAGGTATAATTGAAAACCAATTTACTGTAAAATAATAGAAAGAAAGTTCCATAAAGAGTTTATGGGCAGTGCTTATGATTGCTTGTGTGTGTGTGTGTGTGTGTGTGTGTGTGTGTGTATATTTCTCCTTGTATTTATAAGTGTGTATGCCCTTTGTAGTATTTGTCCAACTGCATTCCAGTCATATTTACTACCACATGCTGACCTAATGCAGCAGAGAGAAATTAGAAGAAAGATTTCAACCTATTTAGACATTTGTCAGGAGTATTAGTCATTGGTAGTGAAGTTGAGAAAGTACTGATTTGTGCAGAGGGTGAAGGTGGAGGTAGGATTGAAGGAAGAGGAAGATGAATTGAAAAAAGGTACAAAGAGAAGGGAGAAGAAAAAAGGAACTCAGCTGAGAGAGAGAGAGAGAGAGAGAGAGATGTAAAAAAAATTGATAGAATGAGAAGGGAGAGAAAAAGAAGGAAAGAAAAGGTAAAACTTGGTAAAAAGAACTGAGAATGAAGTGGAGAAAGAAAGACATAAAGATGAGAAAAAGAGAGGGAAAAGATCAGAATAAAAAGAGAAGAGAATGAAGGAGAGGAAGAATGTAATGAGAATATATATTATCTATGTATCACTCTCTTTCTCATACAAAATATACATGTGGTGAGTGAAGTAATTGTATATTTTATGTCATTTCTTGATTTACAAGGGAGACCCTCATTGATTGTAAATTTGCTGCAATACATTCTTCTCTATACCATTTTCTCCCTTCATCTTTGTACTAGTCTAAGTTGAAGTCTTTCATATATATATAACAGTGGCGACTCTAGCCTATTTTTGCTACTCGTGTCCCCCCACCCTCTGTCAACTTCAGTTCCCAACCCGTGGTCCGTGGACCCAAAGTAAGTCATCATAGTTGCTATTGCGGGATTCTTCATTGTATAGCACAGATTGACAAACCTACCTTGCATGGTGTTTTTTTGTAAACAATCAAGATACTATATAATTTGTAGTCTTGTTAATACAGTAGATAAGATAATTTTTTTTCCTTTCAAAAGTATAGAAGAAAAGAGAAGATGTTCATTACTATGACGAGAAAAATATGTTTATTAGAATAAAGAAACTGATGACAATATACACAGACACAACTAGTAGTTTCAATTTCGCTTAAAATAAAGATTATTTGTTGAAAATGTATTCAAATAAAAATAAATTTTAGTTACAGAATGTAATATATGCAACATTCATTAAAGAAACAGACATCTGTTAGTGAAAAAACGAATTAAAACACGCCGTTTAACCAACATTTACCATAGCGATGATGATGACGTCGGGGATGGCTCTAATCTGCTATCTCCTCTCTCTCTCTCACTCTGTCTCTTTGTCTCTGTCTGTCTGTCTCTCTGTCTCTCTCCCTCTTCCCAATACATCTATCAGCAGTCACACGTGCTAAGATCTTTGAGCACAGTGTTAGGGTTGCTCTTACTATTGGCAAAATATACGCCAAAAGCGTATTCCTCTAACATTACTGTTATTGTAAGGGTCTAGTGCCTGGCACGGATCGGGCATTCAACATCATAGCCGATTTTATGGGATGTTCAATGAATCTGACGATGGCCGGACAAAGACCATCCGTTCAAAACAGCATCGTTGTATATATATATTTATGAACTTTTGGCTACTTAGTTATCGAAACTTGAATAGATACGTAATTTAATTGAGATCAGACTAAGTATGTTTGCTTGAAATTAATGGATGATTTTTAATCCATTTTGAATAACAATGACCGAGTTATTGGTTGTGCCAGGCACGAGTAGCACTAGTCCCGTCTCCGCCCCTGATATATATATATATATATATTATCATGCATACACACACACACACACATATATATATATATATACACACACAAAGTTCGAGCAATAAATTTACAATCTGACTCATAATTATTAGCTTAATTTAATCTGAAAATTTCATTGTATAATGTTTGATTTATCTGATTGATATTCTTGACTGAATTAAGTGCATTGCCAATAAAAGAGATTATGCTGTTTGTTTAATAATGCTTTTTTCATCAACAGTTGATGAACATATATAGTTTGGTTTGCTTTGATGGCATATCAATCATTGTTGATTATTTAATGCGAAATCCTGTTTTTTACATATCAAATATAGGATTTGTAAACACATTGTGTAGATATTCACAGTTAAATGATCTTACAGTTCTATTTCGGCAATTCAATTTAGCATAAGTCATTTGTTTGCACTCAGTTTAAATGTCAAACAATTCTATTTGAAATATAGATAGGACTCTATCAAGTTTTACCACTCTGGGTCAGAGTGAACCTGGGAGCGATGACAATGAAGGGGTATTCTGCATTTCCTAAAGTTCTACCATTACTTGAGCTTCACTATCAGATTTTTTAATGTCATATTCAGGACACTCATTGGGGAGTGGTCTTACTCTTCTGCAGAGATGTAGTTGGTGTATTCTATGGCCCAAGCTGATTGGGCTCACTTATATATAGTTCAATCTACTGTACAACAAAAATACATAAAGTAAATGTAGTTAAAATGCTCATAAAATTTATCAACAAAATCTCAAGAAAACAGCCCAAAATATTTTTTTTGATATCTAAAAGTCAACCATAATTGCACTGAAAATATGCTACATGTCATAAGAAAAAACTAGAAAATCACCAGCATGTCACAAATGCCCATAACTCTACTTGTAACTGCAGAACAAACTTAGGATGCCCATTAAATTATAACTCCCTAAAAATGAATGTTATGTAACAAGCAATCATAATATCCAAAGGGAACTCAGAAAAACTCAGTGGAATTCTAGAAGGTCCCTAGAAACAGAAATTACAAGCACAAAACATCATTTAACAAAAAATATGCACATAGTACTAAACTCAAGACCCCCACCAAAAAAAGAAAACAAAAAAAGAACATGAAAAATAAGAGAAACAGCCCCATTTCAGTATATGGTAACTTTTGCTTGAGGGAGAACATTGCAATAATCATCTCTCCAGAACTATATAAACTCGTAAGCAAAAGATCCATCTGAAAACAAGTTCCAAATTTGCTTATTAAAACCAAATTATGACTAAACAATTCATAAGATTAAATCTAAAAGTATTACTTTTAGATTTTTTAAATAGCAAATAATAAGCATAGCTAATGAATAAATAAATTAATTTCAAAAATCTTTATAACCAAAGAAATTAATGCCCCACCCAAAGCAATTTGATTTTAAAAATCTAATTTAGAGTAAAACAAAAACGCGCATAAATAAGCTCAATGTCAAAACTATAAATAATTTGAAACTATTTACTCCAAAGTCAAAAACAGCACAAATCAGTTCCTTCTTACCATTATCTCCCCCTTGCTTAAACTGCATTACCAGGAAAGACAATGGTCTGAGGATTGAATAAAGCATGGAATTGACAGTCAATGTGAAATGTTGATTTCTATGTGTACACTGTATTTATATTCGCTCTATCTTTGATATTGAACTCTCTTCCCTTGTAAATGATATAAAACTTAAACACACACACACACACACACACACACACACACACACACACACACACACACACACACACACATATGTACAAGTATGTTTGCTTGGTGGCTGTAGTAGTTACATATTTCTCAGTGGTGCAATGATTGGTATTTAAATCCAGCATTTCAAATGCAGATTTTCTTTCCTCATTTGAACCATGCTGTCTCTTAGTCTAAATCCTAACAGATTTTTACTGCTTATTGTACATTACAAATAATTTTTAATTAATCCAGAAATTATTAACTCAGTTTTCAGGAAAATTTTCTTTATTGAAGGCTGGAAAGAAAATTGTTAATAGCTGGAAAGTTTTTAATATGAAATTGAATTTAAAATTAGGCTTTTATTTTCTCTACTAAATTCCAAGATGTTGCATTATATTTTCTTGTTTGCCTTTGAAAACAATGGATGAATTTCACTTTCAATATTGGATTTAGAAAAGTTGGTCAACTGCTGTGCCAATGTCATTAAACAGATATTAAATTAGGTCTTGACACTTGGATCAATGGAATCTTATTGGATTCATTGCAGCAAGACATAGCATGGAAATTGAATTTATATATATATATATTGGTGAAGCTAAGCTTGGTATAGCACAATAGAAAATACAAGGTGAGAAAAAGAAATGAGCCACTTGGCTAAAAAAAAATAATTTTTTAAATTCTTATTAAAATGCTGTTAAATGTTTGATATTGTGGTGTGTGGGATTATTCAAACTGTTGTATAAATTATCAGATTTACATTGACATAGTTACAAGAGGAGATACTCATTTGAATGCATGGTCATCCTTTAAAAAATCATCGTCAAACACTTAGAACATCTTAATAAAATTGAAACAAATTGACTTTTGCTCGGCCATATGTGGGGGTCCATAGGAGTACATCACTTATGAGCTCGTTTCTGCTTCTCCAGCAGTGTCCTGATTTGTCTAACTTTGATAGTTTTCATGATGGGAGGCAGGTGGCCGTATAGTTGGTGCTTTGTGGGGTGTTGCCACTAGGACTTATTCAATATTGCTCTCAACATTCTTGTGTAATTGCCGTCTAGCTTCTTCTCCAGCTGTTTTGTTAGCATCCAAGAGGTGCATCAATACAGCAGTATCGACACGACCGCTGCCTGGAAGAAACTGCAATCATTTTATCGGTCAGGTTTGATTTCCATATGATCGATAGCTTATCGATAGCTGTCCATGCCTTCGTTAGCCGCGTGTCGATGTCTTTTTTTTTTTTGTTTATTTATTTATTTATTCGACAATGAACCTCTTTCAAAAAAGATGTAGTGAATGACCAAAAATTGAATAATCATTTGATTTCATAATTTCTCACTACTGTAAATGTAGTTGAATCGAAAAGTTAGTTATTGTTGCTAGGTTATGCTTGAGTGAGTTAATAAAAATGCAGGGGGTCAGGTATTAGATTATTTGCTACTTGCAGCAACGTGGCCTCCCATTTATTTTAACAGGATTACAAAACAGCCCTACCCATCAAAAGGATAGGATTACTTATGCATAGATAAATCATATGAATATATAATTTAGTATCAATTTATTTATTGTAAAAACTCGCCATGAACTGTGTTTCTTGTTAGTGAAAAAAAAGAGAATACAGTTTAATCATTTTAAAACATTTTTTAGGCTTCCTTACTAACATTGAGACTATTGATTTTTGTTCGGGTCACAAACAGATTTTTGTTCATTCCAGGTTCAAGCAACATTTTGCATAATTATTGTTCTCTTGGGGATGAAATGAAATTTTCTGAAAAGAATTTGTTTTTTTTTCAGCTACTGAAGACTTTTCATAATTATTTAGAAGTTGATATTTTTCTCATTTCTCCCATAAACTGGTTTGCTAGTGGTTTGGTTCATGTAGCATGTATTAAACAAGAATAGCTAGGCGGAGCCCATCCCTCTCCAGGTCTACAACTGGTTTGAATTCAGTTTTCCTTCTCTTAGGGTTCCTATATCAAGGTTAAAGAACCCAGTCTGGTCAACAATTTACCCTTAACTGGAGGAGGAATAGGTGGATTCATACCTTTCCCAAGGGTACCAGCTCTATGTGAAAGGCAAACAGAGTCGTTTAGGATTTGAACTCAAATAGCCGAGTCCACTTCCTACGACGATAACCGTTACGCTACGAGCGATGCTGATCAGAAATCCTTGATAACCTTAGTATTGTTTCCTGTTTGCCTTATAAAATTGCTGGATCCTCTCTTGCATTTCATCAAATTGTTTGTGATTTACTTGAATGAAGCTGTGTAACCTAAAGTCACGTTTATGAAGGACCCACTGATGCCTGAACTTATTGTCAATGAATTGTAGATTCAACATCTCCATTGTACTATTAATAAATACACTCAGTAATCCAACCTCATCTGTATCAGTTTTCTCTTGCTTTGTTCTTTCACTCTCCTCTTCCAAATGATTTGTGATAAAACCCATTTACGTTTGACTATCCCATTCAACAAAGCCTGTATCTAATTCTAGAGAAGTGCCTAAAACCACTTCACCTTTAAGATGTTATTTTTTCATTTTTATTTCATCCACCTCCCAGTTCCAAAAATGAGATCAGGCTTAATGGCAACTGACTGTCATACCATAGCCAGTCAGGCATAAGCAGACTGGATGACAGTGTAGACAGTAAGGAGATAGGGAAGTTTTTGGGAGGGACAATCAGATTCACTAGTTAACCTAGAATGCTTGGTTGTTGAAGGCTTTTTGAGCATAGCTTATCAATATTGGATAGTTCTCAAGTTTATTATTCTCTGACATAAGGTCAAATAGTGAAGAATGACGGATAGAAAGATAAATGTGAATATCTTTTTTGTCTTGTAAATGGACATTGAAAATCAAGGCCTTTACCTGGACTCAAACACAAACAACTGATGTGAGAATAAGTATCCAGCAAATATATCTCAACCACCCAACTGTTTGTTGAAAATGAATTATAAAAAGAATTCACCATTAGTTATATATATCAACCTTTCCACATGACAAGGATGTGACACAAGGTCAGTTTTTTAAGTGAAGTTTTACAGGTTTTGAACTCAAAGTTTTCCTTCTAGATCGGTTGCCATATCCAGGTCAAAGAGCTCAATCTGCCCTACCATTTTCTCATAGCTGGAGGGAAAATAGTTGGATTCATATCTTTCCCAAGGGTATTAGCGTGATGTGAAATACAAATAGCCTCGTCCAGGTTTGTGTCCGTGATCATTTCCTACTACGATAATCATTACACCCGATTATATATATATATATATATATATATATATATATATATATATATATATATATATATATATATAATTAAGTAATTAATTTTTTTTTATTAACTATTTTATAATCCTGCTGGTGTGAAAAAACCCAAATAGTAAAATTTGCAAATAAAACAATATTACACAAATTGGAATCCGGGAAAAAATTCCATTAAAAAAAAAAAAAAGAAATGTCCTGATGATCCGTTTAGGTGAAACCTAGGTAGATTTTTTCTGACTCTGTAGGCATATATATATAGGAACATGATGGTTGGAAATGTAATAAAACATTTCCAACCATCACGTTCCTAAAGAAATACAGTTTATATTCATTTCATATACATTAAAAAGACAAAAAAGGTTGTTTTAGTTGTATTTTGAATTTAAAATAAAAAGCTAGAAAATTGATCGTATTGTAGATAATTTGTCCCACATATCTAGTTAGATAATTAATAAATATTGGTTTGTCTGGCACTGGGCAACAGTAGTGAGGCATACGTTGAGGATTGAACTCATTACATTCTCAATTAGTCCAGGTTAAAAGCGCGGTAAAATAAAGTTCAGCTTCGAATTACCCTTACCGCGCTTTTAACCTGGATAGATACACTGTGAGATTATCTTATAAACAATCAATCTACAGCAGGTGTTCACTATATGTATATTCGATATGAATGAGGAATGCAATGAGTTTTTAAATTAATGTTTACATCCTTGATAATGTCGTGTAAACAGTTAAAACTAGTACCAAGCTTAATGTTTGAAAAACGCTCCGTTTAGAGTCATATAACTGTAACTTTGTACAGGATTTAAATTGTTGCCAAGTGCTACTGTATTTAAGAAGGAGGAAGGATATTTTGTTTAATGCGGGTTTAGAGGTGGACTGAACGGTTGGACAATGCTCAACGGCTCAAAGCACCAAGAGACCCAATATCTGATTAAGATTTTACATATCTGTATAGAATATATGGTGGGTTAGGATAGATTTCAGTGGTCTGTAACTAGTTTTGCCCTGAGGCCCAGATCATTGTAAATCCAACTCTGGTGGGTTGTTTCATTTTTATGAGGATAGCTTTTCGTATTTGGAATCCTTTTTTGTTTGGGTTTGGTTTGGTTTTATGGTATATCAACAATTGTAGGTAATTTAATACTAAATCCTCTCTCTCTCTCTCTCTCTCTCTCTCTCTCTCTATATATATATATATATATATATATATATATATATATATATATATATATGATTTGTAAACACATCTTGTAGATAACATTTTAAAACAAGCCTGAGCCCATTTTTGGCACATAGTTAAATGGTTTCTCTTATTTCGATCTAATAAGAATAATTCTATTTACTATTAATTTTTTGTTTGCACACAGTTGAATGTTTTCAAGTATTGCCATTTAACTCTATTTAACACTAACAATCCAATTAAACATCAGTCATTTGTTTACACACTGTTAAATGGTCAAACAGTTCTATTTGAATTGTTTGTACACAATTTGAATGTCGAACAGTTCTATTTGATCCATAGATAGGACTCTATCAGGTGCTACTATTCCGGGTCAGAGTGGGCCTGGGTGTGATGGCAATGAAGGGTACTCTGCATTCCCCAAAGCTCCAGCATTACTGGAGTGTCACCATCAGATTGTTTTGTGTCATATCTCGGACACTCGTTGTGTGTAAGGGGGGGGTCTTACTTTTCTGTTGAGATCCAGTCGGTGTATTCTACAGCCTCAGCCAACTGGGCTGTCCTTTTTGTATTTTTTTTACTTTTACAATTAGTGCAATATAAAATGTTTGTGCACTTCACTAATAACGGTCAAATATTTATAGGCTTGTTGTGGATTAGTGTAATGTGTTGCTTAATATGTGTACAAATAGATTTGGTAAGTAGCATGTTACTCTATGAGAGAGGGTAGTGGTTGTGTATTTTTTTTTATTAGTGTTGGATATTTAATTTTCCAATGTACATAAGAATTCGTAAACAACTTTAGTTTTATATTTAAGTGTTAGTATCTATAATAAGGTTGTGTTTTAAATTTTATATAGTATGCATGTACCCAACCCCTCCACTCCATTTAGACTTCTTTCTTCTTGACTGGTTGTCGTGTCAAGTTTAAGGAGCACACTCTGTCCTACTATTTACTCATATCTGGGGGGAATTGAAATCGATTTCTTTAGTTAATGGCGTATCGGCTTTCGTGGATTATTTAATGCCAAAGCTATCCTTGTAAAAAATAGTAGTGGTGCTAATTAACACCTTTCCCAAGGGTATTGGACCGAAAGTGAACGTAATAGGGTGACTGGAGTTCGAACTTGCTTACAACAATGTCGTAGTTCAACACATTAGCCAATACGCCATAAAAACCTTGATTGTTTTATAGTTATCTATCTCCTGATTGAAAACTTTTCAGGATATTGACGTCAAAAGTGTGTCGAGAGATCTTATTCTCAGTGTGCAGTGGCAAAATATTATGAACACCCGTTTTTCAAGTGTACTTTGTAAATTTTCCCATATTCTAACACTATTTAACACTAACAATCCAATTAAACATCAATCATTTGTTTACACACTGTTAAATGATCAAATAGTTCTATTTCAATTGGTTGTACACAATTTGAATGTCGAACAGTTCTATTTGATCCATAGATAGAACTCTATCAGGTGCTACTATTCCGGGTCAAAGTGGGCCTGGGAGTGATGGCAATGAAGGGGTACCCTGCATTCCCCAAAGCATATATATATAGTATATATTTTATGAATATTCACCGAACCCTAATTATGTTTCTTTGGGAAAAAATTCATATTTTAAACAAGATGGAGTTATCTACACATTAAACCACAAGCCTCTTAAATGAGTCGACTTATTTCGGCACCAATATCTCATATGAAAGCGATGTCAATATACGCATGGAAAAGGTAGACTGCTATCGACAAATTACCGACCATCTGGAAATCTAATCTCTCTGATAAGAGACAATGAAAATTCTTCCAAGCTGTAACCGTGTCTGTACTATTGTATGGTTGCACCACCTGAACTTTATTTAAAAAAAGCTAGATAGGAACTATTTAAAGATTCTGCATGTCGTTTTGAGGACCTACCAAGAGCGATGGACAGTAGAAACGGATGGATAGATAGATAGATAGATAGATAGAGAGAGAGTCAAGGGAATTCGTGCTATCAGCACTACTTGATGAAATATGGCTTAATACCGATGTATATTCATATTTCAATGGGGTATAGATTTAGTTTGGTTTGGTTTCTTTATTTAATGTCTTATCAACCTTTGTGTGTTATTTAATGCCAAAGCTATTCTTGTAGAAGAGCAGTAATGGTACTATTTAATTCATAGCTGAGAAGAGATAAGGGGGTTCATACCTTTCCAAAGGGTATTAGTCCGAAAGTGAACTTAAAAGCACGACTGGAGATCGAACTCGCTTACTACAATGTTGTAGTTCAACACGTTAGCCATTACGCCACTGCTAGTTGGTTGGGTTTCATGACATATCAACCCTTGAAGATTATTTAATGCCAAATCTTGGTAATACATATACATATTAAATATATGATTTGTTAACGAATAGTTTCTTGGTAACATTTTAAAACAAGTATTTATTCCAATCTGGCGATTGATCTAATGAGTAGAGTATTCGCCAATGTTCCGGGAGACTGGGGTTCAATCCCAGGTCAGGTCATACCAAATACTCAAAAAATGGTACTTGATACCGCCTTGCTTAACATTCAGCATTATAAGGTACGTATCAAGGGTAAAATGGAGCAATCCAGGGAATGGAGTAGTGTCCTCCCCTACACCTTGGTGTAATCATATTTACCAACCCTTCCGCTCGGGAAGGATATGACACAAGGTCAATTTTTAAGCGGAGTTTAACAGGTTTGAATTCAGAGTTTTCCTTCTCCTAGACTAGTTGCCTAACCAAGGCTGAAGAACCTAGTCTGCCCTACTATTTACCCATAGCTGGAGGGAGAATAATTGGATTCATACCTTTCCCAATGGTATTAGTGCTATGTGAAATGCAATCAGTCAGGTCCAGGATTTGAACTCGTGTAGCCGTGTCCATATCCTGCAACGATAACCATTTACACCACGGGCCCCACCTTGGTGTAATAGCTATTGAAAAGGAAGCCTTTGGGTCACTCTCGACTAAAGTTGCTAACTTTACTTTTTACTATTCCTATCTAATGCAAATAATTCTATTTAATATTAATCATTTGTTTGCACACTGTTAAATGGTTTCAAATAATGCTATGTAACGCTAACAACTCAATTTAACATCAGTCATTTGTTGCATATTGTGAAATGATTAAACAGTCAGAGTTGATTTATAGATGAGACACTAACAGGTACTGCCATTCTGAGTCAGAGTGAAACTGGGAGTAATGGCAATGAAGGGGTATTTCACATTTCCCAAACCTTCAGGACTTGAGTCTCACCATCAGTGCAGTTTAGTGCCATATCTTGGGGACTTGGGGGGGGGGCTTACCCCTCTACAGAGATACAGTCGACGAATTGTACAGCCCCAGCTGATTAGGATGTGGACGCCACGGGGACTCACCCTCAAAATTTAGTGTACTGCTTAAGTCAGCAGTGCTTAGAATACGCTGACTGTATTCCCTGCAGAAAGATAAGACCTATTCCCTACAAAATAAAGGGGTGTATGACACTAAACTGCATCTGATGATAAGGCTCCAGTTCTGGAGATCAGGGAAGTGTACAGTATTTCTAATTGGTGATACCTGTTAGGGTCCCATCTATGAGTCAAATGGATCTGTTAAAGAATATTCCTATTCGATAGGACAGTGTGCAAAAATGAATTGATAAATAAAAATAACATAAAATAAAATCTTAAGAACCAACAAACATACGATGTAAATATGAAGGTACCATGAACGCGATTCCCTTACCACAAGGCATAAAATAACCGAATATGAGTCGACATGCTATTAAAATCAATCTATCAATCATCTAGTACGTGTGTGTGTTTGAATTGAAATTTATCTAAAAAAAAAATTAATAAAGTTTGTTTGCCAAGTACTTGTGAGTCATTTCACCTGGTGTCAGTATTTATTTCTTATTTATTTCTTTACTTACAACAGGGCCGTTTTTTGTATTGCAGACTATTAATTTTGACAGGCTTATCTCCTCCTTCAGTGAAGTGTGACACTCTGTCTCGATTATCAAGAGTGCAAAAAACGATTTATTTGCCGCGAGCCACAAAAATTGTAAGCGACAGCATGTTACTCGTTTGTCGTGGTGGATTTTATTCCCTTTATTGGTATGTGGTCCTGACAATTGTCAAGACACGTGACTATACACAGTAGTTAAATATATAACAATTTAATTGCGACATTTTAGGCCTTCTCTTTCTTTCCTCTTGACTGGGTTGTCTTGTAATGACTCCTGCCAAGAAATTACAAGACTTGTTTTATTTCAGTTTCATTAGTGACTAGCACAGGCATTTTTCTCCTGTGTCAGGTAGTGAGAATTAGCTAATGGCTGGATTCCAGGGGCCCTCATCCCCAGGTAGCGCCTTCCCCTCACCTAAAAGGGGTAAGGGCTGGGTTTATTGCCTGGTGCCCGAAGCACCTCTCACGGGGAATGCCGATGGAATCTTAGCAATTTTTTTAAACTCGTCGCTACGGGAGCTTTCTGCCTGGCACTCTATTTCAAAATAACCACGTACCTATTTCGGCTTGTTGGGAAGTCGGGGAAAATATTGTTTCTCCCACTCTACCTTGAAGTGTAATCATTTTCTGATGACGCAAGAAGCGATGAATTTTCATTAATATAAATGTGCACGCATGCGCACGCGCGTGTGTGATAAAAACATTGTAGTGTATGATTAAATTATTTATTTATTTATTCGTTTATTTGTTGAAATTCATAATAAATATGTATATAAAAATTAAAAATGTCTTGATGTCTTTTATCTAGTATCGATATATGATGTTACAAATGTATCAATACTAGACAAAAGACATGGAGATGTGAAAGTACACGTGGTATAATGTTTATCGCCGTTGACAATGGACACGGTGACTCAGGTTCATCCTAGACGAAGCTATTTGCATTTCAAAAAGCGCTAATACCTTTGGGAAAGGTATACATCCAACTATTCTTTCTCTAACTATGGACAACTAGTAAGGCAGATTACGGTCTTTGATCTCGGAGAAAGAAAACTCGGAATTCAAATCTGTTACCCCCCCCCCCTAAAAATAGACCTGGTGTCACATCCAATTCGTGCGGAGGGGTTGGTAAATAAATTGATGATGTTACTTAAAAGTTACGGGATTTTTTACCATGGAAATAAAACGAATATGCCCGCTGTTTTGCACATTGATACACAAAGTGTTCTGCTCACAAAAGATAATGGCAAAAGCCCGTACAACTACACTTGAATCTTGGGCTTTGTCTAAATTCCTCGAATTTTGGAGTAGCAACTAATCTAAACATGCCGAATTTACAAAAATAAAGAAGTGTGGCGTTTGAAGGTTTTTTAGCGTCGAGGTCACCAATGTGGGGTTTGAAAGGTATTTTAGGTAGTCGGTGGCTAAGGGCAAGGCTGTGTGCCGTAAGATATCTGACTCCATATTTTGGTTATTTTGCTTTACCCCACGTTGACTGGCCGGTGCAATGCCTTGCCCAAAGAAAGTCCAAAAGAAATATACAAAAAGAAAAGATAAGAACAGATAGGAGACGAAAACATTTCTTTCATACTTTCCTTTATTTACCTGGTGAATGGACTAACCAACGCTACGTCCCAAGACACAGCGTGGTGTCCAAAACACCAGATAGTAAAATCGGTGTTGTCGGTTCGACGTCACTACCCGAAAAGAGAGGTAATTTACTAAGCTTTTTTGCTTAGATGTAGCACAAGGCCGCATGAATTGGGCACCCAATGAGAATTGAACTCACTCGTGTAGGTTTGCTAGTCTACCTTGCTAACCATTACACCACCCGAGGTGCCCCACTACCCGAAAAGAGAGGTCGGTTCACAGAAAACCTGAGTATTTATCTCTCTTCACCGGCTCCAAATTCGCCACTCCCAAAATCCTTCTAATTTTGGCGCGACCGCTTCTCATTGGCTACTTTACATTTTATTATTTTTCTTTTTTCTGATTTTAACCGGATGGATGCGTGGCGACGCATTTATACATTTTGTATCTGGCAGCCGACGAGTCAATATCCGGTTGGGAGTTTTTTCTGTTAATTCCTAAATCGCCACGGAAGCAAAGAAATAATTTGTGACCAATATGGTGATATTATATGTTGTTGAGTTGTATTAATTTGAGTGATTGATTTTAATGGCATGTCAAACTGTCTAGGTTTGTTTTAAACCTTAAAGTTAGGGAATCACATTCATTGGACGTTCGTATTTATATTTTTGGTTGTTTCTTGAAAGTCTTTTGGAATACAGTCCAATCGAATACGAGTAATTTTTAAACTGACCTATTTGACCCCTAGATGGGACCCAAATATACTGTAGTGAATAGAAAAATAAAAATAAAATAAAAATTAATTCTTAAAAGATGCAAAAACTCCAAGAAGCTCCTGACAGGAAGTATGGGCGACGCATGCGCAAAGAAAAGAAACCGTTCCGGTAAAAGAAAGAAACCAGTTCTCTTTCAGCAGTGACTGTTAGGTTGAAAACACCTATATCTTTCTTGCTGGTGTTAGAGGGCCATGTATCCGTTTTCATACGGCACGCTTATTAACCTTTCCACTAGTAGCAGCCGTCTTAGTTACCTGCAACCCATGACTAAAAATACCAAATAATGGACTTATCAAAGCACGACTAAAAACACTGAATTTGGACATTTCTACTCCTGATTCAAGAAAAACGACTGTTCTCAAATAGTCTCGGAAGACATTTCATCACTACAGAGTTCGTGCGAAAATCCCAAATGAAATAAAGTTAAAATGAAAAGATATCTTCCTCTCTCTGCCCTTCTTCCTTATTCTTCCCTTGCAGCCTTGACAGACAAGAAATTTCATCAAAGTTAACATGGGGTTAAGGAGAAACCAAAATGGAGTCAGATATAATAACACCAAAACCTCAAACCCAAACAAACAAACAAACAAACTACGTATCTCCTATTATACTAACCCTTGGGATTAGAGTTGTCCTAGGTGTAATAGCAATGAAGCGATACTCCACACTGCCCAGATCTTCAGAACTAGAGCCTCACCATCAGATGCAGTCTAGTGTCATACCCAAGGCACTCCTTTTTTGGAGGGGAGTGTTTTGCCGCTCTGCAGAGGATACGGTCAGCGTATTCTCAGCCCCACCGATAGGGCGAACGATAATTTAAGAGAAAAACAAAACAAAAATTAATTTATTCTTTATATTTTCTTTTGTTTAAGTGTATTTTTCCCCTATCCTTTTACGCCTCGAAAATTACTTGATGATTTCTGAAATGTTTGGGGTTAATTATTTTATTTTTATTGTTTCATTTGAAAACACTAATGTATTTGTTATCAATACAACCCCTTTCAAAGCTGACCGTTTTAATTTATAACTGTTGAGTTTCATATTCCGCCAAGACAAAAGTGAAAACCTTTTGTGGTCAGTGGTGCTTTCTGAATGGCCCACCTTAGACTTAATTTTTTTTTTATAGTAAAGATCTTTTTACCGAAATAAAAATAGCAACTTTTAACCTATTTCTAAGGCAAATGCTTATGCGTATAGTCTTCTGTTTTGAAAATAGTTGACATACCTTCAACATAAAATTACCTTGAATTTTTTTTAGCAGTGTGGCCTGTCTGATGATGAGCCATCTCTCATGTGACCCGCTACTAGAAAAATGTTTCCTATGCCTTCTTTAAAAACTGCGTACGCCCATCACCATTTTAAGAATAGAAAATTGGCTTGGATGTTTGGTCAGGGAAATGCAATACTTGTGTATGATGAGTTATTTCCCTTAAGTGATAATCTGAGTAAATTAGGTATAAAATTCAAATAATAGATGAAAGTTAACTAACCAATGAAATTAATGCCCCCCAAATTAACGAAATGTTTTTAAGTTACCTTTTGGCATAAGAGCAACGCGCCTACGAAAATCGTTGTCATTCATTTGTGTAACATGTTTACTGTTATATTAGATATGTGCAACCTACAACAGAACTAAACAGATCGGTTTGCTCAGCGCTGCAAAGCAAAAAACAGCGTCTAGTACGTTACCGTAGCTATTGCTTTAAAACTGTTGAATGGGTGTATAGGTGAACATGCCACAGGACACGCATGTGCATTGTGTTACAGTGAACACTTGTTTTAAAGAAAGCCTGTATGTCCAAATCAACAATAGCCTCATCACACTTTTTATTTACCCATCCAATTCTACTTTCTTTCCTGCAAAAAATAAGTGACCGCTGACTCATAGGTAATTGAGAATGATATGAATCCATCTATACTTCCTCCAATTATCGGTAAATAGTAGGGCAGCGTTTTGTTTGTTTGTTTTTTTTTTGTTTTTTTGTTTTAACTTTGGTATGGCAACGGGTCTGGGAGAAGGAAAACTCTGAATTCAAACCTGTTAAACTCTGCTTAAAAATTGACCTTGTCTCGCATCCTCCTCACCCAGAGTGGTTGGGTATATATATATATATATATATATATATATATATATATATATATATATATATATATATATAATTCAGTCATTTTTATGGCTATTATGTAATTTTTTTTCCTTTTTTATGTGAAATTTATTTATAAAAATTATTGAATTACAAAAATGAAATTTTAATTTTTGAATCTTTAATTTAAAAAGAGATTCTTATAGGAATATTTTAAGGGCTTCAAATTAAGATGTTCCATTCTTATTTTCATTATGACGATGGTGATATACTGTACTGTCCGTGTACAACATTTGCATGAGTGCATATTTCTTTTTCATTACATATGTATATTATCTTACCTACCTACCTACCTACCTACCTTCATCGTCCGGATTGGTGCGTGTGTCACTCCAAAGAAGGGGGAGAGAAAGTAAATTAAGTGAAATCTAACCTCCCCACTTGCCTTCGGTATAGCTCACCTGGCGTTCGCTTCTAGTGAGTTGTATTAATCGCCTGGTCCCAGGGAGCTTTCCCCCAGGTAATACCTTAGCAGGACTAAACTTATTGATTGACGGCCGAAGCGCTTCAAAAGGGAAATACCGAGATCAAGCATTTTTTGTGACGACCATGCATGAGTCTCAATTTGTGTGTGCCCCCTCCTCCACTCTAAAATGACTTCATGTCAAATCTGACTTGGTAAACCTCTTCCCCATACCCATGTATATCTACTTTCCCTATATTATATGAATTAGGGCCTCTCTCTGATTTGATTCGACAACTGTCCTAGCCGACTGCTTTCCACTGTGCTCTTTTAATTTCGATGAAATATTACAGCATTATTGTAATTGTCAATAACTTACTTTTTTTCATTACATAAAAAGTAACTATTCAAAAAGCCAAAAAATCGTTTTTTTGTTTTTGTTTTTTTTTTGGTAATTGCGATTTGTCTGTAAAGAAGGGTTATTAGTATTGGTTTAGGAAAGATCTTTAATTGTCAAAGTTTAACTGTATCCTGGTTTGGTTTCTCAGTTTAATGACATATAAACCTTCGTGGGTTATTTAATGTCAAAGCCATCGTTGCACACCTTTCCTGAGAGTATTAGTCCGAAAGTCAACGTTATAGCGTGACTGGAGTTCAAACTCGCTTACTTCGAGGTCGAAGTCCAGCACATTGCACGACAGTATCCTATGACACTAACCTACATCTGGAATTAAGGTTTCTGTTCTGGTGCTCTAGGGAGTGTGGAGCACTCCTTCATTCCCATTACTCTCAGGTCCACTTTGACCGGAGTCTTTGTACCTGTTAGGGTCCCATCTATAAATAAAATAGATCTGTTTTGAAATTATTAGTATTAGATTAGAATACTTGATACCATATAACCAGGCAAATTGTTTGTGTTAAAATTGTTACTTGAAGCTATAATGGCTTATTCGTTACTTGAAATTATAAAACTATAAAATTGTGTGCAAACAGATTTATTATTAAATTGGAATAGTTATATAGCGTTTGGGAAATTGTTAATTTCTCTAACACTATATTTTTTAGGCAACACAAATGAATGACGAAACTTTTCTTTAACAACACAACAAAGAAAGTTTTTTATTTGCAGCATTGAATATGGTTTGCTTTTGGTGCTGCAAGACTCGTGGAGTTTAGGCTTGTTAGTGTTGGAGAAGAAATGGCGTAGCGAGATGTTGAGAGGGCAGCGTGTGTTGCTGGACGTGTGAGGGATTGTGTTTAGAGTCACCGTGTATTTTTGTATCAGGTATTTGGGGGAGAGTCTGCGTTATCTCCATTAATGTGGACCAGAGGTGAAAAGGGAACTAGTGTTGAGAGCGGAGTTACCCTCAGATCGACATAGCCAATTTTTGGGGTGACATGAAGTGGTGCCTGTGGAAGGCATGCTGAATGCATCCAATTCATATTCAACTGGGATTCCTCGTAAGGAATGCATAAATTAGATGGTCCCCTCGTTGAGTGTCCATGTTGCTGCTGCTGGTGTTGCTATGTTAAAAAGCATCGCTAAGCAGGGATGGTCAGAGGAACGTCTGTTCTGGTCGCAGTCTCAATCCAAAGAGAGTGGGTTTGGCCGCTCACCCGTTTTGCAAACCGGAAATGAAGGTCCGGGCTGAATAGGATAAGTCATCCTGATTGGGTGAAATTAAGTGTTGAAATAAATTGAGCGCCAAACCAAAATACGAGATTTTCCTCTTCTCTACAGTTACTTTAATCCATATAATTGTGTATAATTTTTTAGTATTAAATAGGAATACTTGAAACCATACAACTGTGTGGAAATTAATTGTATTGGTACACTTGATATCATATAACTGTTTCTTTCGTTTCTTTGTTTTTTTTAATGGCATATCAACATTCGTGGATTATTTAATACCAAATCTATCCTTTTAAAAGAACAGCAGTGATATTATTTAAGCCGTAGCTTGGTCATGTAACGGTGTGAAAACAAATGATTTTAGGCAAAAGTGCAATAAAAATGCAATGGAACCTTGAAAATATTATTATGTTTACAAACATACCTTTACAAATGAATCGCGTTTCGGTATTTGATAACCCACAAAGAGTTAATACACCGTTAAACAGAGAGACAAAGCCAAGAGTTTAACAATGTAGAATCACCAATGTAAACGTATTTATTTGGATGTAACTATTTATGTCTTGAGTTATATAATGTAAGTTGGTTGGTGCCTTATGGAAATCAAATTAAGAAGAAGCAAATAAAAAAAGGTAGAGATGTTAGAATACAGTGACAAATCTATAAATATCAGCATTTTGTAACCTCACTAATTTACCGAAGACATATCAGTAATAAGATACCGGGCTCAAGACTGGTTTAACATGTAAATACCATAATTATTTGTATAAAAGACGCACCATTTTCCCCAATTTTTCAGCCCCAAAATTAGGGTGCGTATTATATACGAGAACTATATAATTAACTTTTTCCCGGCTACATGCCTCACCATATTCAGGATAGGATGACCGATAGTAAGTTATATCTATCGTCAAAGTAATGAATTTTACAACGTTACAGAAAAATATCCACTGGAATGTGTGTTTGTTTTTCCTAACGTTGCATTTATGTGTGAACATATCAATGAGTTTGCTCTAAATTCTGTGTAAATTTTGTGTTTTTATACATAATATAAACTATATCAATGTATTTATTTTTAGTCAGTAAAAACCAATAAAAAGTTTAACGAATGCTAAATTAAGCTGCTACAAATTCTACAAAGTCAGTGCGCATTATACACGAGAAGTTTTTTTCCTAAATTTCGTAGTTCAAATTTAAGAGTGCGGGTTATACATGAGTTTATGTTATACACATAAGAGTTGCTCTCTGTCATGGCAAGATAAAAAGTGGGAGAAAATTTCTCCTATTTTATACCTTTTTATATAGGTAGTAAAAAAGTAAGTAAAGTTGGTGACCTTAGTCGAGGGTGACCCTAAGGTTCCCTTTTCAATAGCTACTACACCGAGGTGTAGGGGAGGGCGCTCTTCTGTTCCCGGGATTGCCCCAATTTACCCTTGATCCTTACCTTATAATGCTGTGTGTTAAGCAAGGCGGCATCTAGTACCATTTGTTGAGTCTTTGGTATGACTCGACCTGGGATTGAACCCCGGTCTCCTGGACCATTGGCGAACACTCTACTCATTTGGCCAATATAATTGTAAGCAAAATTTTTCCTGCTTAAATCTGTACTAGTGGCTAACAAATTTTCTTTCTTTTTTATTCTATTTTACTTGGTATTTACCTATTAAAGAACCTATCTAAATGAAACCCGGTGATAAGATGGTTCTGTATGAGTTTCATTGTTCTACACTTAGTGAAAATATATAGAATTATTATCTAATTTGATTTTGAATACAGTGAATGTTTGATATAAGTCATAACACATACATACATTAAATTTCCCTGAGATTGATGCAGTTAAAGATGGTGGAATGCAGTGACTAGTCTATAAATAGTAACAAGTTTTCAATATTTTGTTTAAATTTTGAATATTATTTTCATATTATATTCCGTTTTTAAATTTAAAAATTTTACAGACAGAATCATTTTGATGGATCATTTCATTAGATTTTAGACGATTATTTTTATTTATACATTTAAAAAATGAAGTTTACTTTTTTCAATATTTAAAAAATGAGATATTCTCTTTCAATATTTTATAGAGAAAAGGCTAATAGATATTTTAGTAAATAGAAGAGGAATTTTATATTAGACACCAAAACAGAACTAATTTCTCAATTACTATTAAATACCATGTTTAATTAACTAGTAAATTAGATGTGTATCAGACAAACAAACAGTAAAATTCCAAAGATATCTTTAAACCCATGAAAGATTAGATATGTTTTGGAAGAAAGTCAAAGCATTGAAAAATGAATTACTTTTGCCCAAAATATTGTTTATCATGAAGTTTTAAACGAGTAAAATATCATTTTCCAGTTGTTTAGTTTATCTAATTTATTAAATTTAATGTATTTCAACATTTTTTTGATATCATTTGAGATGTAAATGTCTACATGCAAATTAAACAACACAGGTTAAGCAAAAATATTATTTATTCATTAAAATTTGTATGAGGAATTCAAAACTATGTGAATTCCTATTGGCGACACGAAACAGACTAAGTTCCCATAGTGTAACAGTTTAAGTGCTGAAGTACGCCCACCAGCAAGCAAGTTCGAATTCTAGTCTCTTTCGGACTGTAGGAAAGATGTGAACCCCTTATATTACCTGCTATGGGTTAAATAGTTTCAGTACTTTTATTTTTATAATCCCCCCCCCAAAAAAAACATTGTATATACTCATGGAATCGATGAATACAGAACATTTTCATGATTCTGGGGTGTTTTAAGTATGTTCATGAAGTGTCGAAATTTTTGGGGTCGTTACCAAAATCCGAGTTTAAAACAATATAACAAAACAAAAAACTACTGGATGTAAAGGTCCCAATGCTAAAATAAATAAGTCTGAGCTAAAAACAAACGAGACACTTATTACACAAGTTACAAATGCTTTATTCTATAAAGCGGACAAAACAGACTACAGCTAGGACTGCAAAACATAAAAAGCAACGTTAGAAATAGGATAAAAAAAATTACATGTCTCTCACTTCCCTGTGAGTGGCTGAAACCGGCTCTCCCTTTTTTCTTTCTTACTTGGAGAAAGCTAAAAATTTCTTAGTTCATGTTGTCTGTTGGGAAAGTTTGTAGCTTAGTCGGAGGCTTCTTTTCGTTTCTTTACTCTTTTCTTTTTTCTTTCTTGTCTGCGGGGAAAGAGTGTAGGTAAGTCGTAGACTTCTTTTTCTTTCGTTTCTTTACTGTTTTCTTTTTTCTTTCGTTGTTGTCTGTGGGGAGATATTGTAGTTTAGTTGGAGACCTATTCTTTTTTCTTTCGTTTCTTTACTCTTTTCTTTCTGTTTTCTTTCTTTTCTTCGTTCTTTCTGTTCGGAATCTACAGGTCCTTTAAACCTGAATTATTCCGGTTTGTTTTTCCGCGAGATAGCTAATAAACAAATTGGCAACTTCTAGTCAGCACGTCTCAGAGATTTACCTGTCTCTCTGATTGACCATAAAAGTGTGCTTCTACTCAAAAATTTCATGGCCTGCACCTCTCAGAAAGCACCTGTCTCTCTGCGAGGCCATTTAAAATAAACTTCTGCCACGAGCTATCTCCGGTATGTCCTCACCCTACGGTGTGTTATCGTGAAAAAAGACCGAAATTTTTACCCTTTTCTTCCATTTCCAAAAAAAAAAAACCTTGACTTTTCCCCCACCACAACAGTAGCAGCAAGCCTACAACGCTTTGACCAATCCGATGCCAATGAGAGCAGCCCTGTCTCCTTCTGCCATACTCAAGGTGGGTGAAAAAAAACAAACTTTACAATCATCTACTCTGTAATTAGAATAGCAAACCGTTGCTGTTCTCTCAGTGAACAAGTCCTTCTCCAAAAATGTTTTTTACAGAAGAGCAATTGTGGTATTTTGGTATATGCAGCGTGGATGTTAGTATAGTTGAATTTATTATTGGGTCAGCAAATATGGCTACCTAGGTCCCTACTGAACTAGCAAAAATACGCTGGCGACCGCTCTCCTCTTCTATTCCCCCTTTTTTTGGGGGTTTCATGCTCAAAGCATGTATTTCCATTAAGTCAAATGTATGTGGATTTCATAAACGATTTCACAAGCTTTCAACCATCTTTTCCGATACTGGTAGTCATCTAGAACCTTTTCCTCTGCACAGACAGCCTTTCTCTTTAAATCTTTTTATACCATGTCCAAATCTAAATTGCAGTTGGTGCACTTATAGGGAATTCTTTCACAAATACATGCTGCATAATCTTATTCAACCATGTTTGATCAAATTCTAACACACGAAATGCCTTTCTTTTCCAGTAAAAGGCATTTCTCTACCCGGAGGAAAAATATAAAACATTCAACATATAATTTTTAGTTGTTTTTGCGCCTGCTGTTAAAATTTGAGATCATTCGAACGAGAATTGATCAAGATTACGAAATAATATCTATTTTTCTGAAACACTTTGAATATAACAAAATATTATGTAATTTTGTATATCATAATGAAACCGTTATTTTGAAGAAAAACAAGGTGAGATAAAAAAAAATAATAGTTTTATTAAAAAAGATTAAAGAACAATATCAACTATTGAACATTATTTAAGGATTAACAGAAACAACATAAACACAAAGTCAGATTTGACATGAAGTCATTAGGGGGAGCACACAAGAATCGAGACTCATTTGTGGATGTCACAAAAATGCTTGATCCCCCAGCATTCCCCTTTTGGGGCTCCTCAGACGCAAACGACAAACTTAACTCTGCAAAGGAGATATTGCTTGGAGGGAAGGCCCCTGGGGCAAGGCGATCAATTTACAATAACTCTCCTGATACGAATACCAGATGGGCCCGACCGGTGGCAGATCAGTAAACATGAAGAAAACAAATAAAAGAAAATATGTCCCTTGCTTTATTTTGTAGCCAAACTAATCAACAAATAATATATAAAAAAAGATCAAATTTAGTCCCCCTAACATCCTTAAACTTTTAGCTTAAGTTATAAAAGTGTTTCATACCTGAATAAGATCTCTATTCCCTTTATCTACAGGTTACAAAAGGATTTTTCCTCTAGATTCTCATTTCCTGAGTTTTCAGTTTATTTAACCCAATTTGTGTTAAGAAATCATTTCTTTCTGAGTCACCACACCTGAACAACTTTTATCTTTTTTTTTTTTTTAATTTGTTCAGCTCGGCGTAGGCTATCATAGAACTTTTCCACCTTTTAAGGAAATTAGACCTCAAACCTCAGCGTCCCGCCCTGCCGGGAGTATTATAAAAATTGTTTGATTAAGCAAGTTCATAGCAGGAATTCTTTATTCAAAGTGTCAAAAACGATTTCAAAAATAGATAAACGCAGTGTGTATTATTCATTTGTGTAACGCTTATCTACCGCACTAGAAGAATCCGCTACATAAAGATGGGCGAATTGCCCATCTTTATGTAGCGGACTCTTCTAATGACGTAGGAGAAATAGAATTTTCTGTTATTTTATTTATAAATTAGTTTTGCAGTTGCATCATATCTGAAAAAGATTATGTCGTTCTGCATTTTCTAGTTTATGTTCAATACTTCCTGAAGATGAAACTCTTAACTAAAGAGGTTCAAATGGCACGAAGGTAAAAATGATCTTCTACTTAAGCTGGAAAACTCACATTCACGAATATGATTGAATTTGTGTTTTCATTTTTAGAAAAGGAACTAAATAACATGTTTACATATTGCCTCGTGTTACTACAACAACGGGTTTTCTCATTATTCAACCCGCTAGTCTCTTTGTAATACAATGTGTTGACGTAGAATTGTTATGCACAATAAACTCAAGGTGCCCTCCGAAAATAATACCTCGTATTTATTTTAACCGGGCCATTCGCATAATGGTTAGAGTGTTCGCCAATGTTCCGGGAGACCGGGGTTCAATCCCAGGTCGAGTCATTCCAAAAACTAAAAAAAAAAAAAATGATACTTGATGCCGTCTTGCTTAATACTCAGCATTTTAAGGTAAGGATCAAGAGTAAAGTGGAGCAATCCAGCGAAATGAAAAGCACCCTCCCCTACACCTCGGTGTAGTAGCTATTGAAAAGGCGGCCTTCAGGTCGTCCTCGACTACGGTCGCCAACTTTTACTTTTATTTATTTTCACAGAAACAACAAGAAAAAAGAAAAAAAGATAGCGAGAGGACAATAACACAGGTGGATAGAGCAAGTTTTCAGCTACAAAATTATATTTTGCCACATAGTAATTACCTCCATATACGATACATTTTCATTAGTGATGGGAGAAAAATGCGCAAGCGGAGGCGACCAGCTTTTTGACAGTTTCCATCGACATTATTCGCACCAATGAGCTGGTCAAAGCATTTTTCATTTCTTGGGTTGGCAGTTATATTGAACGTACCTGACACTATTATTGAAATGCATTTTCCACACGTTCAGTCGGCTAGGACTGTAGAATAAGCCTATTGCATCACTGCATAAGGGTAAGCCCCCCTACCCACAAAATAAATAAATAAACGAGTGTCCTGGATACGACACTAAACCATCTGATGGTTAAGCTCCAGTCCTGGAACTTTGGGAATATGAAGTACCCCTTCATTGTCATTATTTTCAGGTCCTCTCTGACCTGGAGTGATGGTACATGTTAGGATCCTATCTATAGGCCAAATAGAACTATTTAGTCATTTACTATACTTGAAACCATTTGACTGCGTGCAAACAATTTCAAATTGAATCATTAGTATTATATACCAATACGGTGTGCAAACGAATGGATAATGTTGTATAGAATTATTAGCGATAAATAGCAATACTATTTTACTGGATACAAACAAATAAGCTGAATTGAATTAGATTGGATAATTTATAAAAAGAATTACTAATGTTATATAGCAATACTTGAAACCATTTAACTGTGTCCAAACAAATGAGCTCTGGCTCGTTCAAGAATGTTATCTACAAACTATACGTTTACAAATCATATATTTAATGTATATGTATAAATAGGGTTTGGAATTAAATAACCTCCAAGAATTGATATGCCATGGAAGACAACCAACCAACCAACTTTATCCATCACCTGTGCCCACATACAGTTTTTGGTCTCCGTAAACGTTCCGAAAACATCGAAATATGTCAATGGGCTACAGGCACATTTTTCTTTCCTCGTGGACTAACATAATGACACACCACTGCTTTCATGTCAGATGTCATTTTGTCAGATTGCCATTCAGCTTTTATTTGTTATAAAGCAAAAAAAAAAAAAAAGTATAGATTATTGATAGTAAAAGTCTGCCATTACTCTCATACCACTAACATACGCTTCTGACATCTTTTATAAGTGCGGCATTTGAATTCCTGTTCGTCACTGATTGGTTATAAAGAAAAAAAGCGTTTTTATTGCGGAACAATGTTATGCTCCCTGTATCTTTTGTTGTTTCAGTGGATATAAATAAGAATCTTTACTTTTGGAGCGTCGCTCGTATATTGAGTTTTATATGAAAATTATTTTTTTTATTTTGAAGTTAAAAATTGAAGATATTGAATACCAAGGTATTTTATCTCCACATTATATTTATACTAAGAATATTGTTTTAAATGAACTTTTAGGTTTTGAAAATAAACTTTTAAAGTGTGACAATATGAACTCTGCCACTTATAATTCGCGAATAATATTGTAGCAGCCACAGATCTATTTCCTTTCGCGAATCAATGCCCCCGCTAAGAGAGTCGGTCACTCACTGACCAGTCAACTGGCAGAGCGCATTAATTCCTTCTTTCTCCCAAGAACTATTTTTCTAGTCCCTTTTGGTAGGACGGACAAAGTCAGAGAGCCATGAACCAGCAGTAGAAATAGATCTCTCTCACATGACTGCCACTGATTCCACTTGGAACCCTCCGCTGAAGAAAACGCTGCTGCCAGCTTCACACATGCTTCCTACAAACCAAGGACCAACATACTGACCAGTGACACCAAAGGGACACTTTCTCACTCTCACTCCTTTCCGCCTGCTACTATAATAAACCTTTCTTTGTTTTGTTGTTAAAAAGAAGTTTCGTTATTCATTTGTGTTGCCTAATAATTTATGGTGTTAGAGAAATTAACCATTTCCAGAAACACTAAAATATAAACAAATAATCAGACCATAACTGACGACAATCTAATATGAAATTCTGTTACTTACATCAGTATTAATCTGTCAATGTCTTGTGATTCAAATACAAACGGACGTAGTACATAATACATAATCAAAGCTACGCTTGAACGACCAAAAGATGATTCGCTGGAGATCAAATAAAGGTGGTCGGAAATTCAGTTCATCAACTGCAACAAAACTTGACCAGGCTGACATGCTACAACCTGAGTGTAGAATGCGACTTTTTTCCACTGTTAACAGTTTTGCTGTTTCTCTCAGAATTTTATTTAAGAATACAACACACTGTCATAGAATTTTGGTGCCGGACATTCAATCTAATGTCCTCCTGTTGGCGTGGCTTAGAAATACACTGATTGTAAGACCCTCCTCCTAAAAAAGAGTGTCTTGGCTATGACACTAAACTGCATCTGATAGTGAGACTCCACTTCTGAAGATCTGAGAAATGTGGAGTACCTTTCATTGCCATTACTCTCAGGTTCACTCTAACACGGAGTAGTAGTACTTCTTAGGAACCAATCTATGGGTCAAATAGATCTGTTTGAAAAGTATTCTTATTCGATAGGACCATGTGCAAAAACAAAAAAAAAGGGGGGGGAAACAAGTATGATGCTAAACTGGACCTGATGGTGAGGCATCGGTTCCAAAGGTCTGGGTAGGTTGGAGTATCCTTTAATTGCTATTTCTCTCAGATTGACTCTGACCCGGATACTGTATGCAAACAAATGATTATAATTAAATGGGAAATATTTACTTGAAACTCCACCACTGTATGAATTGTTAGTGTTAAATAAGAGTACGTGAAACCTTAAATCTGTGGGCAAATTATTTGTATTAGAAAGGAATGCTTGATATAACTGTATGCAAACAAATGATTATAGAAAAATAAAAAAGAATTATCAGAAAAATGCAATGTAACATTGAAAATAGTTATTACAATAAAAAATTAACTAGTCAATCAAATTTCGGCATGAAATAGTCTATCTATATGCCGTTTAACAAATAAAGCAGACGAGACTAAAAACTAAACCTCTTTAACAACGGCATAAAAAAATGCAAATATCAAGGTACAATAAACACGATTCCTTAACCTCTTGACATAAAATAACCCGAGATGAGTTGCCATGCTGTTAAAATGAATGAATCAATCAAACTAATGTTGCAAGATCGCAATATCCAACCTCTCAAAACATAGTTCCTTCACTTATAAATAATTTAGTTTCAAAGTACGAGTATATCATATTTGTTTTTGTTTAACTAACCCTTGCCTTTTGGGAGAATTACTACTTGGGAAAATGGAGTTAGCTTTTTTCTTATTGCTCGCTGAGGCTGACCCTGTCAGTATACTTAAAAATAATGTTAATTTCAAAAGTTGTAGTGAGTTTAGTAATACGTGGCCACTCACATATCCGCTAACCGTCACTGTAAGAAGATATGTTTAAATTAAAAGAAAGTTTCATATTCTTTGGCTGTATTGTCATCAGCCCAAATTGCGTAACCTTAAACTCAAACCTACAGCGGATGGAAATACAAATTGTACCTGATAAAATTACACGTTGTCGTCTGTTCCTTTGAATTTTAACTCGATATACAAAGAAGTGTGACGCCACAATTAGCTGTGAACTTTCCTGAACGGACATTAATTCTAAACAGAAATTTTTATTACAAAATAATGATATAATAAAAAAAAGGAACAAAAAAGGCAGTCGTTTCTGATTCACAATTCCAGTCGAATAGAAATGAAAAGAGAACGATCAATATTGTTATCTTTTATTTTACTTTTAAGATTAATATTCATAAAGTATTGAAAACAAGAAAATACAAAGTAAAATAAAGTTTTTTGGAGGAGGAGATATTAGTAAATAGAAAATCTGAAGTCTATTACATTTTCGAGCCGTTGAGAATCTTGCTTTATTTTTTTTTTTTTTAGAAAAAAATTCGTTTGATTATTTTTAGAAATTCTTAGCTCTACCGTGCTCAACCGCAAAATTGTAAATGTCTGCTGATAGATGGGATGTTAGAAAAACAACATGAAGTATCACTTATGAGAGGAATACGCAAGATTTTTGCATTTTCTGGAATCCAATACAATCAAATGATAATCGTGCTGTGTTAGCTAGGGACCAAAGCTCGGATAACGCCCGGCGGGCAAAAGTTTCATGAGCACGACTACTTTAATCACCTCATGACTGTTGATTGTGCTGTGCCAGTGGTCTATGTAAGTGACTCTCTATCAGAATAACACCTTGGCGCACTCTAAGGTGAATACTGTCTCAAATGAGTCCCCTTCCCTAATTTTTGTAAAATCGGATTCTTAGTTGCAAAATAGATTGTAATCAAAATGAATTTTTCTTAAAAAAGAAAGAAAAAAAAAATGGCAAAGAAGATATTTTCGCCATGTATTTTCAATGTAAATACAATCATTTAGATGTTTCCGTTGTTGCTGCTTTTTCATCCCTGAGGTTTCTATGATGTGTGTCAACCAGGACGTAATCTTTTTTGTCCGCTGGGGGAAATTCGAGCTGTTAACTTACACATGGCCTGGTTCAAATCGGCCCGGAAATCGACTTGCTTGAAAGTCGTATGCTATCGCCGATTGGTCGGAAAATATTTTATCATCCTTATTGTTTTTCTTACGTTTGTCTCGGAAGTGGTTTGTTTTTGCCATATGAGTGATAGCTGTTGAGGTGGACACTTCCGATTGGATTATAAAAAGAAGTTCTGACAGGTTACGACACTTGTTTTATAAGGATTTTCATGGGGTATAACCTTTCTTGGGTTATTTAATGCGAAAATCCACCCTTTTACGAGGACAGCAGTGGTACTATTCAACCCATAGCTGGGGAGGGGGGATAAGGGGGTTCATACCTTTCCCAAGGGTATTTGTCTGAAAGTGAACGTAATAGCACATCTGGAGTTCAAACTCGCTTATTGCGATTTTGTAGTCCCTCACTTTAACCATTACACCACAAGGACATCACCTTCTAAATAGCATCAGTGATTTACAATTTAAAAAGATAGAAACATTGCAGAAAATATAATTTGTGCCTCTAGAAGGGATAAAAAGGTAAGTTTTATAAAGGTAAATATTTCTAAGCGAGGTAGTAACAAATATACAAAACAAAAAGATTTACATGAAGTCATGCTTTAATATTGGAGTGTGTTAAAATTCTTGATGTTTTTTAAGTTCAAATGAGGAAGATTCTTGGAATGATTGTAGAGTTATTTCATATGAAGTCCAACAGGAACAGTTGAAAGGTGCTTTGAAATGGTGAGGTCAATCAGAGTGTATAGAAATGGTTAGATTGATCAAAGTACGTTAAAAGATTGAATCAAAATCTGGGCAGCAGACAAGTCAAATTGTAGTAAATTGAGAAGAGAAATTATATATTTTTTTTATTACTGTGTTGGGGTTTTCTTAAGAAAATTAGAATTTCTTCCTTTTAAAAATCATGTGTATAAAAGTTGGATTTTATCAATTATCCACTTTCTTTTTCAATCATATAAAGATGTAGTTTGGGTTTTGAGAAATTTATATTTTTCTTTTTTTAAGAATTGCATATATAAATGTTTTAGAGAATATCCAAATTATCTTTCAAATCACATAATCATGTGGCCTTGTCAGTTCTTTTTTTTTTTTAACTTTTTATATTGCATACAGTTGATAATTTGAGGTACTCACGGTGTATCATTGTAGAAAAGAGGCATGGTGACCTGAGTTCAAATCCTGGATGAAGTTATTTGCATTTCACATAGTACTAATATCCCTGCAAAAGGTATGCATCTACCTATTCTCTCTCCAGGTATGGGTAAATAGTAGGGCTGTCTGGGCTCTTTAATCTTGCTATAGCAACTGGTTGAGGACAAAAAAAAACCTAAATTCAAATCTGTTAAACGACTTAAAAATTGACATTGTGTCACATCCTGCTTGTGTGGAGAGATTAGTAAATATAAACATCTAGTTGGTAACTAGAGAAAGACTCTAAACATCATTATTCTCTTTAGATTGTTTTGGAAGTTTCAATGTCTGTGACTCAATTTGGTGTATGACTATCTCCAAGGTTCTAAATCTTTGTGCCTTGGCTCTGACATTATTTATCCCTTCTCCACAGTGTTTGAATGTGACACAAGATTGGTTTAATGTGAAGTGTCTCACAGGAAGCAAACTTCTTGTGGAGCAGGTGCAAAAATTACTCATGTATTGTTTGTATTGAATTTATTTTTTGCCTCCCCCTATCAAACTAAGATAGGCACAAGGTCCTTTTTTAATGTGAGATGCCATGTAGGAAACCAGTCTCCCACAATGGCAGGTTTAAAAATTGCTTGCACTTCTGTTGTCATTCTTCTTGTAGGGCATCTCAGACACTAGGCAATAAACCCACCCAGAAAGCAGGTATTGCTTGGGGTGATGGCTCTCCCGGAACCCAGTCAAAATCTTTTAATGCATCTCAACCTTTTGGCACAGATACCTCACTTTGATCATAGCCAAAAGGCCATACTGATAATTTTTGAATCTTTTTGCAATTATGTCAAACTTAATAGAAGCAAAGAGAAGAAAATGTATTTTTTAGTATTCAAAAATATGTTGTGGAGGTTTCTGTTTCATGGTAGAATAAGAATTGATGTCACCAGTGAGTAAAAGAAGTTGAAAATAACCTAAAAATTAACAAATAAAAAATCCATTTATTATCAATAATGTCTTTGGTTTAGATTTTTAAGTGTTAATATTGAAGTCTGTGGGTGCAGACAAGTTATGAGAGGTTGTTTGGCACTGACATCTATGTACTGACATCTATGTTTGTGTCTAAATGTGTTTTTATAAGTTAGACAGAAGTTAATTCTGCTGTGACTATCTGCTTTCATTTCCTGAAGAGTAAAGTGAATTTCAAACATGGCTAAGCTCAGCAAAAATTGTTAGGTTGTTAATAATTTGTTTCATTTGTTTGCTTGTGCATGTTTGTTATGTATGGATTCCTAAGCTAATGAGTCAATCTTGATTAAGCTAGCCATGGGAACTCCTTTCACCTCACCTTGTGAATTAATGCTATTTCTTTTGGGGAGGGTGTGTGTGATATCCCCACCAGCACCTCAGAGTTTCCCAGGACATTTTAGCTTAAAATTGATCTGGAAGGTTTATTTAATTCAGAAAGCAAATAAAATTGGCACCCACAAGAGTACCCCCTACTCATAAGATGGGGTGGGGGGCTTTGACTTTTTTGGAAATAAATTAAGACAGGACTCATTTGTAAAGAAAACAAATAGAATTAATTTTTTTCAACAAAATGTCCTTTAGTATATCATTTTTATCTTGGATAACACTCTGTCCTTCTGCTTGTAATATATATTTTTGGCACCAAGCCCTGAAAGGGATAAAACTAGTTTGGGATTGTCAATTTATCAAAACTTATTTAATGTAGACTTTTGCTACAAATTTTAGTCAATTTCAAAATTGAATTATAGGTTTGATTTCTTTGTTTAATGGCATATCAACTTTCATGGGTTATTTAATGCTAAGGCTATCCTTATAGAAGAACAGTAGTGATATTATTTAGCTCATAGCTGTGGGGATAAGGAGGTTCATATTCCCAAGAGTATTAGTCTGAAATTGAATGTAATAACTTGACTGGAGTTAGAACTCACTTACTCCAAGGTTGCAGTCCAGCACTTTAGTCATTATGCCATAAGGACTTCTTCCTTGAATTATAGGAGTAATGTATATGTACTATTATTTCAGCATATGTGATCCTATAATATACTTTTTATATCATCTTTTCATATTCAAAAGCCAATATTCATATATTGAGAACTTTACTCAGCTTGATTTAACTTGCTATAGGGCTGCATATGTTGTACAAGAGGAATGTGTTGCACCAGTCTTTTAAGAAAGGAACAATTGCCTGCCTTGAAAATCAGCATACAAACTCCTGGCTTTTTACTTAGCTACCTGGAGTAGAACAGCAACCCCTGACATTGCTAGAAAATACTCAACTATCAGACTTTCTTTCTCTATCTACCTTTCTGTGAGTGTCTGTGTATATTCAAGTAATTGATAGTCTATAGAGTCACTTACATTTAGAAACTAATGGAAGCATTTGTGGTGTAATGGTTACCATCATAGGAAATGGACATGGCAACCTGAGTTCAAATCTTGGATGAGACAGTTTGCATTTCACATTGTGCTAATACTCTAGAGAAAAGTATGAATCCAATTGTTCTCCTTCTAGCTATGGGTAAATAGTAGGGCAAACTGGGCTCTTTAACCTTGGTATAGCAACCAGTCTAAGAGAAGGAAAACTTTTAATTTAGACCTATAAACTCTGCTTAAAAACTGACCTTGTGTCATATTCTGCTTGTGTATAGGGGTAGGTAAATATATACATTAAGAGACTAATTTGTTGAATCTTACCCTCCTCTCTAAACTTAATTTCTTCTAGCAAACTTGCTTTACTCTCATGTAACCTGTTTTACTCTCTCTTTCTCTCTCTTCTCCAGCACTCTGATTCACCTAGCTTACCATCTCTCTTTTTGCCCCTCTTTACCCCCAACATGCTACTCCAACCCCTTCTCATACTCCCCCATCATATAGCAAATATTTTAATCGTCTTCTTAACAGGCTTTCCCACTCAACAACTGTAATGATACTTCTTTTTTCTCTGAACAAATGTTGGCTCACTAAACCATTTGATAACATTCTTTCCATTCATTTGAGGATTGGGTTTAGTCCTCAGACCAATATGAAGTGGTCTAGTGTACCATTTCAAGTGTTGGGTTGGTAAGGCTCATTGCCAGGAAACTTACCTTGAGTAGGTGGGGGGAAACAAACACCACTTGCTAAAAGGTATAATGGAATTTATTTAGATGACCAAGTAGAAGATTTTGATTGAGATAGTTTTGTTTTACTACAAATGCCTCTCAAATGTGGCAACTGTTGGGTTGTAAGAGACTGAGAGATACTATATGCAAGTCTCGCTAGATACAAATCAGATTTGGTAGAAACACATCAACAAAGAGTAAATGAACAGAGATTTGATTGTGTTAATGAGCAACTTAGAAAATTAATTGTTTCCAACTTTATTGAAAAAATTTAATGATCAGAGACAAACAATGACAACTTATATAAGGGGTGTGTAAATGTTCAATGCATTTTTTCTTTTTTTTTTTTGAAAACTAGAGACAGACTACAGGGGAAAACTGTTTTGAGTATTCAGTGTTTATTTATCATCTGTTGAGAAAATAAATGGTGCTGGACAAGATGTATGTGCACATTGTTCCTTTACAAATTGGGCAAAGCATTTGCAGAAATGAGAAAATAAATGATGAAGATTATGAAGATGGTTCAGTTAGAGGTAGTACATGTGAATAGGACAAATTAGAAAGGTAGAAACCACTATAATTTGAAAGTGATGACTTTTTTGGATGATGACCCTTATCAGTCAATGTTGGAATTGGCTAAAAAAACTTTGTCAATCACTTAACTGTTCTAACACATTTCAATGTAATGGAAAGAATCAAAAAGCAGGAAAATTGTTTCCACATGAAACATAGACTTGCATTTGATCACCTGCATTTCACTTCTTACCAGATAAAAAAGATTACCAGTGGAGTTGAAAAGTGGGTTCACTATGATCATACAAAGTGCTGAAAATCATAGCAGAATCCAGAATAGCCTCGAAGATCAATAGGAAAACTGAACCTTTTCCTCACCCTATCAAAGAGGCTTAGAATATGCTGACTCTATCCTGAGTCAGAGTAAGATTCCTGCAAAGACATGTTCTGGGTATGACAATAAAATGCATTTGATGATAAAGCTCTTATTTTAGAGATCTGGAGAGTGTGGTGCATCCCTTTATTGCCATTACTCTCAGGTCCACTCTAACCCGGAGTGCTAGTACCTGTTAGGGTCATGTCTATAGGTTAAATAGATCTGTTTAAAAATCATTCATATTTGATTGGACCATGTGCAAAAAAAACAAACTCTTGAAACTACTACACAAAAAGTGTAAATATACAATAAATGTGATTTCTTAACCTCTAGGTATAAAATAACCCTAAATGGGTTGACATGCCATTAAAATCAATCATGGATCTTTTTAGAAAATGTTATTGTTCTGAACTTTATGGGATACGAAAGGTATTCTCAGTTACAAATTGCTCAAGCCAGGTGAAACTGTTACTGCAAAAAGTTATAGTTATACCTTTCAAAGTTTTACTGTTGCAGTTGTAGTTGAAAAAAAAAAAGAAAAGAAAAGAAAAGAAGGCAAAAAAAAGAAAGCAAAACAAGCAAAAAACTTTTATTGGTTTTTCTTCTCACACAAAGCATATTCACAAGATTTAGTGCTGTTAAATTATTATCTATTTTGATCAATGCAACATTCTTCATCTGTTAAAAATTTTAAAATGTCATCAGTGTCCAAATTTTCATTGACAAATTTATTGCATTGAAACTAGAATTTTTTTAATGAAAATTGAATTCAAAACCTTCTAGAATGTCAGCTTAGGGTCATCAGCTTGTTTGCATATCAATTTGTACTAATGTTATTGGGAAAAGCATGAATCCTCACAGCTATGGGTAAATAGAAAGGCAGATTGGGTTCTTCAGTTTTAAGCAACTAGTATAGCAGAAGAAAAACTCTGAATTCAAACTAGGTTTACTCAATTTAAAAATTAACCTTGCATCACACTTGCTGAGGGCAAAAGGGTTGGATAAACATTTATGGTCATAGAAAGTTAAGGAAAAAATATATTGATGACTAATAAAATAAATGTATTTACTATTATTAACTAATTTTAATAAGAAAATACTTGAAACTTTTGTATACACTTAATATATTTAAGTTTATGCCAATTGAATAAAACATATATTGCATGTTATGTTAGCTGTCACACTGAATGGCTGATATATATATATATATATATATATATATATATATATATATATATATATAATAATGATAATAAATAAATATATATTATATATATATTTAATCCATGGAAAATATTGTTCTGCAACCTAAGGTTTCTTGAAGTTTATAACAACATTTGTCACGCAGTTAAAAAGATGGAATGAAATTGAAAATCGAAAATGCAACAAAATACAGACAAAATCAAAAATTCGACAAAATACAGACAAAAACCCGTTAAGATTTTGTTTGTGTGTGGTTGTAAGTATGTGTGTGTATATGGGTGTGAGTGTATGTGTGAGTGTGTGAATGCGTGTTTTTAAGTTAAGTCAGGCCAGGAGCACTCTCCATATTATATTGCACTTGGTTCGACACATAACCACATAGTGACTTACTGATGACCAACACTCTCATAATATATATATATATATATATATATAAAACCTTAGTCAACATCTGTATAAAAGGTGATTTTGTCATTAGTTTTTTTGTTCATCCACCTGAGGGAACTAGTTGGTGTTTTTTTGAAATGAAGTTTGTTGACAATCCTAGATATTTCATCAAGAGTGGGTAGTAAAACTATGGTCTTAGGCAATCACGGGTAAACTGCGGCCCACAGTATTTTCTGAAGGGCTCACCTAATTTCATGCGGAAAATAACATTTATCAAAATTTAATTTATGTTCTTCTGTAGTGAAAATTGTTGAGGTACCTTCAATGTAAAGTTACTTTGAATTTTTTTTAACACTGCCCCCTGCCTGTTGATAAACCAAGGCTCATGCGGCCCACATCTTGGCCATGTCTGATCTAAGGCAATGAATGCAGAATGAAGATGTCAGTCACTCTGGTCTTGATTTCCTAGAAAGACCAGTATCTGAGTTGTGGCTTTGAAATGGAAAAATTTAAGACAAAGAAATGGGTTATATATGTGTAAGATACACTATTTAGATAAAAGGAATACTAGATTAAAAATAAAAAAAGAAAAGCTATCATTAAGCTTGGTTTTACTTTATTTCCCATGAAGAGACTAAAATGAAGGAATTTGTTTCCTGTTTTTGTGAAAGATTAGATACCTGCTTTGCAACTCTTTTTCATTTTTTCATTACATTATACAATAAAAATGTATACTGACATCAAATTCTTTTTTTTTCTACTTTTGATTCTGTTTGTGTGAATTTCTGTTTTATCTTTTGAGCCACAGAAATGCCAATATGTTGGAGGAATTATACTAAAATAATCCTTCACTGCTAAGACTCGGAAAATGATATTAACCAAGCTTTATTCAATGAAATACATGTGGTATTGAAAACATGTGCGAAGGGCAATTCTGAATATGGCTGACTTCCGTAATCCAGAGACAGGACTGTAAATGTTTATGGATATCCACCATCATAAACTCATCTTATTTACAACATCCCTTCCCACTTGGAAAAAAGCCTAGTTATTTTAGTCCCAACCATACCTTTTTGGGGACACCAAAACAAAACCTGATCTCTGGGGTGCTTGCTCAATATTCCTGTTTGATGGATCCTGGTCCTCCATGTAATGACCACTTTCTGGGCTCACCGAAGACTCATTTTGCATATCTGTCAGTCCAACAGATGCCGGTTCTGGGGGAATCTCAATTGAAGCCTGCTGAGAAGCTTACTGAGGTGAAAATATTTCAGTACTGGTAGAATATGGGGCCAAATCTTGAACTGACACAGTTGATTCTCTCCTGTCTGGATATCTGATGCAAGCAAATGATTAATTTGCTGTCAATCAGGTCAACTTGATCCACCAAAGGATCACTCTTGCGAGTACAAATGAATTGTCTTAACAACACCGGCCTCAGGTTCATCAACCAGGATGGGAGGGAGTTCCCATGAGTTGTGGATCTCTGAAATTTAAAAAAACATTCATGTGGTGTACAATTTGTTGACCACATAGAATGAAGAACCTGTGTTAGGACTTGCTCCCAATGTTTATCCGGTAGTTTGAGTGTCTTAAGGGCTAATTGAATTGTTTTCCAGACAACTTCAACATACCATTCAGCCTGATCATTACCCTGTGGATGATAAGATGTCAAGTTGCTGGTAGCAACCCCTTTTTAGTAGATATTCCTTTAGCTCTTGGGACATAAAAGAAGGACCTCTATTTGAATGTATGTAGTCTGGTATTCCACTCATACTAAAAAGGAGTTCCAGGCATTTTATGACTGTGGAGGTTTGCATGTTGGTACAGGCTTATAAAAATGGAAATTGTGAGTATTCATCAACCATAACCAACAAATATCGATTGCGAGTAGCAATTGGGAGAAGCCCCTTAAAATCAATACTGGTCCTTTGCATTGGGCCAGTGGCCTTAATCAGTGTACCTTCAGCTGGTCAATAGAATTCTGTTATAGAATTTGAGTTCTGCACAAATTCTGCAGGATGCACAAGTTTTCTTGACATCTTCAGTTGAAACAGGAAGATTTCTTGACCAAACAAAATGTAAGAGTCTCGAGATACCTGGATGGCATAGTTTTTCATGTAACTCTACCAGGACTGAGGTTTGATAACTTAATGATGCACAATAAGTGTGACTGAAAGTGTCTGCAGCAACATTATTTCTTCATGGTCAATATTCAATATTGAAGGACAATTTACCAAGTCCCATTCTCCACTCATTAATTTTAGCATTCTTTATTTTAGTTTGTTTTCTGTTATCATACATAAATGATACAGACCTTGTGTCTGTATAAGGTTTGAAACGATTTGGGGACAAAAGAAGCTTCCATTTCTGTACAGCTTCTATTATGGCTAAAGCTTCTTTCTCAACAATGCTATATCCCCTTTCACTTGCCTGGAGTGATCTTGACATGAATACTATGGGTCTTCTATTTTGGCTAAGTACAGCTGATATAGCATAATCTGAAGCATCACAATCTAATTGAAGGGGTAGGTTCTCAACAATAGCCCATAAGGTCACTTTACATTGTTCAGATTTCAGTGTATTAAAAGCCTTAAGTGCTTTCTCCCCCAATGGGAATTTTTCTGCTTTTACTAAGGGTTTTATTTTGTCTGAGAATTCAGGGATCCACTTAGCATAATAAGCAAACATTCCCCTAATTCTCTTTAGGCTGTTCATATTTTTTGGTGGTGGTAGTTCTTGCAATGGCTTAATCCGTTTGGGGTCAGGCTTTATCTTTCCATTCCCACACAATACTCTAAGGTATTCATTGTAGTTACCTGCCTTATGGTTTTAGAATCTTTCAAGATTAAGCATCTTTTCTTCCCTACCTTCATGAAATATTCCATTTTATCATGTTGTTTTTCTGTCTCACCACCAATTATTACATTGTCAAGATAGGGGAATGTATCAGTTAGATTTTCCTCTTTTACAATTTCATTCATTGCATGTTGGAAAGCAGGAACACCATTAGTTACTCCATATGGGAAACAGGAAAATTCAAAAAGCTGACCATTTACTTCAAAGGCAGTATATTTTCTATCAGATTGTTTAAGCCTGATTTGATGGTAGGCACTTTTAAAATCAAATGATGAAAAATATTTATACCTGGCAAGATTTGTAACCAGGCCAGAAATCTTTGGAAATGGAAAGGCATCTAATTCTGTGTAGATATTTATGGTTTAAGAATAGTCCACACATAATCTTTTTTTGTGTTTTTAAGTTTCATCATTAACTACTACTACTACTACTACTACTTGTTCATGCCATGGTGACATACTGGGTTCAATAATCCCATCGTCCTGAAGTTTTCCAATTTCCATAGCAATAAAATCCAAATTCTTCTTATTAGAACATCTTGATTTAGTAGCAATCGGTTTGCATTTAGTTGAAATTTTTGGAAAAAAGGTCAGTTCAGCTATATTTGCAGTTTCCAAGGAAAACAAGCACCTGTAGCTTTCACAAGTTCCGGCAATTAACCACCATATTCAAATGTAACTTTGAAATGTCAGGATTGAAATTCCTGTCCAAGAACAACATCACAGAGGTCTTTTATGATAGTCAAACAAACAGAAGTATATAATTTATCATTCAAACCCAGTTTAAAATTGAGTATTACAAATTCGTTAGACCAACTATTAACACTTTTCTAGGCCTTAGTTACCCGTTAAAAAAAAAGTCTTCAGAGACAAGAATTTTACAATTTACTCGCTGATAAAATTTTCGGAAGCACAAGAGTCTATCAAGGCGTTTAAAGTCTTATTTTCAACTGTGACAAAAGTAACAGCATAAGAAAATCATACAGGTACTGTTTTAGTGTCTACAGAAATACAAGCTGAATGAATCATAGCATTAGTTGCATTTGATCTACACATTTTCTGGTAATGCCCCTGTTTATTACAGCAATGGTAAATTACGTCATGTGCCGGATAAATAAACTGTTTCTGGTAAGGTATAGTACTACAGAAAAACAAGCTTTCTTACTAGCAGTATTGTTATTTGAAGATGTAGTTGGAGTCTTCTTATGATCACTACTGTATTTTTGGTTAAATGTGGCAGAGACAGTTGTTTGGTTATCCTCTCTCCTTCCACCACAACAACTACTACTGTATGTTGAGTTGCCATGTGGTCTACTGTCATCAATGGCTGCGAGGGATGAATTGGGATGGAAAAATGCCAGCCTCATTATTTTTCAGGGCTAATCCAGCATTAATGCTTGGTCATATGCTATTTGGAGGTCCAATGCTTTATTCTCAAATAATCTCTGTCGGATAACTGGTGATGTTATCCCACAGATAAAAGCGTCTCTCACAGCTTCATCACTGACTTGCTTAGCCATTCTGTCTCTGAAGTTGCAGTCTCGCCATAAGCTTTATAGGCTTTGGAAAAAATCTTCAATTGATTCATCTTGTCTTTGCTTCCTTGTTGCTAATAGGTGGCTCGCAAATACTCATTAGGTTTTTTACTTATATTGAGTCCAGTCGGTTTAGTGCCGATTCTATATCTTCACAGGATTCGATAAACCTAGAGCCTGTAGAGCTTACATAACTGATTAACACACGTAGTTTGTTGGGAATTTTGTCTTGGTAGTTGTCCAAATAGTTGGTGAAAATGGTACGTCAATGTCACTATTCCCTGGCAGTATGTGTTGAATTTGGGTCAATGTCTAATATTCTGGGTTTATAGCCAAAACTTGACACAGGGTCTGACATGCTGATTATTAGATGTTTTGCTGAATGAATTGTCAAGAATGAACACTAAGACTCGGAAAATAATATTAACCAAGCTTTATTTAGCAGAATACAAGTGGTATCAAAAACACTTGTGAAGGGCAATTTTGAATATGGCTGACTGCCGTAATCCAGAGACAGGGCTGTAAATATTTCTGGATATCCACTGTCGTAAACTTATCTTATTTACAACAGTTCAGTTGTGAGACAACCAGTGTGGATTGAACTCACTATACTGTAGTAATGGTTGGTTAGGTTAGCAAGAAAGTTTGGTGAAGAGTTCTAGTTATTTTCAGTATGAGTTTGGTTTAGTTTGGTTTCATGGCATATCAACCATTGTAGGTTATTTAATGACAAATCCTCTTTATACATATATATTGAATATATGATTTGTAGATAGCATTTTCAAATGAGCCTGAGCTCATTTTTTTGCACGCAGTTAAATAGTTTCACTTACTTTTATCTAATACAAATAATTCTCTTTACTATTAATCATTTGTTTGCACACAGTTAAATGTTTTCAAGTATTGCTCTTTAACACTAACAATTCAATTAAACATCAGTCATTTGTTTACACACAGTTGAATGATCAAACAGTTCTATTTCAAACTAGTCAATTCAACACAAGTCATTTATTTGCACACAGTTTAAATGTCAAACAGTTCATAGATAGAACCCTCTCAGGTGCTACCACTTCGGGTCTGAGTGGACCTGGGAGCAATGGCTATGCAGGGGTAATCCTCATTCCCCAAAACTCCAGCATTACTGGATCTTACCATCAGATTGTTTAGTGTCATAATCAGGACACTCATTGGGGGTTACTCCTCTGCAGAAATGCAGTCAGTATATTCTACAGGCCCAACCGACTAGGTATGAGAGCACAAGATTATGACATGCATATATTCTAGTGACAACTTGTAAAAATGTTTTTTTATCAACTATAAAAACTTTATCTTCTTGAGTACTCTCATTATTATTTTGATATCACCTCCTACCACTTGTTATTTAAGGAGGACTTTGATCAGGAAGCACATTTGTGAGCAAGAGTGTAACACAGATATATGTATTTACCCAACTCCTCTACCATTGGCAGGATGTAACACCAGGTTAGTTTTCCAGTGGAGTAGTGTTGGTTTGAATTCTGAGTTTTTCTTCTTCTGGATTGGTTGCCTAACTAAAGAACTGTCTGCTCTACTATTTAACCATAGCTAGAGAAAGAAGAGATGGATTCTTGCCTTTCCCAAGGGTATTAGTGTAAAGTGAAATGCAACCAACCTTGTCCTGAATTTGAACTCAAGTTGCCGATTCCATCTTCCACACTGATAGCCATTATGTATGCCAAAGACAGAGATAGAGATGTAAGTTTTCATGGTGACATATAGTGAATTGAATTATAATTTGGTTTGGTTTGGTTTTATGGCATATCAACCATTGTAGGTTATTTAATGACAAATCCATTTTTATACATATAAACAGTTCTCACTCAAACAATTCAGTTTAGCATAAGTACAGTTTTTGTTTACATAGTTAAATATGTTGTATAGTGGCTTGTATCACGTGACTTCTGGTATTGTGGAGGTATAAAAGACATTGTGTTTCTTAAGCATGAGGGTACTGAAAGATCTCGGTCAGTAGTAAGACCAACTTTAGATGTAACACCCACAGCGCGAGACTTATATTTGTCGGACTGTACCACTTCAGTTAATAAATAATTAACTCTATTTCACTGTGTATCTCTTCCATACCATGATACAACAAAATGTAAAAACAGTTCTATTTCAAACAATTCAGTTTAGCATAAGTATTGTTTAATTGTCAAACACTTCTTTTTGACCCATAGATAGGATCGTTTCAGGTGCTACCTCTCCAGGCCAGAGGGGACCTGGTAGCAATGGCAATAAAGGGGTACTCCACATTCCCCAAAGCTCCAGTATTACTGGAACCTTACCATTAGATTGTTTAGTGTCATATTCAGGACACTTATTGGAGGAGTCTTACCCCTTTGCAGAGATGCAGTCTGTGTATTCTGCAGCCCCAGCCAACTGGGCCATAAACTTATAGTTCAAGTAACCAGAAGTTCTTTATTATTTAATGCAATCTGAAAACAACAAGGGAATAAATATGTATACAATAATCAGCCAGCCAAGATTGTGCTGATATAGATGACAAGGAAAATAGCAGGTATAATATGTTATGTGTGTATATATATATGTGAATTTGTTATAGTCTAATTTATTGTTTCATTAGCCTAAAAACCTGGGTTTGGCTTGTTTATTAGGTTTTTAAATTTTATAACTGTTAAAGCATCCAGGAGATCAGGGTATCATTGGCTCTATTGTATCTAAGTTATGGTATAATTTAAACTTTGAGTTAAAAAATGATTTTGCTATAAATAAAATCAAAAAATATATAAATGTGATAAATGTTGAATTTTCAAATGAATTGCTCAACATTTCAGATTAGTGATTTTTGAAACTTTCTATGAATTTGTCATCTTAACATTATATCTTAATTTCTCTACAACCTTCTGGTTCAAATATTGAAAATGAATGATAATATTCAATAAATAAAAGGAAAATGAAATTTGATAATCTTCCATTTTTATTATTTGTTTAAAAAATTCATTGTAATAATGGATCCATGATATTTACAAATGATTTCTATTTAATCATCTGCGTAATTGTAAAATAGTTTGAAAAATGTTCTAAACTGTCTTTAATGTGAAATTTGATCCTGGATGATAAGTATTGTTGTCTTGAATATTTAATTCAATTAAATTCATTTTGAAAAGTTTTTATATATCTTTGGATATATATTATAAAGCCTTTGACTATCTGTGAACATTACTGCTTTAGAGCAATTTGAATAATTCATTTAAAACTTCATTGGTGCATCAAGAAAAAAATCATAAAACCCTTATGATCATAAGTGTTAAGTCCAACTCATGGGTATCTTACCAATTTTCACCAAATTAGGATTTAACACAAGGTTATTTTATTGTGAGGAGCCATGCACAAATTGAGAATCATGGCTATTACAAAAAATGTTAGCATTCCCCTTTTGGCATCAAGCAATAAACTCAGCTCTGCCAATCAGGTATTGCTTGAGGGGAAGGACCTGGAACCTGGTGATCAAATTAATAACACCTACTTGACGTGAATGCCAGGCGGCCTCCAGAAAACCAGGGGGCAAGCCCAGGGTATTAATGCTAACTCGAACTAATGAGTTTCTTCCAGAAAGAGTTAATATCAACAAAATAAAAATGCTGTTATTTTCATTGGAAAATCAGAAATAATTTGTCAGTATAGTCAACTTTCCATCTAGATTGCTCATTAACCTTTTTCTCTAATATTTCGGTTCATAGATATTTGACCAATCTTATCTGGATTTGTAACCATCATTGCCTTTGGTGAGAACAACCAATAAATTATTGTTTTACACTTACCTAAACTTGATTTGTGATGTTTTCCAGGGAACTAGGATTAACACTAACAGTGAAAATATTTATCAATAAAAATATTGGGTGCTAACTTTTATCTATTTATACTGCTATAAACACAGAAAGGAAGGTTCTTGTGGCATAACAGTTATCATCTTAGGAAGGAAACTCAACTACACAAGTTCAATTCCTGAATAAGGCGGTTTGTATTCCCCATAGCACTAATGCACTTGGGAAAAGTATAATTCCAACTATTCTCCTTCCAGCTATTGGTAAAGATAAACTAGGCTCTTTAACCTTGATTTGCAACCAGTCTAGGAGAAGGAAAAATCTAAATTCAAACTGGTTCTAGACCTGGAGATGGATGGGCTCCACAATCCAAGACATGTTACATGAGTAGCACTCCTACAACCAAACCAGATATGGGACCAGTGTGTGCATAACATAAATGTATTTTAAAGTGAACTTGTGCTTATGACTGTAACTTTTTTCTATATTATTGAAAGATGAGATTTGTTTACTGAACAGGGCTTAGCATAATATTTATCAGGATCAAAGTATTATAGCATTTTCTTTTTTAGTTTAATGAAAGACAGATTTGAAATTTGAAATTTCCTACCAAAAAGGAAAAAGAAAATTTTCAATGTGTTTTTTTATTTATGTACCACTGAAAAATGATCCAACAGTTTCTAAGTATTTTGTGATGGGGGCATACATGAACACACAGGGAGGAATAGTCACTTTATACAAAATAGTTATTTACTAAGTGGTGTTTAATTTTTGGATTTTTGGTCAAAGACAACAAATTCAGGACATTTAGTGAAGATAGAACACACTGCTGAATAGAAATAATCTGTATGACCTTCTTGCTCACAATTACACTATGATCAGATTCACTAAAATCTACCATTTCTTATATATATATATATATATATATATATATATATATATATATATATATATATATATATATACACTGCCATTGACAAAAATTATAGAATTAGCACACTTTTAGAGGATTTTCACTTTGTTTTTTTTATTTAGCAGTAAATAAACAAATGGCAGATAAGACACAAAACATTTTTTCTTTAATAGCTGAACATTCTGGCTTCATAAAATATTCCTTAAACTAGATTTATTTAATTTAATAATATAATTTGTTTCCCCGTCAAACAAGAGGAAAATATGAAATCATTTAATAAATAAGTCACAACATAGTTTATTTCTGAGTCAAAATTCAATGGCTAACCTATACAGAAATCTATATGATATTCATTACCCTTATGCAATAAGTAAACTTAGAGATGTTCACAATTTCTTTTTTTTTATTTAGCAGTAAATAAACTAATAAAAGATAAGATGCAAAACATTTTTTCTTTTATAGCTGAACATTCTGGCTTCATTAAATATTCCTTAAACAAACTAGATTAATTTATTTAAATTGATGGTAATATTTTTTCTAAGACATGCATTATATGATAATAATAATAATAATAATAATAATAATAATAATAATAATAATATGTAGTGAGTGTGAGAGTACTTGCAAAGATTTCTAGTATTTTTCAACAAAATCCTTATATAAATTAGTAGCATCATCAGTCATTAAATCATTTACACTGTTTCAATAAACCCCTACTACCTTTCTGTTAAATTGTATATTCCATCATAAAAGAACAATTCTGGTTTTGATTTGATAAATTTAAGGAATTTAAGAAATATCTTTCATTTGTTGTAACTGCTTATCACACAAGGAGTGATTGCATGAAACAAAATAAGTGATAGTCTGAAGATGACAGGTCGAGATATTAGGCCAAATGTTCAAGAACTTCTTTTACAACTCCATGATATTTTGTTGCATCACATTTGTAACCTGAGGACAGATATTTTCATGAATTTTTCCTGATTTTCAGCTTAAAAATTAGGAGTGTGTATTATACACAAGAACTATATTAACTTTTTTTCTGGCCACATACCTCCTCGTGGTGTAATGGTTAAAGCGATGAACTGCGGAATCGTAGTACGCGAGTTCGTACTCCAGTCGCGCTATTATGTTCACTTTCGGGCAAATACCCTTGGGAAAGGTATGAACCCCCTTATTCTCCCTCCAGCTATGGGTATATAGTAGGACGGACTAGGTTCTTCAGCCTTGTTGAGGCAACTAGTCTAGGAGAAGGAAAACTCTGAATTCAAACCTGTTAAACTCCGCTTAAAAATTGACCTTGTGTCATATCCTGCCTGAGCGGAGGGGTTGGTAAATAGTACCTCACCATATTTGGATGACTGTAAGTAAGTTATATCTATAGTCCTAAGTAAAGTGTTTTATTCTATTACAGATGAATATCTACTGGAATGTCTATTTGTTTATATTTTGTTTCTCCTAATGTCAGTTTAATTTCACTGCAAGCTTATTGCATTTTTTGTGTGCACATTTCTGTATTTTTGTTCTAAATACTGAGTAAATTTTTTGTATCAAGACTTAGATCTAAAATCTAAATTCTTATTTTTAGTCAATATGAACTTATAAAAAATTGAATTTAGCTGCTGCAAATTCTGAAAAGTTACTGTGTATTATACAAAAGAATTTTTTTTTTCCAAAATTTCATCGTCCAAAATTAGTAGTGTGTGTTATAAATTAGTACATGTGATACACTAGTAATTAGAGTATTTTTATATTTCATGTATTTTGGATCAGAAATTGTTTTTCATTCTTTTCCAATACATAATTCGAATGAGTCATATTGTTCACTGTGCACATCATGCAGTGACATTTTATTGTTGTTCCAGCAATTTGTAATTCTAAATTTTCTTAGAATTTCACTTGATACAAAGAAGTTTTTCCTTACTAGATTTCATTTAAGTTTAAATTTTAAAAGCTGCTTCTAATCTAGCCATGATTGTTGTTTCATTTTGAATTCTTATAATAAACTATTTTTTTCATCACCAGTGATTATCTTGTTTAAAAATGATCTTTTCTTGTGTTAAGCAAGCTAAAGACTAGTGTTTTAATGTTTAATAATGTTTTTTCTGTAAATCATATAGAACCTACTTTCTTAGCTTCTGTTTTTTTTTAAATTCTTATAAATACTGTACCATAGTTGACTGAAGAGTTTAAGAGCTGAATAAACTTTAAAGACACTTTTAACATCTTCCTAACATTGTACAAAAGACGGTGCTTGAAAGTTTAGCATCAACCTTATAGATACTCTTGGTAAATTACTCAGGTTTTCTGTTATCTATGCACATCAAAGGCTTAAAATTAGATTTCCAACTGACCATTTGAACATTATTGATATAATGAACTTTAGACTGAATCTTAAAAACACATTAAAATGGTGCCTATTTTATCATTCACTTTTGGAAAAGAAGTTGTAATTGATCTGGCACCTTATGATAAGATATGTAACCAAATCTCCTTTACTCTTCAAAAATAATATTTTCTCTTCTTTAATTTTGTTAAAAACTATGATTTTTCTGGAAAATGTATAAAAATTGGCCTCAAATGGGATGTAATCACCTACCCCACACTACAAGCAGGATATGGCATAGGGTCATTTTTCTTTTTAAGCAGTATACAATTGGTTTGAATTCATTCAGAGTTTTCCTTCTTCTTGTGTGTTTGCCTTACCAAGGCTAAAGAACCCAGTCTGCCCTAAAATTTACACATAGAATAAATGGATTCATACCTTTTCCAATGGCAATGATGTGAAGTGAAAGGCAAACAGCCTTGTCCTGGATTTGAACTTGGTTGCCAATTTCATTTCCTACGATGATATCTACTAGGCCAAGTGCACCTTTATTGTAACTGCCAAAATGACATCTGTCCCACTTTAATCATGGTCTTAATTTTTTCTGATTTTCATTTCATTATGAAATATTCTGTTCTGTGGGAAATCAAATTTGATATTTGTTCAAAACATTTTTGTTTTTCATCCAAGGTGATTTTAGAGTGTGATGGAAAGATAGAAATTTTATGTTGAAAAATAAACATTTCTTTCTTTCATTCCTCCCCCCCATATATATATATATATATATATATATATATATATAATATATATATGGATGGCTTGGGCTGCAAAATGCTTGAGAAAATTTACTGAAACTTAGCCTGAATTTTTTTTTGTAGGAAACTGAGCTGAAAATAAATTCTTTGGAATTTTTCTTTGGTGGAGGGATTATGTCCCATCAGTCAAGCATAGAAAGTGGAACAACGAGAATGAAGAAAAGAAAAGTTGATATTGAAGAGCAACAAATTCCAATGTGCATTTAATTATAATTGTATAATCATTTCATAAGCATAATCAGTTTTTTAGACACCTGTAATGGTTTATCAATAGTTGACTGTTTATCATGAAGTGCACAGATTATATCAAATCAACATAGAGATAACTGACACCTTCAAAAGTCTACTGGATGATAATGTGGATTATTCAGGTGGTGTTTGGTTTGGATCAAGTGTATTGATGTACATATTCACTAAACTTAGTTTAAGCCAAGATATGACCACAGTAGTTAATAGTTAATCTAGATATCACAATATCTCTAATGGCATTGTTTATTATGAAAATTTCAAATCAAACCTGTCCTATTTAACTTGTAAATCGATTCAAAACCAGAATTGTTCTTTTTTGATGGAATAAACAATTTAGTTGAATGGTGGTAAGATGTTATTGAAAGCTAAGTGTAAATATTTTGATGACTAATAATACTATGAATTGGTATGAAAATTTTGTCCAAAATTTTCAGAAACCTTTGCATTTATATATGAATTAAAATGAGCATCTTCAGTCTCAATTGACTGGTTATAAAAAATAATTTATCAAGTGAGCTCTTAGGAAAATTAGTTGTAAGGTTTTTAAAAATTTTAGTTGCTAGAATTATGTCAATTCTAAGTTTATCTTATCTTCATCAACAGCACATACTCCCTTGACTCTCTCTTGCTATCTGTCCCTATCAACTATCACTCTTGGTAGGCCTTCTAGATGGTATTCAGTGTTCACATGGAGCTCATGAATTTAAGTTTTTACTGATCAGCCAACACTGGTGTGTCCATGTGTAGAAGTCCATAGGAGAACATTGCTTATTAGTCAATATTTACTTCTCTATCAATGCCCAGCATGTCTTTTTCATTTTACTTGGATGATTTGTATGATGGGAGGTAAATGGCCATACAACGGCTCTTTTGTAGAGTGCTGCTTCCAGGATTTGTTCAAAACAGGATATAGCATCTTTTTTCTCCAAGCATTTTGTTAGTCTAAGTCGTGCAGCCTTAGAGTAGTATTGACACAGCTACAGCTTGGAAGAATTCTCACTTTATTTCATCATAATTTTTGTTCTTTGTGAACATATCTTCCACTTTCTAGGAGACTGAAAAATTAGCAATTTTATTTTTTTTCTAATAATATATGAAAGCCATCCAAAATGTATCCAGCCATTTTGAAAATATCAAGAATGAGCTACTCAGATTTAATGTAACTTGATAGTAGGACATCGTTGGATAAAATTGTGAAATGTGCAATCATCACATTCACAATGGCCAAGCAAATGTTCATCAAATCTTGTTAAGGGTTTTTGGCAAAACTTTGTGCCATTCAAATTTGTCAACACTCCTACAATCCTCCTGTCCAGATTTGATTCTCAGTGACTTCTGACTTTTATTGTGCAAATTATTTGTATTAAGAATAGTTACTTGGGGTTGTAATTGTTTACAATTATTATCAAAACTATATAATTGCTTTAAAGAATTGAAACCATATAACTGTGTGAATATATGATAATTATTAATAAATAGAAATTATTACTTGAAACCATGTAAGGATAAAAATTATTTGTATTAAGAATATAAGGTGTAATTGTTTACAAATCATTGTTATTGTTAGTTACTTGAAACAACATAATTGCTTGACTTTGGCATTAAATAATCTAAAACCAACCAACCAACCAACCAACCAACCAATCTAGAGAAAAATAAAATTGTTATTCAAAATGCCATAAATGAGATTAAGAAGAATACTACAAAGCAACCTTGAAAGGAATTTGCTGATTGGTTTGGTTTTATTTGGTTTTATGGCATATCAACCATTGTTAGTTATTTAATGCCAAATCTTGTTTTTACATATATATATAATATATATGATTTGTAAACACATTTTTTTAGATATACACAGATAAAGGATAAAACAGTTCTATTTCTAACAATTCAATTTAGCATAAGTCAACAAAATTAAATGGTTCCTAGTATTGTTATGTATCACTAACAATTCAATTAAACATCAGTGATTTGTTTACACTCAGTTAAATGATCATACAGTTCTATTTCAAACAAGTTAATTTATCCTAAGTCATTTGTTTTGCACTCAGTTTAAAAGTTAAAAAGTTCTATTTGACCCTTAGATAGGATGCTATCAGGTGCTACCTCTCTAGGCCAGAGTGGACCTGGGAGTAATGGCAATAAAGAGGTACTCTGGACTCTCCAAAGCTCCTGCATTATTGGAGCCTCACCATTAGATTGTTTAATGTCATATCCAAGATACTTGTTTGAGGAGTGGTCTTACCCCTCTGCAGAAATGTAGTTACAGTATTCTACAGCTGCAGCATATTCGGCTGGGAATTTGCAGACTGAAAGTTGAAAGGATGCTGAGATCAGTGTCAAAGTTCCCAAAGATATTACTCCAAAGGAGACTAAGGTGCAGTTACTCTAGATAAGCTATTTTTTTCATCAATATTTAATGGTTGGATCCCTACTGGGTATACCTTGTATAAATTTGGTTATGACTTAGCATATTTTAATTGCTGTCTTAATAGGTTAATGAGTGATCTTTATACTTCATAAAGTATTTTCACTAATATGTAATTGATATAAAAACATATATCAATGAAGGGCAGCTGCTTAAGTATACATTTTGAACATCCTGAAAACCAACTGTTGAGCCTTAGCAACTAACCAAAGAGGTATTTACTGTACATGTATGAATAGGCATTCTCCTGTGATGTTGCCCAGTCAACAGTGAGACACCATTGAGTGAGTTTGTGTTATGCAGAATTTTTCTTTTTTGCAAAATATTGTATTTCCCAGGTCTCTCAGCATCATTACAATCTAGATTTGACTTATTTCAACTTCTGACTTTTTCTAGACCTAGATTGTTTTTTTTTTTACAACTCCATATCAATACAACCGAACATGTGCAACCACTTTATTACAACTACTGTTTACTATTACAAGACAAGGGATATAACTACATATTTTTAACTAGCAAGTTAGGTAACTCAAACTTCAACATTGCTGGTGTCTTATGAAATCTGCAGTTCTATTTAAAATAAAAGTTCATTCATGCAACAAATCTCTTAAAGTTTCAGAAGAGGTTCCCACCTTTGTCAGGCAATCTGCAATCTATTATTTTCCTTTTATCCATTTAGTTTGGATCTCCTTCTTTGCCATCATTTCCTTCACTCTAGCTTCATCCATTCTCAGATGTTGATCGCTAAGCAGATTTCATGAGTTTAAGGTCTCTACCAGAGATGCATTGTCTGTTTTACAAAGGACTTTAGGCAGTCTGGGTATTCTGAATGTCTCCTGCAGCATGGCAGCTATTAATACTCTATCATCAGCAGTTTCACTGAATGCAAGTGTCTGAGGCTAATGGACTTTTTGTTACTCGGTCAAGTTTTTTGATGACCAGCATATAGGAACCATTCTCTTTTGTTATGCCACAAACAAAAACGATAAAACTATCCTGTGAAAATCCATCTTCCAAGCTAGCATCTGCTTAGTAAACAATATTCAAATCTGAAGGTTTTCCCAGCTGAGGAAAGGTTATGGAACCTGTCCTTGATTTCAATTTTTGTAGTGCTTTGTTAGCCTTGATGAGTAATTTCACTTTTGGAAACTTTCCACTATTACTCATCTGACACACATCGAATGCTATATCAGGTCATATCTGAGTGGATACCCACATCATTTGACCTGTCAGTCTTTTTAATTCTATCTTCTCCTCTTGGCTCAGTTTATCATCTTTTTTCAAAGACCTTCCTTTCTTTATATCTATTGGGGATATAGATGAAGCATATAGATTTTGGTCAATAGTAATCACATCTTTTGTTTGCCAATCCCCAAAAATTAAATATTCCACTTTCATGTGTTCCAACTTTGGATATTTTTTTAAAATTCAGCAATCACATTTTTCTGAAACAGATCATTTCCACAGAATACAAAGTCACCTATGTGCATTGCAAGAATATCTATCAAGTTACTAGTTGTATCATGGGGGAAACAGTGCATTGTCTTATGCACTCACTATTCCCTTTCTTTAAGTTAGTTAATTAATGAATAACTCTTTTGTACCATGAATGTGGTGTATCATTTAATCCATGAATGCATCTTTTCAACTTCCATACCTGTGACTTTGGACACATGTCAGATGGTGGTTTAAGAAATATCTCTCTCTCCAGCTTATTGGCCTGTAGAAATGCTGAGGTGAAATCCAGACTCTTTACCCGCCACTTCATCACCAAGGCTGTTAACATTACAATACTCATTGCTTCATGACTGCATGCTGGAGAATCAGTTTTCAGGTTATATGAATCGTCTTCATATCTGTGCAACAAGGCTTGCCTTCATTATCTTCCTTTTATCTTTGAATTTCTCCATTATAACTCATCTTGTTGATATACATTTCTGACTAATGTCAAACACACATTCATATACTCCATGAATTTTCATATTTTCTATTTCTCTTTTCATTGCATCAATCCCCTCTTTTACTTGTTCTTGTTCAGATGTGAACAAAAGTACATATTCTTGATCACTTACTTTCTCTGTTACTTGTGGTCGTTCTCTCCACTGATCAACATGATCCCGATTGATACAGACTGGATTTTCATTTTCTTCTTCTAGTTCTATATTCAGCCAATGACGATATTTTCCTGTCAATTTTTGCTGTGAACTCATAATCTTTCCTGTTTTCCACTCATCATTTCCTTTCATTTTATATTCCACAACTTTGCCTCTACTTGGTTTTTTACTGTTGCCTTTCAATTCCTCCCTGTTGATATGAAGACTTTTATTTCATTGTCCTTCATCTTCTTCCTCCAAGACTTCATGTATCCCATTTTTGGTAGTTTTATTTCCTTCCTTCCTTGGACTTTCCAATTATTTGTTTGGCTTTATTAAGTGACATGGATGCATCTTGTAAAATTCTTCACCATGTCTAATCAGTACACACTGACCTTCCTTACCCAATACTTTAGCAGGACCAGGAATTTTGTCTTCTATAATAGACAGTGTCACCTGTCACAAATTCTTCATCCACATAAGTAATTAGATCTCAGTGCTCTCTGAATTTTTTCTCTTAATTCAACTTCTATGAAGCTTTTCCTCATTACATGAAAGGTGTTTAAATTTTTTCTTACCATCTCACTGGTTGCTGCAGCTTCCAATGCAGGTAATTAATCAGTCAAAACTGATGGTGTGTTTATATTAAAGCCAAACACAAGCTCATTTTTAGCACTAACAGCTCAAGCCAGTCCAATTTCTGGCTTATATTTCTCATTTTCCGATGTCTTTACCATGGCTTCAGCTACTATCATACTGTGGCGTTCCACAGTACCATTGCTGAATGGACTGTCCGCAGCTGTAGAACATGTTTCAATATTCAGTTTTTCATTCCTCTGTCAGTATCCTTCATTGTTAAATTCTCCCCCATTGCCACTCTAAAAATGCTTAGAAGGTCCAAAATATGATATCCTCATTAAAAATATTTTATGGATAATTTCTTCACTTCTTTTAGTTTTATTCAGCCCAGCAGCAGAGTACCTAGTTGATGTGGCAATTAAGTGTAGAATCTAATATTAGTTATGTCCATGTTCCTTTAAATCCAGACATACACTGTCATTAAACCTTTTCCCAAGAGTCAATCCTACTACTGGTTGAAGAGGAAGTTTCTAAACCTCAGGCAAACAGAACAAGAATGTCAAACATCCCAGATTATATCAGGAACTTCTTATCATTAAAGGCCTTACTGCCTCTAACCAAGGATATTGATTCATTTTTTGATGCTTGAGCAAATTGCCTATGTAAATTCTCTGCCTTCCTTCTTTTCTTCACTCTTGGACATTTTTGTAGCATAACATTCGCTGGTCTTTTAACCTCTAAAAGCACATTAGTCAATAGAAAACTATAATGTCCAGATGTTGTACTTTTTAATTTTATATATCTGCCTAAAATCCAACTGCTGTCATTTTTAAATCTAACAGCATTCCAGCAGTTTTCATAGATTTATGGCTCAATAATAATAATATATCATTTTTTTACTATATCAGCCTCAATATATCCTCTAACACCTTTTACATCCACTATAATTACCAGAAATTTAACTGATTTAATGGCCTTTACTTCCACTCTATCATCAAAACAAAATGTCCCATTAGACTTAGTAGATTTTACTAAATGTATAAAAAAAAAAATCAAATCACTGTTTTCCAGCAACTGTCCAAGAACAGGCTGAATCCAACACAGCCATACAAAGTGTTTCTCTCACAATTTTAGACATTTTTATATTAGTATCATTTATAATGTTCTGATAACGTGGATCCACATTAAACAAAGTAAAATGTACCTGATCTGATTCTATGATAGCGTTAATATTGTTTCTTGAACCAGTAGTGTCACTTACAAAATGTTTTGCAAGATTACATTTAAAACAGCATTTTAGCCTACCTTGTTTATGGGAGAAATTTGCTTCATTTCCTCCTCCATAAGATTTTTTTCATTGACATTCTTGTAATGACTTTAAATCTATCATTTCCCACTTCTTCTTTCATAGTAGGAACGTTTTTGTGTTCCAGTGATGATATGGCAAAAAACTCTTTTTAATGTCCTTTTCATTGTTGTATAGTTAAGTATATGGTCCTTGCTAATTTTTCATTTGCCTCTGACTGCATTTAACACAAAAAATGTCTGCACCTCAATAGGTAGTGTCATACCAAATTTTTGTAATTTCAGATACAAAAATTCATAATGCATCAGAAAGTCATATTTATGCCAATATCTTTTTTGTAAGAGTAAAATTCCTTCAAAGTCATGTATGCACTTGTGTTTTGGTCTTGTAAATATATTTCATTCAATTTGTCTGTGAATAATTTTAATTCTTTTGGTCTGCCAATATCCACTATTGACAAATGTCTAAAACACTCACATATGTTCTGTGGTAATGACAAAAATACTGCTGAACCCTGTTTTTCTTTCAATAGATATCTGTGTTGAATTCTTCACCTTGTAAAATTGGGGACTGTTTTTGTGAATGAAGAATCATATCTTTATCACAACTACTGTTTGCTACTACAAGACAAGGGACATAACTACATATTTTTAACTAGCAGTTTAGATAACTCAGACTTCTACATATATGGTTTTAAGTATTCCCAATATTAATAATTTTCAAACAGATCTATTTGACCCATAGATAGGACCCTAACAGATATTACCACTCTGGGTGAGAGTAGAGCTGGGTTTAATGGCAATGAAGGGGTACTCCACAACTTCAGCCTCTCTAACTTTTTAAGAGTTTCATGAAAATTATACCTTTTCTGGGTTCACTTTTTCATTATAAAAGTGCTTCTTTGAACTGCTTAGAATGATTCAACCAAGTGAAATTATATTTCTGAAGAAGTGAAAACTATGGCCAGTATTGGATTTGATAAGAAATTTTGAATCCTTAAACAGTAAAAAAAAAAAAGAAAAGAATGTATTGTGGAATTCTTCTGCAGAACTTTTTTATTGCATGGAAAATTTTCCAGAAGTATTTTAATTCCATTTAACTTTTTTTTTTGTTTTCAGAGCTAAATTTATTGTCTGCAATATTTCTATTCATTTATGTTCCGTTCATTTCTGAAAGCTTTTATTTCATCTGGGACAATCATATGCTAGAAACCTTCTTGGCTTAGTTAGCAACAATTTATTCAATACACTTTTCATTCAATTGAAAAAGATTAGAAATAAAAAAAAAGATAGGAATAAAAAATGCCATTGGCATAAAGTTGTGTTCAGTAATCTATTGAATCCCATCCACATCTTTACTTCTTCATGTCAGTCACTTTTTTCATGTTCTCCACTCTACTTAATTTGTTTGATGAAACTGCTAATATGGCTGCAGCAGATAATTTTCCCATGATGCTCAACAAAAACAAAAATAGAAGGCAAGATGCATTTTGAACTGCTAATCAGTGTCTATTTACACTACAGATAAATATAATGTGTATTGATCTTGTAGTCAATCTGGGAGTATCTTTAAGAGGTGTTATTGACTATGAAAAGAGGGGTGAGAGAAGTTTTTTTCAGTCTAAAAGTTGTTTTATTTTTTGGTGCTGAGAAAGAAAAATAAAACATTTATGAAAATTACACCTTTAGCAGCTGCACTAATGATATTCTAATAGACTAAAGTTTCTTTAGGATATAAAAAAAAGAATAATCTATTAAAAAAAAAATAATGGCAAAAAAAGATTTTTATATATTATCAAAAGGCTTCACTTAACATTTTCTCCAACAAGCATTTGTGATTCAGGCTAACCCTAGACTAGTTACCCACTGAATGAGAAAAATCAATAATTTCCCCAAGATTCACTTGTTTTGCTTCTATTGTTAGAACAAGAATGGTGGGCTCCTTTAAGAGACTTTTTTATAGCAATTACTTAGACACTTGGTGGATGCTTTTTGAGAATCTACAATTGTTCTTTGAATGTCTGTCATTTATTTTGTATCTACACCTTTACTTATCATTGTTATTGAGAAGAGTTCCTGAGTAATGTGTTCCGTTTCAAATGGTGCTGCTTGCTGGATGATAGGAAATCATTTTTAACCTCAAACCAAACAAACACCCACCCACTGGATAACATTACAAAATATTACAACAAAGGACAATGAAAATAATTATTAATCTCTTCTCTTACTTATCACAAGTCTCAAATTGACTTTTACATTTGATAGAAAAACAGACAGATTTCTGAAAAGGAAGAAATTCAAAATTTGGAGTCATTAAGTTTTTGAAAGTGTTATTAATCCCATGATGTTTTAACTAATATGAAACACTGGTTTAAAAAAAAATTGTACTCCTACTAGAATTCATTCATCTATGTGCAGGGAGGTTACATATATAAGTCCATAGTCTAATAAAAGATAGTTTTTAACATAATCTCCTCCTTTGTCAAAGAATTCAATCCAACACTTTTTCATCAATCCCATACATTATATATTATACAGAAATTTTTTTTTATCAAAATGTGGCTAATGTCCTGGGTATGACACTTAACTCCTTCTGATGGTGAGGCTCCAGTTTTGGCGATCTGGGGAGTGTGGAGTACTTCATTGCCATTACTTGCAGGTCTGCTCTGACATTGCATGGTAGTTCCTGTTAGGATCTTATCTATGGGCCAAATAGATTTGTTTAAAAATTATTCAGTTTTGATAAGACAGTGGGTAAAAAAAATCTCTTAGGAAATGTCATCAAGTCATCATCATCATCATCAAGTTGTGATACTAGCATGGATTTCCCTGACTCCATCACTATCATCCATCGCTCTCAACAGGTCTTCTAACCTACATCCTGTGTCTGTTCAGAGCTGTTGGTTAGTTCTTGCTGGTCAACTAATACTGTCATGTCCATGTGTAAGGGTCCATAGGAGAACATCACATGAATTCATCCTTGCTTCTCCAGCAGTGTCCTGTATGTCTTGTTCATCTTACTTGGATGGTTTTAGAGATGGGAGGTAAGTGGCTATACAGCTGCTTTGTGGGTTGTTGCTTCCAAAATTTGTTCAATATAACTAGTAAAATTCTTGTGCAGTTCCTGTCTAGCTTTTTTCTCTTTGTGTTTTGTCAACATTCGTGTGGTGCATCCACGGAATAGTATTGATACAAGTACAGCTTGGAAGAAATTCCATTTTATTTTATTGGATAGTTCAGAAACAACTATACAAAAATGTAAATATGAATATACAATGAATTTTATTCTCTAACCTCTAGGCATAAAATATCCCTATATGGATTGACATGCCATTAAATCAATCAATCAATCAATCAAAATGGGGCTTATGACTTTGTCAGACTGAACTTATTGACCCATTCTTATAAAGTTTGATTAAATGCCATTTACAAGGATTAAAAAAACTTTTTACTTATTTTTTTCTGTTTTCATATCAGTAAATGTAGATTAGTGGTTAATGGCCAAGATCAAAATCCTTATTGTTTGGGGAAAACCATTAAAATCTTGATAATGGTTATACAAACAGCTCAAAGTGCTTCATCAAAATGTTTCAGACAATTCTTACATTCTCTAACCACTGACCGATATTCTACCTTATGGAAACTGGAAAGATTAAGTAAAATATATATTTTTTAAATTTCCTTGTTTGTAGCCTATAATCAGGCATGTATAAATGAAGGGTTTCTACCTGAGTGTGCATTTTGAATATCCTGAGAATAGCCTTGATGTAATTTGGCAACTAATCAAAGAGGTCCTTACTGTACATGTATGAACACACACTCTCCTGTGATGTTGCTCAGTCAACAGTGAGACACCATTGAGTGAGTTTGTGTCATGCTGGATTTTTTTTTTTGCAAAATATTGTATTCTCTAAGTCTCTCAGCTTTGTTACAATCTAGATTTAGCTTTCTTCACCTTCTGTCTTTGCCTAAAATTGCTGTTGAAGGGAAGATGTGATTAAGAATCAAGGCGGATGCTGTTGATCCTAAAAAAGGACTTTGCTGAAAATATTTTGAAAAGTAAAAAGGACACATAGTCTATGTGTGTGAGGTCCCAAGAGGATTCCTTTGAAAAGGAATGAGGTACAACTATTGCCCTATGTAGCCAATTTTTTTTATTTAATGCTGATAATAAATGACTGGATATTTTGCAGACAGATCTCATATTTCATTTGAAATTTTTTAAAATGTTAAGTTTATTCAAAGACTTAAAAAAAATTAAGTCTATATTAGTAACTTTATGACATTGACATTTAAAGTGGAAAAAAAATGGCCTGAAACATGTTATAGGAATGTTTGCATTGAGTATTGGGTTATTAAAATTCATAATCATGGAATATGCATTTAAAGAAAAGATAATCTAGTTTTTGAATAAATATGACCTACTTAAAATTTAAAAAAAAGAAAAGAAAATTATATATATATATATATATATATATATATATATATATATATATATATATAGTGTTCTGTACACTTTTTTATACATTCATTTTTGTGTATATAAAGAAGATTAGTTAAACTTTATAAGTATTTATTTATTAATTCCCAAACTGCCAGCCATAAATTTATGATGGGTGGTACCAATTGCATTTTCTTTGCAAAAACATGTTTATGTGAACATGATCATTTGAGAAAAAGAATGACAAGAACAAACAGTTTGATAAAAATTTGGGAAAAAAAATAAAATGGATGTTTTAAAAATACAGCCACAAAAGTGTATACAAATATGTTTTCGTGTTATGTGTCAAGAACTGATTTTAGACAATAACTCCTCTGAAATATCACCTCTTTACTATCCCTACAAATCAGTTTATTGGTTTAGTCTGCAGAAAAAATTGTCATTGCATTAATAAATACAGACATTTAATAAAATGCTGGTACATGGGAAATATGATTTTTAAGGATTGGGGTTCTTTCTTTCTTTTTATTTATACATATCAGCATAAAATTTGCTTTAACAAAAGTTACAATGCCTGGAAACTACTGTATGCATATGTCAAACATCTGTTTAATGGTAGCTCAGACAAATTTGTTTTAAATTAAAATATGTGGTGTAATTGTAATAGTAATAGGAAATGGTTTGGTTTATTTTGGTTTCTATCTTTTATGGCATATCAACTTTCATGGGTTATTTTATGCCAAAGCCATCCTTGTCAAAGAAAAGTTGTTGTACTATCTAACCCATAACTAGGGCGATAAAGGAGTTCATACCTTTTTAAAGTGAAGGTAATAGTGTGACTGGAGTTCAAACTTCTTTACTATTATGTCACAGTCAAGCTTGTTAGCCCCTATGCCATGAGGACTCCCTCTTTCTTGTAGGAAATGGACTTTGAGTCCGGAGTTCAAATCCTGGACCAGGCTGTTTGCTTTTCATATTGCTGTGATATATTTGGGAAAGGTATGAGTCCAACAATTCTCCTCCCAGTTTGGGAAGATTGAGCTGTTCAGGAAACTCTGAATTCAAACCAGTTGTACTCTGCTTAAAACTTGGCCTTGTGCTGCTTTCTGCTCATGACAGAGGGGTTGGGTAAATACAAACTCCCAGAAATGACATTTTCTTGTATTCTGTTTGGTGGTGATAGGAGAGGGATGGACTGTTTTTTTATCATCCATAGAAACCATAGACACTTTTTCAAAAGGTGACAAAAAATATGCAATTAATTTTAAAAAATAGCTAATTGGGATTTAGCTATTTTAAAAAATTAATTGCATATTTTTTGTCACCTTTTGAAAAAGTGTCTATGGTTTCTACAGTTTAACCCATATTTCTTATTTCTTAAGAAAAAACATTTGAAAAAATTGGAATTACCTAAAAATTAAATGATGCACCGATTGTACAAATGAAACATTTAAAATGTCCTTAAGGACATTTGCAATAATTTTAATTAAAAGCAAACCCAATGATAACTTAATTTTTACTTTATTCATTTATATGTATTTTTGACAACCTGTCGAGTTTTAAAGAGAAGGGTCATGATATGAAATTTGGTTAAAAAAAGGAAGATTTTTTAAAAAACTATGAAGGTTACTGCCTTTAATCATGTTTTCATTGAAGATTTTACAACTAGACTGACCACTTGGAATGAAGGAGATCTAACCCACCTCTTCCTGATGATGTCTTTGAAATTTCAATAATGAAACGAATATGTTGTACAGGAAATTAAAAAATCTAAGTTTTCAGCTGCAAATTTTGTTCTATTCCCTGTAAATTCTTGAGAGAGTAAAAAGTTTGGCAATATTTTTGTAACATGATGCACAATTCAGTATCTTTGGAATCTTTTGCCACAGCTGTGAAGGTGACAAATCATATTAGACTACAAGATGCTAAGCTTACTCTCCAAATGCTACTTTTCCCAGTCAGCTGAGGCTGTAGAATACCTTTACTGAGAGGTAAGACCCCCACCCCAACAAGTGTGCTGGATATGACACTAAACAATCTGCTTGTGAGGTTCCAGTAATGCCAGAGATCTGGGAAATGCTGAGTACCCCTTCATTGCCATCACTCCCTAGTTCGCTCTTGCCTGGAGTGGTAACACCTGATAGCGCCCTATCTATGGGTCAAATAGAACTAAACAGCATACTTATAATAAACTGAATAGCTTGAAATAAAACTGTTTTGATATTCAAATTGTGTACTTATGGTAAAATAAATTGTTTGAATTAGAACTGTTTGACTAAACTGAATAGCTTGAAATAGAAATGTTTTTGACAATCAAACTGTGTACTCATGCTAAACTGAATTCTTTGAAATAGAACTGATTATTTGTATAAAATGGATTTGGCATTAAATAACCCACAAAGGTTGATATGCCATAAAACCCAAACAACCAACCAACATCCAAATGCTACTGTCCAGATTTGCCTCAATGGCTTGGAGCATGGCCTTGAAATTCACTGTTTTAGGTCAACCTGACCATACCTGATTGTCAAGGTTCTTGCAACGTGAGCAAATTTTCTTGAACCATCTGGTTGCTGTAATGTGATCAGCTGCACTTTCATTTTTTGCCAAATGTTTTGTGGTTACTTCTGTGGCATTATGACCCAATTTGAACTCATAAAGCATAAATTTGTGAATTAGACTACATTGTATTTTCATCTGTGCAGCTTGCAAATCACACACAGTGAAGCAATGCACAACATGTCAGTGCACTAACTATCACAATACTATCAACCACAGCAGATACCTACTCTGGCTTGAACTGCTTTGATCATGTGAAATACTCACAGCAAACTTGCATGCACCAAAATATTGCAAAATATTTGACACACTACATTCTTATCCAGTAATTTTATTTTACAATTATTGAATTTATGTACTTTAATCTTTGAGTTTTATGCTCTTATTCAAAGTGTGATTTTATTGAAAATCAAAAAAAACTTTTTTTTTTGTGAGGGATATTTATTATAAATTTTTAGTGGATACTGTTTAGAATTGTTATTATTGTCTTTAGGTTTAGTTTGATTTGGGTTTATGGCATATCAACCATTGTTGGTTATTTGATGCCAATTCCTGTTTTTACAAATTTATTGAATATATGATTTATAAACACATTTTTAGATACACAGTTAAATGATGAAATAGTTCTTTTTCTAACAATTCAATTTAGCATAACTGAACAAAGTTAAATGATCAATTAAACATCAGTGATTTGTTTACACACAGTTAAATGATCAAACAGTTCTATTTCAAGCAATTCAATTTAGCATAAGTCATTGGTTTGCACTCAGTTTAAATATCAAACAGTTCTATTTGACCAATAGATAAGGCCCTATCAGGTGCTACCATTCCAGGCCAGAGTGAACCCGCAAGTGATGGCAATGAAGAGACACACCACATTCCCCCCAAGCTCCAGCATTACTGGAGCCTCATCATCAGATTGTTTAGTGTCATATTCAGGACATTCGTTGGAGAAGGGGTCTTACTGCTGTGCAGAGATGCGGTTGGTGTATTCTCGGGCCCCAGCTGACTGAGCTATTGTTTTTAGGAATTACAATAAATGTTTACTATCAAAGATATATGAGTATAGTAAAAAAAAAGAAGAAAAATACATTCCAGGAAATCCTTTTTCTATTCCCGACCCTTAGCATTCCAGGTCTTTTCCCCCTATGTAGGTATTAGATCTCCCACAAGCCTTAAGGGCAAAGAAAAGTGTATGCCAAGGTGGTCTATCTATTTGTACTGAAATGTTCCAGTTACTTTGTCAGATAATTGATGGCATAATGAAGTAAAGGTGGCAACTTAACGTCTATTGCTTGAATAAACAATAGGTAGGGGTGGAATGCAGATGGAGAACAGAGCATGGAAAAGTATTGTCCCTGAGAGAGAGAGAGAGGTGTCTTAGCCCTGTTACCTGTTGTTCACCAGAATTCATTGTACTAATTGGGTGTGAATTATGGCTATTGTCACTGCAGTTTATATACATGTGGCCACTCTTTCTCTTCTTGTATGTCTACAAAAGTACAGGGGATGACCCATGTGCTCGTGTAGACTTTGGGACACTGTTTAATCCAGCTCAAAGGTTAGTGATGATATTCATTGCCACAATTTCATCTTTTGTAAGAAGTAATAATTAATGATTTAAGAAAAATTACAGCAAATATTACCAACTTTAGATAAAGAATAGTTTGAATTTTACATACCAAGTATACCTGTGTTTAGTTAAAATTTCAAAAAGTTGATATTTGAATTTTAGGCAAAATTTTAGGCCAAAAAATTGGCATCAACACAATAAGTAATAATTTTTAAAGTTGAAATTCAAAGATTATGAGAAGGAAAGGAACAACCCCTGTCCTCAAAAATTAATTTCACAAATTAATAATTTTGTAATCAAAGGTCAATTTAGACACTTGATCAACTTATACCATAAGGTACTTAATATTCTAGAGTCTTTGGGACAAAAGGAAGAATTTAATTGAAAATCCAATATTCTAGGGGTCTGTCAGAAAACTTTTATTTATTTATTTATTATTACTCTTTATGGATTGTTCACACCAGTAGTAACTGTTGGCCGATACTGAAATCAGAGTGATAGCAAGTCCTCTCACCTCTCCAGGACTCTTTAAGTATTCTAGCTGATCTTATCAATGATGTGATATGGACAGTCTCAATTCTTCCTCTGGTTTCCACCCAGTCTCTTTTCTAGGTTCTTCAAGATTATTCCAAGAGCTCCATCTATTATTAGTATGACTGTCACATAACTTTTCCATTTCTCTGGCAAAGTTCTGGTATCTATCTAGTTTTTTGCGTTCCTTTAATTTCACTTGATGATCTGCTGAAACGTCAAAGTCTACTTGTAAATGACTTCTTTTCTTTTTACAAACTAAAATTAGATCTGGTCTTCTGGCTGAAGTTGAGGGATCCCTTTTCATCTGAAAATCACAGAGAATTTTGTGATTTTTCATTTTCTGGAGCAAATTCTGATCTGTGTATATACCATTTGTTTGTATGGGTAAAGTTTAGTCATTTGCACAATTTCCCGTAAATCCCCTTTCTCGACCAGTTGGGCCTGCTTTTGTACACTTTCTGAGCCATTTTTTTTATTTGCTTATTATACAAGTTACTGAGTCTTCTCTCTGTCCCCATAGTCTCCACTTGCTATTCACCCTAGTCTTATCTATTCTAGCTTTTGTTTTGATGCCATTATTTTGGGCTGCTGTAAATAATGATTCCGTTTCTCTTTTTAGGTTTCCTCTGTGTAGCCATATACAGATTATCTTGTATCCAATTTCCTTAATTTGTCTTCTGAAGTGTCCATATATGTGTTTCTTTTTCCATTTTTGTTTTCTCAATTGTTTTCCTGTTTTTGTGTAATTTTTGTGATTGCTCTTATTGGCTATTGTAATTAATCTTCTACCAAGTTCTTCCAATCTTTCTTGTTCTTCTGAAATTAGAACTTATCACACTTGTCTGGTGATTCTGTTGGAAGAATCAATAGAGATTGTGCTGCAATGTGCCATTTTTGCTGTGTTATAATAACAAACACACAAAAATTGAACCATCATAACAGATATTCACTTAACTTACCTATTTAACACAAGGATACATTTTTGGAAGAAGTATTTTCAGGATTTATGAAACCAGTTTCAAGTCTGTATCATAATGAATACAATGGGTATGTATAAATAAGAATACTTCAAGGTCACCAAAAAGTGATTTTGTCATCAATTTTATAATAGAATCTTAAAGTTTTGTGTCTTTAATTAGACATAAGCTGTTGATAGATGGATTTACCATATTAATACTCCTGATTTTACAAGTAGATAAATATACTTATAGGTTGATTAACACCAAATTTCGGAAAATCTTTCTCTTAACTTCACTGGCTGTGGATACAAACTAATAACAATTTCAGCACCCCCAACTAAACTGTATATGTATATATATATATATATATATATATATATATATATATATATATATATATATGCTGTCTAATGGTTGTAGTATTGTAACTACAAGAAACTTGATTTCATTTGTGTCAACTTTCTCTCTCTCATATATATATATATATATATATATATATATATATATATAAGTGGGAGATTGAGTTGAGAACAATAAAATAGAGGAAAAGATGAACAGTAATATAGATATAGAAATAAATGAACTAAGCATAATCAGAGAGAGAGAGAGAGAGAGAGAGAGAGAGAGAAGATTCTATGCGTGTCTTGTGTTTGAATATACCAACATCAAAACAGTTGACATACATTTACAACCATCGTGTCATCTGATGAAGAAGAAAGTAGGGAAACAACCCGAATGTTTATTGTGTTTGTGTGTACGCCCATTTCTCGGTGTTACTTGTGGCCTATGACAGTGAAAGGCAGATATTCATTATCGTCATCACTGCTGGTCTAAAATAGAAATGACGTGCAATGGGAGTCCCTGACTGACATTATTATGCAGGGATGGGCATTGGCGTCACTTGCAGCACTGAATGCCAACCAATCAAGGGTTTGATGGCATGGTGACTATCGTAAGCACCAAGTTATATGACGAAAGTTCATTATATTGTTACATACACACTCACACCATCTGCTTTATATCAAATATCTGTCGTCCCTCGAACTGTTTATGTTTACCACCATTTTCTTGAACACTGACTTCCATGTTTAATTTGGTAAAATCCAAGTTTCCTCATCTGGCAAATATTAACCAAGTTAAAATTAAATTTAGATAAAAATTAAATTATCATTGATATCTTAGTGATCCTTACACAACGCATGGCACACGGCACAATTTTATTGAAAATTTAATTTAAAAAAGTCTTGCTTTTGTAATCTTTAATAAACCACCATGTTGTACGCATGCGTGTTTCGACTTTTTGAAGAAATGCAATATTGATACCTACTGCAGAGATAAACATTAGGATTTTCGAGTTTGGAATATTTTTCTAATTACTATTAAATGTATGAAATAAGAATTATACCATGTTTTTGTACCAAAGATTAGAAGTTTAAGGTTTGTAAAATTCAATAATTTGAATTTAAAATAAGTTATAAATCTCTTATGAAATTAAACTTACATTCACTCCTCCTACTCCACATAAAAAAATCCATTTCTTTCCTACTGTTTTTCCCACTGGTTGAAAGCATTGTTATAAGAAATACGCACGAACGATATGAGATCTAAGAAAAAGTGCTGAATTGTGAATAGATAAAATGAAAAAAAATCTGCCAGATGGAAATAAAATTATAGTCACTACCAGCAGGGAATCATAACCAAGAAACTTTAATAAATTAAATATCGTGAATTATTTACTTCAACAAATAGATAAATGTTTGGATCAACAGTTCGATTTACGGTCAAGTAACGCTGAAAACAGCGGTTCTCCGAAGTTTAGTAGCGATGGGCCTAAGATGTGTGACTATTTAGGAACGATAGCTACTGTAAGCAATCTTAGGGTTGTTTCAGACTAAGTAAAGCTTAGTACATGCCAATAGGCTTACAGTCAAGTCGCCCTGGAAACACCGATTCTCGTCAGATCACCGAAGTTAAACAGCAATAAGCCTGTTCCGTTCTGAGATGGGTGACCAATTAGGAACAATAGCTCCTGTAAGTCATCTGAGGCATGTGTGTCAATGCATTTAATTCACTGGTGAATATTAATTATAGAGTTAAAAATTTCAGCTCAAAGTTCAATTCCTACGCTTCGGTCTTCGTAATCTATCTTCGGACTTATTTATCTTGGCCGTCCATGAAGGCTTCAAATTCAATGAATTTATGTCTAGAGAAAAAATGTCGCCACTCTACAAAAAAGGGGTTAAGAGAAATGATTTTTCTTTGACTGATATTTAGATATTTATGGTTTACTTAGCTTGGTCCACCAAGCATTGGCCTTATGAGTAGAGTGTTCGCCAATGGTCTGGGAGACTGGGGTTCAATCCCAGGTCGAGTCATACCAAAGACTAAAAAAATGGTATTTGGTGCCACCTTGCCTTGCATTATAAGGTAAGGATCAAGGGTAAAGTGGAGCAATCCAGGGAATGGAGTCGCGCCCTTCTCTACACCTTGGTATAGTAGCTATTGAAAAGGGAGCCCTCGGGTCACCCTCGACTAAGGTCGCCAACTTTACTTACTAGCTTTGTCCTGCACAATATTGCATAAAAAAAAGATTGTATTGAGCCAATTTTTAAAGTGGTGAGGGCTTGTAGCTTTGTTTACTTAAAAAAAAACAGCATTTTATTTGAAATCCTGACTTCTATCTTGGCTCGAACATTGGTGGGTGATTTGCAACTATCTCAACTATCAAACAGCCGCAATGTTTGACTGATTGGTCGCCGATTTTGAAATGACTGTAAATAAAGTACTTAAGAGTTGTTATTTATAAAGAATTCTACCTTCATCATAGCCTTGTGCCAGATTGAAATAAGTTCGGTATTTATCTTAATATCTCTATCTCAAATGTAATTTTTATTCTTAGAGAACAGAATCCTTTTATTTTCTTCTTAAAACTTGATTTATTTAGGATTTTATTTTATTTTTTCAAATAGTTATCTGTTTCCCGAAGAGGGCAGAACGAGTGTTAAAGGTCTGGTACCAGTGGGGATCCTCGTGCACAAAAATTGCTTGGATCTGTTGGCATTTCCATTTGAGATTTCTTAGACACCAGGAATTGATGCATCCCATCTCATTAGGTGCAATGGGGAGTTGTAGTCTGCCTTGAAATTAAGCAATATATTATGTCACTGTCTACGGATGTCCAGAGGTAGGCTTCTTGCTTAAAGGCTTATTTGTGTTGTAAGTTATACTTAAAATAGTTCTTTTATTTTTTTCTCAATAGTCAGTTTTATCCAAGTGTTCTCTTGGAAGTATTGTATAAGCGTTTAAATATTGAGATAATTCACCACTTTTGACAAATATTCAGGTTCATGTTTTTTTACAAAAATGTATAGATTTATTTGTTCGCGTGATTTATAACTGATACAACCACACACACACACACACACACACACACACACACACACACACGTGCATGAACTCACTAAATTTAACTCATACTAACCGCTATGATTGATGGCTGTATTTCTCGGCCATTTGCTATGGTTTGTAAATTTTTTTGTCTCGCAGACCAATTCGCTCGTGTAAATTCGACTCTCTCTAGTTTCCCCACCACTGTGCCAGACTAATTTGAGATAAATTTATCTATTTACAGCAAAAATAAATTTCAAAAAGAATTTAAAACAAAAAGATGTACCGCTACTCTCAGTTTAACGCTTGTGCGATCTTTAGGCGAAAAGAAAAAAAAATTACTTTACTTCATTATGCCATCAATTATCTGACAAAGTAACTGGAACATTTCAGTACGAATAGATAGACCACCTTGGCATACGTTTTTCTTTGCTCTTAAGGCTTGTATATATGTATGTACTGTTATTACTACCTCCTCCACCTCCTTCCTCTATGTATCACGAGTCCTTTACGTCATTCGAAAAAAGTTGCCATTTACATTTTATCAATATTAATCATATAGACAAGCAGTATTTACCTGCATTACATACGAGTCTTAAGATTGTCACTGATGTTCATAACCTGGATAGTATGACTGAGGATAAACAATCAAGGCCAAAACAAAAATGTTAATATAAGTTTCTTGAAGTTGCATTCACATAAACAATATTTCTCAACTAGAAAGGGAGTCTTCGTGGCGTAGTAGTTAGCATATTTGACTGCGACATCATTGTAATCGAGTTCGAACTCCAGTCACGCTATTACGTTCACTTGCGAACTAATACATTTGGAACAGCCTTATCTCTTCAGCTATGGGTTAAATAGTATCACTACTGTCCTTCTACAAAGATGTATTTGGCATTAAATAACCCATGAAGATTGATATGCCATTAAACAAAGAAAACAGACTGAACAGAACTTCTCAACAAAATTCACCAGAAATTTTGCTCTCCAGAATAGGACATCAAAAAGATATGTTAATTCTGCGGTTATCTACAAATATATATATATATATATATATATATATATATAGTCATTCAATGCATGTAGTGAATTTTGCAATATAACAACTCATTTCCCACAGGAAAAAATTTCTTTATTTTTCAATGTAATCTCCATTCTTTAAAACACGTTTAACGCTTGTGCGATCTTTCATATTGAAAAACAAGCTTTTATATTCCTTCAACATGGAGATCTTTGGACGGAGTTTTTAGCAATTTGATCACAATGTTCTTCCCTTCACATCGCTTGAAAACTTTGTTCCACGCTGAAATTCTTTGAGGAGGCCAAATCTGGACTCTAAGGAGGTTGTGACAACTGTTCCCAACCAATTTGGCTGATGGTTTCCACTGCTCTCGTTGCAGTGTGAGGCCTTGTATTGTCCTGATGAAATCCAATGACAACTGACCTTAGAAAAGGCAATGCCATCATGCACAATTTTGTATCCTGTACTCACAGAAATTCCCAGTTGTTCAGAAATATCCTCTATGGTATTTCTTCTTTCAGCTAAAATGACTGCCTTAACTGAATCCATCATTTCAGGTGTGCTCTCCATTGTAAACCTGCCTGACCCATTTTCATCTTGAATACTAATTCGGTCTTTTTTTAAAACAATTTAGCTCATGTGTAAACATTTGTGGGGCTAAAACTTGCTTCTCCGTACACATCACACATTTTTCTGTAAATTTTACATGGTTTATACTTATTAACCACCATACATTTGATGAGAAACTTCTGTTTAAGCCTAGAGCACTATGCTTGATTTGCCACCATTTTGAATAGTCTCAAAACAAATGTTTTTGCGAGATTAGAATATTAACCATTTTCAAACAATGCAGAGTTTACATTTATGGGAAAAATTCTTTAAAAAATCATTTTACTCTTTTCAAAAGTATTCACTATATCTACTGATATATGACCATCGCACGTACGCGCGCGCAATAACCATACAGATATTAATCATTTAGTCATTTACTTCATTTTTTTACAGTTACATTTAAAAATTACTTCAACTACCCACAATTCATCCATCGCCCATATTTCTTTAGTTTTTCCCTTTCCCAACCACTTAGGAAATGGCCAGTTAAATTGTAAGTGATCAGTAAAAAATTCAAAAATAATAATAAAAGAAATAAACTAAACTTTATTTTATCTTGAGGATGAATATAAGTTTTACAATTATATATATAATTTTTTGTATATTACCCCTGAAACAGTGGACACTCTCTTTGTTATCTTGTAGATAAGCAACTGTAAGATATTCATAACATAAAAGATTGAATTGGTAATTCTTTTTATGCGGGGTTATCCCTTATAGCAATTCTTAACATTTATAACTATAGTTTCGGTGTAATCTTTTAACTTACAAAATAACATGAAACTTTTTAAGAATAAGTAACGGATTACTGAAATATTTTTCAACAAATTAATTAAACATTACTCATTAGGACCATAAACTGGATATGTAAGCATTCATTTCTTTCTTTGGATGAAAAATAGGGATCCATAAGCAAAAACAGGTAAATGAAAGTGGGTATTTGGAATTAAAAATAAATGTAAAAATTTTTTTTTTCATAATTTTGTTCGAAAGATAATTATAAACCGAAAATAAAATAAGTGTCAGATGAAGATGATTTTATGTAATTTTTTGTTTCTTTTTAATTTTATTTTAGTTCGTATAAATTCAGTGCACTACTTAAACTGTCTATGACTTGGTAGAAAAATGTCTCTACATTTTTCTACAAAGTGCGTAGGTTTCGTTGACCAAAATGCTGTATAGTCCAGGTTAAAAGAGCGGTAAGGTTAACTTGAAACCGAGCATTTTAGCTCTTATTTGGTGTGGTCTGGTTTGTTTTCTTTAGTGGTATATCAATGGGTTATTTAATGCCAAAGACATCCTTGTAAAAGAACAGCAGTGGCGCTATTTAACCCATAGTTGGTGTGATAATGGGTTGATATCATTGGGAAATCAAGAAAGTTTTGGTAAACGAACCTAAGCTTTGGTTCGACTTTAGAATAACCTTACGGTGCTTTTAATTTGGACTAGTAGAATTCACACAAAATTTTAAATTCTGATATTTTGTCCACATGTAAAATATTCCGGTTCTTGGATCGTTTTAAATAGAAAATCATGGATGCGGATCACCCCACCACACACTCTTATATATATATATATATATATATATATATATATATATATATATGAAGAAGAAGAAGAAATTAGGTAAATGTACTTAAATTTGACAAAAAGTTCATGCAAGTTACCTATTTTAAAGGTTAATATGTTATCCCGATTAATATAATAGAAAAATATCGCTTTCTTCAAAAATGATGCATGTTCTCTTGAATATCAAGCATCTTAATAAAGTCCCTCTCTTGGAAATCATGACTAATTTGCGATTACTTAAAGTTTCATTGGCATAAGAAGTAATTTCATTTTACGGAATAAAAGAATCAAATAATCTCGACCGAATATATTATAAAACCCTTTTTAGGGACAATTACTGAAATTCTTGTAAAAAATCTGGCCCAAAAGACTGGAGTTATGGAACATGTCCAATGTTCAACATCCAACTGGCAACATAAAAGAATTATTCGAATTGTTTTGATATTCTTGTAGAACCTCTGGAAGAGAATTTGTTGAACTCTAGGATGACGAATTCCAACAGTTGGAGAATAGTTTTTCTCGAGGAAAACCGTAAACCCAAATACGTCTTGTACTTAGTCCAACTAAACCGCCTGTGATTTAATGCTTAGTCTCTTGATTGCTTGAACACTAGAAACAATCAGAAGGCGATGCTTGGTAAGTCTCTCGCAATTTCATGAGAACCAATTCCCAAAATGATTTAATGTGACATGCGAAAATGTTCGCCTGCTCATAGTCACTTAAAAATGGATTGCCATTCTACCAATCTGGAACTTGATAATCAGTGATAATCATTTTTTACCCAACTATCACTTAGGAAAGGTTATCATGTATAGTGTAAAAGTTAGTGATCTATACCTTTTCCAGTTCAAAATGGGAGTAGTTCAGTTCAAAATGGGAATAGTTCAGTTCAAAATGGAAAAATTATTATAAGTATAAATATAAAAAAAGCTGCAAAGAGACAATATGGAGGTCCAGTTGTGATGGTTGTTGACAATGCCCCATGTCACTCAAACATTGAAGAAGTTTTTAGTGAAGAAGAATTTCTAGGATGTGAAGTGCTTAGGTTGGGACCATACAGTCCAATGTTTAATCCGATTGAACAAGTATGGTCTTTAATCAAAGCTTACGTCAAGCAGGAATTGGCTGCTAAAATTGTGAGTATTCTTGCAATGGAGAGAAGAGATGGCTTGTCAATTACTGAACAAAGGACAAGAGCTTTGACTTCATTAATTGAGGAAGAATTGGGAAGGGTTACACCAGAAGTATGCAATCGTTTCATAGCTGGAATTCAATCTAAAATTCATGCAGCTGTAGCATTAGAAGATGTTGTGTTCTAATAAATGACTTGAAGAATTTTTTTTATATTATAAAATGTTAACAATTTTATTGCTAAAATAATTTATAAAATATTTTTTTATATCTATACTTATAATAATTTTTCCATTTTGAACTGAACTATTCCCATTTTGAAATGAACTATTCCCATTTTGAACTGAACTACTCCTATTTTGAACTGGAAAAGGTATAGATTAGCAGATCATTGTTACTAAATTCAATTCTCACTGGATGCCGCATACTTTTGGCTTTGTGCTTAAACTAAGCTTAGGAAATGAAAATTGTCACCCGCGAAATATTTTCCCTCTTGTATATTTGTTATTTCCACAGAAATTTTTTTTTACTAAGGTTAGCATATTACGGCACAAGGTCACAAAATGAAATACCCAAAGTGGATCAAAGTCATTACATTATTGTATAATAATCTTCAAAATTTAAAACTTACTTTGACTACTCATCGCTCTGCATACAAGGAGAGTGCTAATTTAGTTTATTCACAAAAATCTGTTTGATCGTTTTCACATTGAGAGGTGGGGGATTCATGCCTTACCCAAAGGTATCAAACAAGGTGTGAGTACCATTTGCCAGTTTTTATTCTCTGTGTTGTTAACCATGGGCCGATCTGCATATCCCAACTTTAAAAAGAAGATGCGCTTAGCGTAACGGTTAACGTTGTAGGAAATGAAATGGATGACCCGAGTTCAAATCCTGGATGAGGATGTTTGCGCTTCACTTCTTGATTATGCCTTCGGTAAAGGTATAAATACATCTGTTCTCTTCTCAGTTATGGGTAAATAATAGGGCAGACTGTTTTTTTTTTTTAGCTTGGTTAGGCATCCAGTCGAAGAGAAGGAAAACTCTGAATCCAAACCAGCTTTACCTGGCCTAAAAACAACTTTGTGTGACATTCTACTTATGGGAAAAGAGCTGGGTAAATACATACTTGAAAAAAAAATTCGGTCATTGTGTTCGTCCATAGCCTGGGAGACCAGGGTTCAATCCCAGGCCGAGTCATACCAAAGAGTAAAAAGTGGTACTTGATGCCGTCTTGCTTAACACTCAGTATTAAAAGGTACGGATCAAGGGTTAAGTGGAGCAATCTAGGGAAAGCAGTAACGCCTTCCCCTGCACCTCGGTGTAGTAGCTAATGAAAAAGGAGCCTTCGGGTCGCCCTCAACTACGGTCGCTAACTTTAATTATGTCAACACTGTTTTAAGATTTTACTTTGGTTTCTTATATTCGTTGCCTGAAACTAAAAAAAAACATCATTATCAGATCACATTAATATCCTCTTGGCTGTACCTCTTTGTTGCACTTAACAAGATAAGGTGATAGTCAATCCTTTATGACATGTGTCCTAAAAGGGAAATGCTGACGGTGCTGGACAATTTCTGAACTACTGGCACAAAACTTGACGTTGTGTCGAATCTACCTTTGTGGGAGGTGGATCGAACATTCGTCGAAGATTCCTCTATACAAAAATATTTCTAAGTTAAGGACGCGAATCAGATGTTTATGGCACCAGATAGAAATATTTTCATTATTCCAGTAATTAACATTAATGACTGACTCATGATTCATGTCACAAAGTTTATTACTTGTATTTCCAATAGATTAACTGCTGAGATAAAGAGATGGTTGTTTTAGAGTTTTTGTTTCATAATGGGATATCAACCTTTGTGGGTTGCTTAATGCCTAAGTCATCGTTTTAGAAGAATAGCAATGATGATGCTATTTAACCCATAACTGGAAAAATAAGGCGGTTCATTCTTTTCCCAAAGGTATATTTGACTTTGAAGTGGGAAATAGGAAACTCGCCCTTTTTTAAGTCAAAACTTTGGTGGGAGTGGACCGCCCAAAAAGGAGCTCCGTACTTGACCCCTGAGAACTATGTGGTGTGAAGAAATTTTCCTCTGAATAGGAAAATTTCTAATGGCTGACTGAGAGCCTGATGGAGTTCTACCAGGTATCTTTTATCAATTGCTGAATCTTCTAATTGAAAGAAGATATTTTTAATTTCTGCCCTGAGGAAATTTTATCGAGTTTCAAATTCAATTGCCGAGTCTCTTATTCGAAAGGAGATATTTATAATTGCTGAACGGGCGAAATTCTTTCAAGTTCTCTACCGTGGAATTGCTATGCCGTGAATACAAAAATTATGAATGCTTAGCACTAGGGTAGTTGGTGTTCTCCCCTTCAAGACGTTTCATAAAGGAACTTTCCAAGAGAAAAATTGCTGAAATCTGTTTCAATACATTTTTTCTTAATTACAATTGCTGCTGCTGCTGTTCAACTGAAGATTCTACTGTCGTGAAAACTTCCATTTTTTAAAGGAATTTTTCGAACCTGTAAGACTTTTATTTTTGAATTCTAACGAATTCTATTATTTCTAACGAATTCTATTATTTCTTTGTGCGTTGTTTTCGGCCCAAATCTTTTTCGGAGACTACTGTCTAGGGTTAACCGTTCGGTCATTCGACTGAATGCTAAAGTGCAATAATTTTAGCAGTTCGTGCTTTCTTTGTTTTTTTTCTTTTTACGTTGAAGGACTTGTTTCTTGTGTTATTTTTTGTAAGAAACATAATCCTTAAAGTATTTCTCGAGCCCTGAATCAACACCATCCTCAATGCTGGCAAGTCTTCTTTCTTCTTTTCTTGACACATATAGTCTGTCTATGTCATCTCTCGGGCGTCATCCATTTCCTTGTCCTTTGGTCCATTTGTCTGAGTTCCTCCCTTGTCCATTTTCAAAATGTTCCAGAGTATCTTAAAGGAGGACTGCCTAGGTGTTTTTTCCATTGAGGAGATTTCAACTGCAGAACTTGGTTTCGGGGCACTTTAAAAATGTTTTTTTTCTTTCATATCAGTTTGTTTGATGGTGTCTGCTTCCAATATTCCCAAGTAATACATGTAATTTTTTTTCTTCCCAAGCGTTTTGATTCTTTCCTGATTTGGCTGTTCTATTCCTTGTGTTGTTTCTGTTTTCCCACTTATCATTATAAGCATGGCATAACTTTTAATGTCAAATTCCATTCCTATATCTTGGTTGTATGTTATTGTTTGTATTAGGTTGGTTGGTTGTTTTTTTTGTTTAATGGCATATCAACATTCGTAGGTTATTTAATGCCAAATCCACTCTCCTAGAAGAGCAATAGTGGTACTATTTAACCCATAGCTGGGAGGATAAGGGGGTTCATACCTTTCCCAAGGGTATTTGCCCGAAAGTGAACATAATAACGCGACTGGAGTACGAACTCGCTTACTACGATTTCGCAGTCAATCGCTTTAACCATTACACCACGACGACACCCCTTTGTATTAGGGTTTGTATTTATAATAATAATAATAATAATAATAATAAAATCAAATGAGCCGCATTAATTTCTCTCGCTCTTTTATGAATACCACTGCAATGCAAGCAGTAAATTAACTGGAGATATTTAAACAAAATTCCAATTAATTATACCACTTAATTGTACATGGCAGATTTTGCCAAGACGAATAAATTAGTGAAGAAAAACTTGTTAAAAAGTTAATTAAAGCCATCATTTGCGTAGGTTCGAACTTTGAATCAATTCTATGTTCCTTACTATCATTGACAGTTAAACAAACACGTGTTTTTGTGTATGTTACCAGATGAACCCCACACTGATTATTTATTCCTTTTCTTTTGTTCTTCAACCCAGCAGATCGGTTCAGAAACAGGCAATTTGATAGCGAACGTTTGACAGATAGATGAATGTTGAATGAATTGGCAAGGGCCCAGTTATTTGTAAAAACGCATTTACCGAATAACTGCAAACACGTTAGCCCCCGATATAAATAGCAAACAGAATAATTTTAACACTAACACAATTTACTTGTTAGTGATAGAAATAGAAGATCCGTATATGACCATTTTGAATTATTGTGATTCAGCCGAGAAGGCAATCACTAAGGGGTTCGTATCCTTTTTATGTCCAAACCCGCACAAACGTATGAAAATGTCCGAATTAAAACGAAAGTTCTTGTATTTGTCTGTTGTAGTAACATTTCGTATTAACATGTCGTAACATTTCGAAGCTATAAGAAAATGGATAAATGAACTGACCACAAAACGATTGCTCCCTTTTGTTATTGTTTTTGGCTTAAATCCAGGTCAGTGTGAATGCAGAGAACCTTTTGTCTTTCTTTACAGAATAAACTCACATTTTACCCCCCCCACTCACTCATGTAAATCAGTTTTTAATTAGTTAATTTTCCTTGCTCATTGATTGATTGGTTTATTGATTGATTTATTTTAGCAGCATGTAAATTCGTCTTGGATTACATTATGCACAGAAGTTAGGGAATTACGTTCAATGTACGTTCACATTTATATTTTTGTATAGCTGTTTCTTAAGAATTGTTTTTGCACACGGTCCTATCGAATACAAATAATCTTTAAACAGATCTATTTGAGCCATAGATTATATGGTGACAGAATCGAATGGACTTTAATATTAACGACTTGAAAGTTTTTCTTCATTTATTTGTCGTATCTGAGTAACATAGATCACCGTTATAATTATTTGAGTGTGAGGAGCACAATTCGGAAACTTGTAGAATAGGAAATGTATTGATTTAATATTTCATCGTGCTAAACAATATCACGAAGAATTAGCAAAAATATATGTATTGCCTGAGCAAATTTGATAAAACAAATACGAAAATGACATGAAATCCTAGAAATTCATATAATATAGAGAGGTTCTATCATGCAGTTGAAGAGTCTTCTGGTCTAAGTTTAGAGTCCTTAATAAAATGGAAGTTTTGTGAGAACGTATGTGGTTTGTTAGGGCGAGAGCCTCTCGTTGGGAAACACACATACTCATGCATGTTTTCTGGTTGTCGAGGTCGAAACGAAGAGAAAACATTTAACCTAACCCTTCCGGAACGATGAGGAAAAGCTTTGACTTGCTGCGCCTTTTTTATTTAGTACTTTGTTCACGCCACCTAACAGCTATTAGAAGCACTATTTGGAAGGCATAGAGATGTTATCCTTACAGATATAATCGTTACAATGGGATATAACAGGTACTACTACTCCAGATCAGAGTGGACCTGGGAATAATGGCAATGAAGAGGTACACTCTCCAGAACTAAACCCTCACCATAAGATGCAGGTTAGAGTCATACCCAAGACACTTCTTATTGGTGGTAGATGGGTCTTACTCATTTGCAGGAAATACTGCCAGCATATTCTTAGCCTCGTTGTTATTTGTTGGCTGCCTAAAAGTTGTTTAAGTCCAGTTAGTTGGGGCTGTAGAATACACCGACTGCATCTTTACAGAGGGGTAAAAAAAATCCCCCCCCAACGAGTGTCTTGGATATGACACTAAACTGATAGTGGGGTTCCAGTCCTAGGGTTTTAGGGGAATGTTGAAATTCGTAAGACAGCATAAGGAAAAGAAAAATTCGTTTTGGGAAAGAGTATTATGGACAGATGAAACTTCATTACCATTACTCCCAGGTTCACTATGAACCGGAGTGGTAGTACATGTTAGGGTTCCATCTATAGGTCAAATAGAACTATTTAATCATTTTCTATACTTGAAACCATTTAATTGTGTGCAAACAAATGGTTGATATTTAATAGAATTGTTAGTATTACATTGGAATCCTTTAACTGTGAGCAAACAAATGAATAATGTTGAATGGAATTATTAGTGTTAAATAACAGTACCTGAAACCATTTAGGCATGTGCAAAAAATGAGCTTTGGTTCGTTTAAAAATTGTTACCTACAAACTTTTGGTTCATAAATCATTTAAGATATATAGTGGGGTGAAATAAATATTCGTACACATGAAAAATTTTATTTTTCATCTTTCAAACATAGCCTGAACAAAATTTTGTATACATTTACTGTTTAAGGATATATTCTACTAATATGTGTATATAAACTTAGGTTACAATTAATTTTACTGAAATTAATGCCATTTATTCATTTTCATGGGGGGAAAAAAGTAATCGTACAGTACAACATTGCTGCAATATTTTTCTAGATTGTTCCAACAATGTTATCAGTATCCATAGTTAGCCTTCTAGAATGTTCCAATAACGTTATCAGTAACTATAGTTAGTCTTAAAATTCTAACCGGAACTTTCTGCAATTGCTTGTCATACGATCATGGCAAGAGTTAAAGAATTGAGTAATTAAAAAAAGCACTGATTGTTAAGCTTTAGAAAGATGGAGGAAGTTATGGAAATATCTCAAGCAAACTGAATATTCCTTTTACTACGATAAGTTCATTCATTGCAAGGTTTAAAAGACGTAACACAGTTGAAAACAAAAAAAAATAACATGTGCTCCAAGGAAGATTTCTCCTAGATTATCAAGAAAATTAGGACGCCTGATTAACTAAAATCCAATGGTTACGCGTGAAGAGCTGCTGGAAGATTTGTGTTCATAAGGATGTAATGTAACAAACGAACAATAAGTAATGAAATGCTGAGGAATGGTCTAAAGTGACGGAGACCAAAGAAAACTCCTCTCCTATTGAAACGACATAAAGATGCAAGGTTGAAATTCGTAAAAGAGAGCATAAGGAAAAGAAAAATTCGTTTTGGGAAAGAGTATTATGGACAGATGAAACTAAAATTGAGTTGTTTGGTCATAATTATCGAAATCATGTGCGGAGGAAAGATGGCGAAGCCTACTCACCAAAGAACACGGTACCAACTGTCAAATTTGGCGGTGGCAGTATAATGATTTGGTGATGTTTTTCAATGAAAGGTGTGGGCAAAATATCAGTAATAGACGGTAAAATGAATGCCCCAAATATCAACAGATATTGCAAGAAAATTTGATGTCTTCTGTTGAGAGTTTTGAGCTACCTTCTGATTACATTTTCCAGCAGGATAATGGTCCCAAGCATACAGCTAAATCTACCAAGGAGCAGTTGTCTGAAGATTATGTTAATGTTTTGCAATGGTCAAGTCAGTCCCCGGATTTGAATCCAATTGGGAACCTGTGGCGATTTTTGAAAATTCAAATCCGAAAAAGAGCATCAGCAAACATCAATAATCTGAAGACAATATGCCAGGAAGAATGGTACAAAATACCTACTAATTATTGCAAGAAATTAATTGAGAACTACAGAAAGAGAGTAGTGGCTGTTGAAGTGAATAAAGGGTATTCTACAAAGTATCAAATGAAGATAATGCATTTTTTGTACTGTACGATTACTTTTTTCACTCATGAAAATGAATAAATGGCATTAATTTCTGTAAAATTAATCGTAACCTAAGTTTATATATACATATTAGTAGAATATATCCTTATATAGTAAATGAATATAAAAATTTTGTTTGAAAGATAAAAAAATAAAAATTTTCATATGTACGAATATTTATTTCACCCCACTATATATATATATATATATATATATATATATATATATATATATAGCATTAGATTACCTACAAGGTTTGATATACCTTAAAACACAACCAACCAACCTAAAGGTTGTTCAGTGTTCAAGATAATCAATAAAGAAATCACAAACAACATGAAAAAAAAAAAAAATGATCATTCTTATTAAAATAACTAATAAAAATTTTATTATCATTTTTGAAATCAGAAACTCAGCCCGTTACATTAGGACAATCATTTAAAGCTTTCTTATTTTTCTGATTTTAGAAAATAATTTTATCATCATATCAATTGAGTTAAAAACCATAAGGGTTCCTATCAGCACAATAAATACAGACAAGAGGTTCAAAAAGAATGTCTGAGCCTAAAGAATCTAGATGGTTTCAGTGACAGGAGAAAGTTGCCAAAGATTTTATCGACTTGATTTCAGGAACGTTTATCAAATGAAAAAAAAATCTCGTTCCAAGCTCCGCTTATTGTATGGTATGAACCTCAGCCACTAGCACTGAAAAAGAAATCAACGGCATCTTAACTCGAAAAAGAAAACGAACAAAGGAAAAAACTGAAAAACTCGTACTTAGTCGGATAAATCACACACACACACACACACACACACACACACACACACACACACACACACACACACACACACACACACACACACACACACACACACACATATATTGCTGCCAGAGCTCGGATCAAACAATTTCGGAGAAGAGACTAATACAAAATGTTATAATGTTACCAACTAAGGTATTTTGTTTTCAGTGTGTAGTTCAATGTCCTCTTTTCTATAAGTATTTATTTGGCCCTCAGTATTTGTTTGCCATCCCACCATCCCAAAGTGTGGCACAAAACCTTTTTAACGTGAGAGCAGGGTACTGGGCCGTAGTCACGCCTGGCGGCTCCAAAAATTCCTTGGGCCTCGTCGGAATTCCTTTAAAAAAGGGTCGCCTCAGGTGCCAGGTGCCAAACCGAGCCCTGTCCAAGCCGTTGAGAGCCTGGGGGTACGGCCCCCAGGGGCCCAAGGTGTGTCAGTCTTAGCCACGTGACGCTAATACCAGGTTTTCCTGGCACTGATGTCAGGCGGCCTTGACCGACTGTCCACAAAAGTCAAGACACAACCGACCTGATCCGCGTATCAGGAAACACGGCCGGCCGAAGTGTGTCGTGGCCCAGCGGGAGGACTGAAGTCCCTCATATTTATTTGGCTCCCCACGAGGGCAGAAGGTAATGTCCTCTTTTTCTCTATCTCTCCTTTTCCTTGTAGTATGACTATATATCTATCCCGTTCCTTTAAAGCTATATATTTCAAATTAATTACAACTTGTAATAGGTTTTTTGTAATAATCTAAACTTAAACTAAAAATACAAAAAAGAGGGAACGGTGTTTTTTTTTCTTTTTCTTAAGTTTTAATCAACTTTAACCAACAAAATACTTTCCCCTTTTAAAACTATGAATGAAGTTGTTATTATCTTTTAAAGATTTAAAATAATTTTCATTTTATGCTTTTTAAAATTATTTAAAACATCAAATTTGATACTTTTTTGTATGACATACAAAAAACCCAAAGGCATTAGAAATCTAATTGTTGGATGAAAAGAAAACAATACATAAAAATACACTGATAGCAAAAAAAAAAAAAGCAACTAAAGTACAGAAATATATTGTGAGTGACGGACCAAATAAAAAATGATTGCTATTGATGTTAATGATAATAATAATGTGTAGGTGTGCGAATTTTCCCCGTCTAGGAAAAAAAGGAGAGCTGAGCACATGTGAATGGGTGTGTGGTTAGGTCTACTACTTGAATTCATTAGGATCCTTCATGTCTTTCCCCTCCCCATGTATGAAGCCTGTATGCAAGAAACAGTAAGTTTATCTTTTTATGATTTTACTTATCCCACAATGTAATCTAGAAAAGAAAAGAAAGTAATATATATATATATATATATATATATATATATATATATATATATTATATATATATATATATATATATATTATATATATATATATATATATATATTCTTTCGCATGATGTTGTAGCTGTGTGTATTTTCATTCATCTACTCAACTACTTTTGTCTTTGCTTTCTTTCCGTCTTTTCGTTTTTTTTAAAAATCTCGTCTCATTCATTTAAAGGCTTAAAAAAGATTGAAGAAGAATTCTTTTTCAACCCAAACTAACTTTTTAGTGAGAGTATCTATTATTAACCTATCATTGCTAAAAATGGGAGTTAAAATGCTTTTTCGGATAATTTTCTTGTAAAAAAACAAAAAAAAAAACAAAACAAAAAACGAGAAAAAAAAGGTTAAGCAGGTATTGCCCCGTTCATATCGGGCAGTAGTAAGCATCTCATTCTATATTATGGTCCATATAACAGAATTTGAAGGTAAACCTGATTCTGTGTGTACTATTTCTTTTCTGCACCTTTAAATATTTATTGAACTAAAGCTTATTTTACTACTGCAACCAAGAAACATTTATTCATCGTGGAGTATCCAATGGTGAGGATCAAACAAGTTATTTTATTCTTTCTCCAGTAGCAATAGTGTTTTTTGCTTTTGGTGTTGAGTAAACTGAATGCTAAACATTGCTTTATGACAGAGACCCTTGTTTGTTTATTATCTATTTGATCTTGTTTATAATGATTTTACCATTATTTGTCTACGGTCTCTACTTCTTTTCCTTCACAGAGAGAGAGAGAGAGAGAGAGAGAGAGAGAGAGAGACAGAGAGGTATTAAAATCTAATTTTGATAATAGTATATTTTTATTAAGAAATCTTCGATTAAATCAATCCTATGTTTCTTTACTCTAAATTCCATTAAAAAAATTAATATCTTACTAGAACAATCTAACTCGTGTGTTGGAATGGGAATTTTCAACTTTTTTATTTTTAAAGCGATGCAAATATTAAATGGTATATGTACTGCCGAAGCGAGTACTAAATGGTGTTAGGGTGTGTCAGAATGTTCTTGTGGTAATTTACTAAGCTTTTGGCTTAGATGTGGCACAAGGCCATATGAAAGGGGGCACCCAATGAGACTCGAACTCACTCGTGTAGGTTTGCTAGTCGAGCTTGCTAACCATTACACCACCAGAGGCGCCTTCAGAATGTTCTTGTGTATTTTGAAAATGGACTTTTGCAAATTTTAAGACAATCTTTGTAATAATAAAAAGTTGTCTCTCAAACATCGTAATAAAACAGTGAGACAATCAAAGCATCGCAGTGGCATTTTTATTGCATGTTTGAACAGTTGAAATAAAATGAATGAATAGTTTTATTCTTTCGTACATAGTGACACGAACATACAGAAAAATACACGTGAAATAAACTGGATTCATTTTTGAGGGGTTTTATTCAAAGAATGAGAAAAGGTATTGTAAACACAAGCAACTGCCAATTCCTGGAAATCTGTAATTATTAAACAAGTGGAAGAAGAACAAGATAAAGAAAAGGAAAATAAATTAGAGACAGGTTAGTAAAGAGGTGGGTAAAAGTAAGTCAGGCAACAAAGTAAACAAATACGTTAAAGGTAAAAAAAAGGAAGAAATCCGAGAAGCTACTCTTTCTTTATGTAAAAAGATATTAAAACACTTGAGTGAGTGACGGTAAAAAAATAGGAAGAAGGAAGGATAAAAAAAGAAAGAAAAAGAGAAAAAGGAAGTAAGATCCATTTCTCTCTTTTTCTTTCTTTTTCTAAAATATTGGTAATGAGCGGGAAAAAAAAAAGAAAGCGACATTCGTGCAGTTGGGCAAAAAGAAGAAGACTGTGTCAGTGAGTTTGTGTGGTGTCTAAGGCAGCAGACCCATGCCAAGTTCTGCGAGAGAATGAATTGGATACCCCGACAGCAGCAGAGGTACGATGGAGAATATGATTATTACCATCGTCACATCTTGTCGAGGTGTTGCTGCTGCTGCTGCTGCTGTTGTTGAGAAAGAAGAAGACCTGTTGATCTATCATCAAACTTCTTGATTAAAAAAAAGATTATTAATGCAATCCCCAACGCGGGATCAAAGCCCGCGCCACCAAAATCAACCAGAAGAGGAAGAAGAGGTTCCACCCATTCGTTCTGAAATGGTGTGGATTGTATCTGTTGGTACAAGACCAGAACTGGACTTCGTGCAGGTCAGCCCAATAGTTCAACAGGTAGGTTATTATTTTCTTGGGGGACAACAAACAATTTATTCTTTTTAAAATTTTATCTTCTTTCTTAGCCAGAATTATACGAGCTGGATTTTGTTTTTAAGATTAAAAAAGAAATAAGAAAGAATTACAATATTGCTTCTTCGGAATTCAATACTGTAATTTTTTGTGACGATAACGTTCTTACAGGACAAAACTGTATTACAAGAACTTGATTGTATAATGATAATAATTGTTGTATAACACATCGATGTAGTTTGTGTAATGTTTGTATATTCGTGTATTTGATGTATGTTTATTAGTTTCTTAAACTGAAACAATACAGAGTACACGTTTTTTTTGTTTTTTTTTGACATTTCTTTTTGATATTTCGGTCTTTTCTTTTCATCGTATTTTTTATTTCCTTGAGAAAGATCAAGATGCATAATTGTTTTGAAAGTAAAACTAATAATGATAAAGCACCCTATTTTTGTCTGTGAATAATGAGGTTTTAGCTGCGATTAATGGAAAATGAGTTGCGATATTCAGAGAAAAAAATGCTCAAAATTAAAATGTGTCTATCGATTTATCATATTTCCAATTAATGACATTTAATTTTCTAATCATTAATTGTTTACAATGCGTCAATCGGACTGTCAATTTTGTTAATGTTTCGACCAAACTTTTAAAATTTTCATTTATGGAACACTTTGGTTGGGTCTTTTGTTTACAACTTTAGTTTATTAATTAATATTCTGGATTGAGTTATCAATAAACGAATTTATATGACTGTTATGAATTACTGAACTGATTTTCATGCCAGTGGAATTTAATGTTTTTCCAAGGGAATTAAGTGACAACAAGTTTTTTATATAAAATTCTTGCCGGTCTCACACCAATTATGGGTACAAGGTACATTCATTGTACCCGGTGCAATCGTCTGTAACATTTTTGAAATTCCCTATTCTAATTTTGTTGAATCTAGTGGTTTAATGAGGTTTTTTTTTTAAATTTTGGGTTGTTTTTTAAGAACTGGTCGAGTTTTCACATCGGTAATATTTGGCGGCTTTCATTGTAAATCAAATAATCACAAGTCTCCCTCTCAATCACCCGTTTATTATTTATAAAACTTGTCATGCATACATATCCAGTGCCTTTCCCTGGAGATCAAGTGACAGCAAATATAATTGGTTACTCTGGCATATTTATGCTCAGATTTTTACTCCATGTGTGGTATCTTGTGGCTCTAATTAAAGATCGAGTGATAGCAAGTCTCCGCAATATTCCAGCTGATCATTATTATCATCATTATTATTATTTGCGTTCACTGAGTTTTTGTACCCATAGTTACTGGATGCCTTCACTGGCATTCAAGTGACAGTTAGTCTGTTAAATACTCCAGAATTATTCCCAGTCTTGTTGATTTTAGCAATGCTGCCTGTTGTTTGGATGATCTTGAGGTCTTCCGGCTCTTATTGCTAGGCTCTTTGGGATTGTTCCCAGGACTCCTACTACAACTGGCATGACTGTCACTTTCGTGTCCTGTTAGTTTTTTATTTCTCTTGTAAGATCGAGGTATTTATCCAATTTTTATCATCATCCTCATTATTGTTATTGATATAATTAGCAACGTTTCGAATGAAAACAGCGGCCTGCTTCTTTTATTTGCCGAAAACATTATTTTCAAAATTGACCTAACAAAAATGGAAAATCAGATTTGATTATCTAATAAGTAGAAAATAAATAAACAAATAAATAAAAATCTATTTCATTTATAGCTTTTTCTGAGTTTCTTTTTCATCGACCATTTTGACCAAAAGTGAATCATTTTTTGATGAGGATTGCTAAAAATTAAAAAGAATAAAACTGCATACATCATGGAAATTTTAAACCCCTCAAAGCAAAACTTATCTGGGTAGAATTCTTAAATTTCGCTTGAGTTTAGTTGTACTTCTGAAAAGAATCTTTTGCAAAATATTTTTGATTTTTATTTATTTATCTTTTTGTTTAATTTTTTAAAACATTTTTGATAAAAATATGAACTGAAAAATTACATACTTAAGAAAGTGCAGTAAGATCTCTCTGAAATACAATCGTTTTTAAAACATGTCATTCTCTGAGAATGGGGAGGAAGGTTGATCCGATCATGTGACCACATTGTCATCGGTTGTTCTGTTGAAAAGGGGATCGATTTGTTAATTATCGAACGTTTTATATTTATACATTCTACTTTTATTGAAAAATTTTCCTCGGATTTATTTGATAGTTACTTTTTTCCTCTAAGTGAGAAAATGAAATAAAAAGTGAAAGTCTGTGATTGTTATTAAAGAGTATGCTAAAAAGTTGTTTCTTAATCTTTGACCAGATGGCAAGGGATTTAGTCTTTAGAAATTTAGCGTATTGACAAGTCAGTCAGAGACCATACCATTCCTCATCATATCATTAATCCATGTTCTTGTGTATGAATGTGTATTTGTGCTTTGTATGTAAAACAAACAAAAAACATGTTTTTGGGGACAATCGGACGTGTACTTTTAAATACATACTTTTTCCATCACACACACACACACACACACACACACACACACACACACACACACACACACACACACACACACACACACACACACTCTCTCTCTCTCTCTCTCTCTCTCTCTCTCTCTCTCTCTCTCACATACATAACAACGCTACATGATGATTTAAATACACAATTATTTATTTCATTAACACTTCAATCACTTAAGCCTTGTAATTGTAAAATATACATGAGAAAGTTGCTGGTGGTCGGACACAATCCACCATAACCCGACCCTAAACATTTTCTTAATTTCCTTGAGAGATGGAGGAATCATAGGCGGGTGGGATTGCCAGTTGTGTCTGGATTAAAGTAATTTTTTTAGTATATATATATATATATATATATATATATATATATATATATATATATATATATATACAATAAAAAACAATGGTACATTTTAAAACTAGTTTCACATATCTTGAAAAGAAGACACCGTATTATAAGATTAAGGAATATTTAATTTGATCCTTACGTGTTTATTTATTAGAAATTTTATAATTTCGAAATGAATGGCTTGAATTAGCGAGCGTAAACCAAGTGGACCGAATTGTCATTTTTACCACGTGGTTATTTCGGATTTCACACAAAAAGTACTATGATTTAAAAGTTTGTCTTCTTCGAGTGAGTTTTACTCGTTTGTCTTGGTTGAATGTCTTTTTTGTTTGGGGTGAGACGGCGGGTATGTGTCCATTGTTATATCACTAAATCCAACGAATGCATCATGTCTCGTCTGTTTTTTTGTTTGATTTTTTTTTTCAATTTTAAATAATGTTAAAAATCGAGATCTTCTTAGTTTTCAAACAACCGCGCTAATTCAGATTCCTAAAATGTCCTACAACATCCGACCGCAGGTAGTAATAAAGAAATCAAACGAAAACAAATTATTCAAACTATGCTTACTACTATTTCTGCACCATGCACGGACACCTGCCGTAGAGCAATGACTAGTACGCTATTCTTGTAAAAGCTCTTTCTCTAGTGATTTCGATCTTTACTGGGTGTTGCATGATTGTAGCCTTGTGTCAGTCTAAGCTAACCTTAATATTTGACGCCGTCGTGATAGTAAAAAATGTTCCAATCAAACATTTTGTGTGTACCATATGGGATAGAATAGTGTTTTGTCATGTGACTACTTTATAAGCAGAAAAATGGATCCAAGGGGGAAAAAATGGTTAAAATATTACCCCAGAACCTTGTTATTAGTGTGCAAATTGATTTCTTGTATGTGTGGTGGTAACCCGCTGTTTTTAAATAAGTAATGTATAGTATGTGCCAGTTAAATGTACTTAGTTTCTGTGCAGTGTCCGTGAAATGTATTTGTTTGCAATTTCCTGTGTCAGGCATGCTTTTTGTGAATCTTTGTCAATTTATGTGAAAATCTTCTTCAATCTTCAGTCATTCAAAAAATCACTGGTCGAACCTTTTTTTTTGTTTGTATGAGTATGGATCACAAAACGTCTAACGAATTTCTAAAAAGAATTCCCATAAAACGAAAATATTCTAACTTTCCCGCTATAAAAAAGGTATAATTCATTCTCATATCAGTCTGTTCCCTATCTATCTATCTATCTATCTATCTATCTATCTATCTATCACTACTTCAACTGTCGCGCTTTGTTCATATAAAAACTATCAATTGGAGTGTTATCACACACACACACACACACACACACACACACACACACACACACACACACACACACACACACACACTCTCTCTCTCTCTCTCTCTCTCTCTCTCTCTCTCTCTCTCTCTCTCTAGTATTATTTTAGGGTTTTTTTTGGTATAAAGTCAAAGGGTTAGAGCAATATCTTTTTACACAAGTATTTATAATTATTGTCAATCATGTACTTCTAAGATCTGATTTGGATGCTAGTAGAGAAATAATATTCAAACTCTTCAGTTATTGTGAATGTATCAATAAGTTTCACTTCTGTTATTTAGTTCCTATTAATATTCTATCTCTGGTTTGCCACCTTTGTGGTTACTAAGCATTTCTGGATTAATATTTTTGCCCATCCAACCAAGGCTGCCAAATAAATAAATAAGATAATTCGATAATTTCTCTTGAATATTCCAACCTTTGTCTTCTGAAATTTTCCGATTTTTATGGATTTTCTCATAATACTCATCTATTTCTTTGAAATTTTGTATGGAAAGTAAATCTATGTCAGTGAACAGTTAAAATTTGTTAGGCAAAATGTAGTTTGGTACAAGGCTGCATTTCTAGAGTATTTAGCAAGAAATAAGTTCACTCTTGTTAATTTGCAACAATTATTAATTTTTCCTCATGAATTGATTCCCTACCCCTCCCTATTCTTTTTGTTACATGGAGGTTACTTTTTCTCAAAAGTTCAACCTATTCTTGGATCAGTTTTGATTAGTGTTTAATGTAATTATAGATACTGGAATCTCTGTTATACACCATTGCCAGGATTATATGTAAGTTAAAAAATTGGAAAAAAAAAAAAGAGAAAGTCTTAATGCAGCTATCTGTGGCCTCCGCATTACTGATCTAAATGAACTTCTTTATATTATTTTATAAATGAGGTAATGAATTTATTCATATTTATTTATATCTTATGAACTGGAGATAATGAATTCAAGTTTCAGTAAGTGCTCTGGAAAGTTGGTCTTTTGCCAGACATTGCTCTGTCTTGTCAAATTCTCATGTAGATATTTTGGTGGTTGAAATTTTTGGCTGAAATTTGTCCATTAGTGACAATAGCTAAAATTTATGATAAAAATTTCAATAAAGTTGGAATATACAAGCAATAACTAGTATTTAACCATGAATAACTTTGTTTTTTAGGATATTGTATTATGGAAGATGTTAAAATAACTTGCTATTTTAAGGAATGATGATGGTTTCTTTCATTTAGAAGAAACAGTGTGTGTGTGACTGAATTTTTAATGAGTAAAGGGTTGCACAGATCTTGATTGATACTCTCTCAACATACCTGGTTTAGTTGCCAAATATTTGACCAGGTTACATGGTACCAGTATATATTTACTTAACCCTTCCACCACAGGCAGGATGTGACACAAGATCAATTTATGAGCAAAGTACAGTTGGTTTGAATTCAGAAATTTTCTTCCACTTAACTGGCTGCCTAACCAAGGCTAAGGAACCCAGCATGCCCTAATATTTATCCATAGCTCGTTGGGGGAGAACTCATATCTTTTCTAAGGGCATTGGCGAAAAACAAAATGCCATCAGCCTTATCTAAGATTTGGACTTGGATTACCAATTTCATTTCCTATGATGATAACTGTTAGGTTAAGTGCAGCACTTATTTAGTTACATGGTACCAATAGCACACTTTAGTGACCTCGTATTTTAAGAGTTACTAAAACAAAGTTGAAGACAATGTTATACTACTTTAGGAATTCCAGCTTTTAGTTTTTACTTAAGAGCTGTCCTAGACTGGTTGCCAACTTAAACTAGAGATCCTAATCTGCTTTACTATTTTACCCGCAGCTGGGAGAAGAAGAAATGGATTCATGTCCTTCTCGTTAATGCCAATGGGAAGAAAAAATGCCTTGATAAGAATGTGAACTCACCCTGACATTATATCATTGCACCTAAAAGAGTAGAATTGAAGAAAGAAATATTTTTCACCAGAAAAAGTGTCTTTTAGGAAGTTGTAAGAAAAATTTTGAAATTTTTTGTTTCCAACAAGAATCTTGAATTTATAAATAATTAAGTGACTATGAAAAACAAAATTGATCTAATTATTCTTGAATAATTGAAATATATGAATCATTTTGTATTCTATTATTAAATTGTGCTGAGGCTTTGTGGAATTTTTACTGGTCTTATTAGCAATAAATAATTTTGAGTAAATAGCTTCACAATTTTTTAAAGTCAGGAAAAAAATGTAGAAACGATATATATATATATATATATATATATATATATATATATATATATATATATATATATATATATATATATATATATATTTCTTGTTGGATCTGATGAATTCCTGTTAAATTCTTTTGGAGTTTTGATTCATATCAATGCTCTTAACAGGATGGAAATAAATTTATTATCGTAATGTGACCAAATATTGGGGTTTTTCTTGAAAAAATATTATATGCTCTGTGGATTTTATTTACTTTGAGCTCTTTACCAGGAATATTTAAATATTCTAAATTTGAATACTTTGAATTGTTCCCTACTCTGGATTTACTGGATTGAAGAATACCTTTTCTATATATATATATATATATATATATATATATATATATATACATACATACACACACACACACACAACAAGTATGTTGAAAATGTACATTTCTAAGTATTTACATTACTGATTTACTTATTTATATATTTCTGAGTGACTTCAAGTGTTCTTTTTTAAGTATTTTTTAAAGGACTTCTAATTTCATGTTATACAGAACATACTCATTTGCATGATATTTTAATTGGTTTGCTGGGTTTGGTTTGGTTATTTTTTATGGCTTATCAACTCTTGTGGGTTACTTAAGGTCAAATCCTGTTTATACATATATATATATCATATACGTTTATATATTTGGATTGTAATAAAATATGTGGGTGTAACATCCCATAATCTTCAAAATCAAATTTATGAACATGAAAGGGATTTGAAAAAACATTTAACATTGGAAAATAATTCTAACTATAAATAAAATAATTCTCTGAAGGTCTTGTGTTTTTTCACATTGGTATATATATATATATATATATATATATATATATATATATGATTTGTTGATGAAAACTGTGTAGGGAACATTATTATTTTTTTAACGAGCCAGAGCTCATGTTTGCACACAGTTAAATGGTTTCAAGTATTGCTATCTAATACTAATGATTCTATTTAATTTGAATTATTTGCTTTGCACACAGTTAAATGGTTTCAAGTATGGTAAATGATTAAATAGTACTATTTGATTTATAGATTGTATCTTAACAAGTACTACCACTCTAGGTCAGAGTCGGCCTAGGAGTAATGGCAATGAAGGAGTTCTTTACGCAGCCCAAAGCTCCAGGACTTGGAACCCATCAAATGGTTTATTGTAATATCCATGACTTTGGTTGAGTGGGTCTTTCCTCTCTGCAGAGATGCAGTCGACATATTCTACAGTCCCAGCCAATTAGGCTGTGATATTTTAAGAGAAATGTTTTAAATGCGTTTTTTTATGGCAACATAGGAAATAAATTATTTCATCAGATATACTTTTGCATAATCTTTTTTGTAAAGGCATATATATATATATATATATATATATATATATATATAATTCTGATTTTTGTTGGATAAAAGTTGAGTCAAAATTTGATACTCAGGTCCATTTGTATGTTTCACTTTTTTAAGAGCATCTTTTCTCATTAATGAGATAATATTTTCCTTTTGATTAGTCATGAAATCATCTTATCTCCAAATTGGGTAGATAATTATTCTAAAATTTCCTATCTCAATATCTATATAATGTTTTTTTTTTGACTGGTATTTGTGTTGTCAAAATATTTTAGTGAATTAGTTTATATGCTAACAAATTTTTTCCACTGATCATAGTTTTATTTTAAGTTGCAAAAAAGTGAGCAAGCATCAGGTTAACAGTCCTAATAGCTTAAAAGTTTGTCTCAATCTAAACAAAAATACATGTATGTGCATACATATACTCACTTTTTAAAAAAATGAAATTGTCTTAGATACAAGCAGAAATGTTAATAATAGCCTAATTAGATTTAATTTGATCAACTAGTTAGTCAAAATAGAAAAAGGTGTCATTTTGTAGGCCATTGTATATTTTTTGAAATTTTGGTATGTGTGTGTGGTACTGAATTTGGTAAATTTTCTAAAAAAAAATTCTATTGAATAATTTAATAAGTTTCAGTTTAGAAAGATACTATAGTTGTAGATTTGGTAAAATTTTTGCAAATGCTGAGAATATGAAATAAGTCAGCTAATCTATGTCTGTATCTATAATTATTTAATGTCATGCTGTATCTTTTCATTAAGCTGTTGTTGGTGTGATTTCTGGTCTTCATAGTGAATGAACTTATGTGATGGTATTTACCTAACCTCTCTGCCATAGGCAGGATGCAACACAAAGTCAGGTTTTTAGCTGGAGGCCATCAAACACACAAATTCATAGTTAAGGGCAATGTTAAATATATCTTAGCTTTGTTTTATTTACATCATCTTATATAATGTGGAGCAGCTAATTGAGAACAAATTATAATATAAAAAAATGAAGATATTCAATAGAAAAAATCAGTTTATATTTTTTAAATTGTATATATCATTAACTTGCAGAAAAAGTTTATTCAATAAAACTGTCCTCAGTCTTGAGGATGGTCTTGTTGGGAGTTTGGAAGGGATTACATATCTAGTTAAGATGTTTCTTATTCATTTTGTTCATATCTATAATGGTTGTCTTCAACAAAGATTGCAGCACAACTGGTTGATCTCCTTCTTGGCAATATCCCTAGACATAGTTAAAAAGCTACATGTCGGCAGATGACATGACCAGGAAATATCACATGGATCATATAGGGGGGAGAAAAGCTCTATTGTAAGGCAAGCAGCTTCCCCTGAATCACCTATTCCCAACCTCAAGCTTCTTGATAGTGGCCCCCATCAACTAGCTGGGATCATGGTTGATTATGTCATGGACCTATTGGATGAACTCAGTTGTTTTTATAATGTCTGACCACTTAGAATGTGTCTTTCTCTTAGATATGTTTACATGTCCCTGCCAGAGGTTTTCAGTTTCTTATATTGAATACGAAGGACTGAGTAGGCTATATTTTTTTCATTTTATGTACCAAACTGGAAGATACCATGTTAATGTTCTTAATACACCCGAAAGAAAAATGAGAACTTTAAAAGTTGGTGCATACCACACAATATTATCTTAAGTTGTTTTCTATATATGACCTAATAAAGGTGTGTCTCCCATGGCATAATGGCTATCATGCTTGACTGTGACATTGTAGTGAGTTTGAACTACAATCACGCTATTACATTTATTTTTAAACTAGTACCCTTAGGAAAAGTATGAACCACCTTATCCTCCGCAGGTATGAGTTTAATAGTATGACTACTGTTATTCTACAAGGATGGCTTTAGCATTAAATAATCCATAAAAGGTTGATACGTCATTCGACAAAGAAACCAAACTGAACGAATATATATATATATATATATATATATATATATATATATATATATATATATATATATATATATATATATTGTGTGTGTGTGTGTGTGTGCGACTTGAATCTGTCATGATTGATAATAGTGATAATAGGTGTATCAGCTTTTTATTAATGTTATTACTACTTAGGCTCTACAGTAGTTATGGGAAAGAAGTGATTTGCCCGAGTGAACACTTGTTTTTCTATCAACCATTGCAGCCTTAATGACAAGACATTTCATCCTTTATTTCACAAAATTGTTTTTTTCTCATTATCTGCTGAACATTAATAAGATTTACTACATTTTCTTGTTTGTTAATTAAGCATCAAGAATTGTATATTTTCCAAAGTAATTTGTAACTTTGTGTGATGCTTAAGGTTTTTGAAGTTTCATGACAGCTAAATGAAAGTAGAGCAAAATTAAAAAAAAAAATGCCTTTTCAAAAAGAAAAAAATTCCTAAAGTGAAATATATGCTTGTTATTCTCCTTCCCCACTCGAAAAATATTCTTTTCTACTGCCAGATGACATCTTGTGTACGTACACAATGAGATGGGAAGTAATGATCCTGCCTGCCTGGTTAATTTTAGTTATCCTGAATGATAATGTATTTTTAACATTTTTTTTTATTTGGGTCTTATTTTACAACACCTGTTGTCAAGCCTGAAGTTAAATTACATTGTATTAATCTCTTGTGTAATTTTATGTTGGATGCTTCTATAAAGGTTACTCTTGCTGATATTTAACTGATGTGTGATATTATTCGGCTTTATCACTACCAACATAATTGTATCTCAAGATTGGGTAACTAAAGATTTATGTCTGGGTATTATATATTCCCCCCCCCCAAGAAAAATTGATAGTGTTATATCAGTTCCAACTGTAGACATATCAGTTTCTAAATGTAAAAAATGAACAAAAAGCTCAGCTCATTTATTTTATATACTTGGCACAATGACTTATAATCATTATTCTACAGATTTTTATCTTTACTGATTTTACATTTCAGCTCATGTGTTCTTTGACATTCTTTAGATACATAGCTCATCCAGTTGGTTCTCGAGTTTGCTATCAAAGATTCCTGCAGATAGAAGCCATCCAGAATATTTATTTTGGACATCTATAGATACAATATACAACATAGATTTTTTTTTGTTTTAAATACTTGCCAAAAGATACTGGAGTTCTTTTTTCTTTGCCATCAATATCTTTACTTTGCTCCTCATAATGCAACAGTGTTTAGGGTCAACAGGCTACTGAAGGCTGTGTGGTGGCTAAAAGAATGTTATTCAGGGACATTTTAATGAAGTGACACCACTGGCTTATAGATATGCATATTTGCACACACACACACACATGCTATGCAAATATGAGCTTACAGAATATACACAGAAGAAATATAAGCAGCGGTCAACAGTCGACCAGCAATTTGTTATCAGTAGTCATCATGTATTTGTCACCAGTGCTTCAGTCCAACTACGACCAATGCTGTACACTGCTGACCTCAGCCAACCAAACAAAGACTTGAGGCAATATTATTTGGACGCAAAATAGATTCCTATCTTTTTATATGTGGATAGTTGTCCACCCAAATATTTACTTTCCTTACTTCGTCTTAGCTGTAGAATGTATTCTCTTTGTGTTATAGGTTAAGTTTGATTTCTTTGTTGAATGAAATATCAATCTTTATTGATTATTTAATGCCAAAACCATCCTTGTAGAACAGTAGTGGTACTATTTAATCCATAGATGGGGAGATAAAGGAATTCATACCTTTCTCAAGGGTATCAGTCTAAAAGTGAATATAATAGCGCAACTTGAGTTGAAACTTGCTTACCAAAGTGCAATAGGAAAGTGCTGCTTAAGAATGTTCTTCTTGTCACCTGGCTACTATTCCTTTTTTTTTGTTATTCTAAAAATTCCAAGTATATGTATTGAATAAACTAACACAGATGTTAATTTTATATTCATGGAATAAAGATGACATCACTTCAGCCAAAGAACACTGTAATAAAAGCAGTAAGAGTACAAGTTAGAATATTTCTTGGAATAATGGCTTTAACTTAGTATAAAAGATAGGCAAATGAACAATCAGTCCAAATTTGATAAAAAATAAGTATTAAGTTCAAATAGAATAGTGATGATAATTCATGTAAAAAATTTTAAACAATATTTAACTAAACTTAATTTTCAATAAATGTTTCACAAAAGAGAATGTCATTTGTATTTTTTTCTCACTGGATAACAATGGATTAACATTTGTGAGTCAGGTTATTTATAATCTGGGACATAAATGGCACAATATAAAAGTGATTTTTTTAGTCCTGTCCTTAGCTTTGGATTTTAAGCTTATTATTAAAAGACCATTATGATTAACACAATACAGATTGTCAAACATTAGTTACTATATAAGCACGGCCTGTCCACAGTTGACTGATTCCTAAATTTGTGTTGAGTTATATGGTGAGTATAAATAAAAGATATATATAGATTAATGTCAATCATTATAGATTGAAAGCCTGTACACCATAATCTGTACAGTTGACAAGTATACAAGGTGGAAGAGGGTGCAGAAAAAATCTCAATGTGGCACACAAACTGATGTAGTTGCACATTGTGCCACTAGGTGTCATAAACTGACACTATTTGGAGCCAATCTTCCATGGCATGGTTTTGGATTGACTGAATTGTTTCCTGTGGATTTTTTCTGGCATTTGTAAGTACATTTGGTGATTTTTGTAAATGGCTGATTAAAATAAGAACATTGTGCATGAAGTTTTTTTTTCTGGGAGTAAGAGGGGCTTCTACTGAAGCTGCTGTAATGTTTTATGAAGCTTTTAAGCTTTAGGTAAAACACAATTGTATGAGTGATATTCTTATTTCAAATGATTTGACTAACCTTCATTCAACAAGCAGAAATGATGAAAATCTTTAAGAACTTCTTCAGACCTTTGATAAGATATCTGAGGCAACTGGTTTGTCTTGGACTTCATGCCAGCTAATGATAGCAGAAGATCTAAAAATGAAATGCATTTCCACTAAATTTGTGTCTTGTTTGCTTGCAGAACATAAAACCTAATCAGTTGAGTGTATGTCATGGTTTGAAAGAACAAAATCAAAATGACCCACTGTTTCTTTCCAAAGTTGTAACCAAAGATGAATCCCATAATTCCGCTTATGTTTTTATACTCACTCATATATAGATATTGTCAAGTCAAAATAAACAAATTAGATAGATAATGAGTATTAACTACCATAAAAGTAGCTATGAGTTATCTCCCTTGAACAAAATTACAATACTTGAGAGAAATCACTTGATCATAATATCTAAATGTGCTGGCAGGTTTAACAGTTTTCTCACTGGTCCTGTAACCTGGTTTGATTGTGGAGATGCTACTAAAGTAGTGTGTCTTGGGTACGAATCACCTGGTGGAGCTTATCCCACTCCCAGTCTATACATGCATGCACCCCCCACATATATTCACATACCTATGCTCCTCTGTGTGTGTGTGTGTGTGTGTGTGTGTGTGTGTGTGTGTGTGTGTGTGTGTGTGTGTGTTTTAAATATATATATAAAACTGAGAAAAACTGGAATTAAATCAAACTGTATGAAAATGTATAGAGATGAAAAAACACAAGATCTTCAGAGGAAGATTTATAGAATTATTTGCCAATGTTAAGTATTTTGATTTTTAGATCTTCATCAAAGCATGTGAGTTATTAAATTATAGATTGATAGATTGATGGGATATGGATTTTTTTAAAGAAATAAATTTTAGAATGCTAATTACATCACACAAATTTGAAATAGAACACTACCTACAGAAATAGAATGTTTCAAAACATTCTTATCTTTTTTGTTTCATTTAACAACTCACATGCCCTGATGAAGGTCTCTCTCTCTCTCTCTCTCTCTCTCTCTCTCTCTCTCTCTCTCTCTCTCTCTCTGTATATATATATATATATATATTTTTTTTTTTCATCATACAATGTGTGAAAGCACGTGCGATACCCTGTACTCATCAGCCGCCAACCAGGGGTGATAACACAGTTTTGGTAGCTCAAGGCAGTACTGCCACTCCCAGCGCTACCAAGCAGCTTTTGCCACTGGACAGGGTATTAAGAGAATTATATATATATATATATGTGCCAGATCAATTAAGAGCAGAGACTACATTGGACGTTAATCTTCATTTTTAGTGTGCAGTTTGTGATTTAAAAAAAGCAAACAAAAAAAAACGCGTTTCCTTTTGGCCGTTAATATTATTATGCGTTTACAGTAACTGTTTCTTACATAATCACACAGGAATGGTGGTTCCGTGAGTATTTCCTTCATGCTGAAAACTTCTCACTTTTGACCAAATCCAACTTGATGCATATTGCGCCGCGGTCTGAAGAGGATTTGAGGCAACTTTCAAACTGTGGCCAGTGATTCCTATTTTTGAAAGAAATGAAATAACTGAGTGTCCTAGAAAACTATGCCAACCAACCTCAATAGGAATCACATGGCATATCCAACCCTTTTCCACGCAGTCGGTACGCAGTGTCTTGTAGCATTTTTTTTTCTGTTCGTGTGCTTCCTCCCAGTTTTCTTCCCAGGGGACAGTCGATTCTATGAGGAGGACATTCTTCTTTGAATTGGACCATGCTACAATGTCCAGCTGCTTTTCTGTTTGAATAATGTGAACTGGAAATTGTAGAGATGTCTTGAGACCCGCTGAAACTTTCCAGTCACTAGCTCCGTTCAGTAGCTTCATATTAGGATTTTTTTTGTTTCCTCACAGGACATTCACCTTCCTTGAGAAACTGAATTATGGGTTCCTTAGCTGTTATAAGATTGCTGGTTTGCTGTCTCACATTGTGCTCTTAACAACTCTATTATCACCTCTAACACCTTGTTATGTCGCCGTGTGTACATCTGAAGCGATTATGGGCATGCAGATAGTATGTGGCACAAAGTACCCCGATCACTTTTACATGACAAGCACAGGTCCGAATTGGTATATCCCCATAATTTTAGATTGGTTGCATTTGGTAAGAGATCATAAGTAGAGCGAAGAAGGAATGATATCGCCAGTGGTTCCATTGCAATTAAGGATTTCCATGATAATTTAATTGGTTCAATATCATTCCATTTTGTCCAAGCACATTGTTTGGCCTGAGTAACAGCACTGGCTTTTCTTTGTTCTTCCTCAAACATCCTGACTTCTTTGCTCATCATGTGTCTTTTTCCTTTTGGGCCCACTTAGGAGAATATCTTTTTGCTTGTGCTACCCAGCCCAGCTCGATTGGTTTGAGTGATGCCTATGATGTCTTTGATTCATAGGCTGCATTCTGCCTCCTGGGCGGCCTTAACGGCTGACCACTTCATACCTGATTTTATTTCTGGATACACCTTCCGAATGATCTCGTCGGCTGAGTCCTTCATCATCATGTGAAGGCGTACTTTCCCAATTTTGAATTCTTCTACCAATGAGGATATTGGGAGCTGTAGGTTTCCAGAATTGGTATACAAACCCACTTTCAAAAAACAAGGAGGAACTCCGAGCCACTTATGCAGGTATTTGTTGCTATACTGTTGAATCCGTACATCTGTAAGGGCCACAAAAGACAGGGTAGCAGACCATGTTGGTAACACCAAGCCTTCATCTTTCCGGGTAGACAAGTTTTATCAATTGATTTCAGCCCCTTCAAGGCTACTTTCTGGACCTCTGTACCCCTATGACAATCAGTCAGTGGGATTGAATAAAGACATCCGAGACTCTTTACCAGCTTCTCCCTGACTGTTTGGATCTTATCACTCCCAATTTTGAAATGAATCTCCCTGACAGATCCTCCGACTAATGATAGGCTTCGATTTTTCTTTGGCTTAGCCTTCATTCTCGCCCATGTGAAAAGGTCATAATACCTTTATAGTAAACCATTGGCAGCGATCTGGGATGGAACGAGAATGGTGATGTCGTCCATAAAAGCTCTGGAAGTAGAAAGAGTCAGATGTTCATTTTTCATTACTCCTTTCGACATATTTGCTGCACCTTGTAAAATGAGTTCCATGGCCAGAATGAAAAGAAGTGGGGAAATCACACAGCCCATCATGATGCCGATCTCAAGTGCCTGCCACTTGGTGGTATAGTTTTTAACAGTGAATTATATATATATATATATATATATATACACACCGACCCCTCTACATGTGCAGGATGTGATACAAGTTCAATTTTTAATAGGTGATAATTCTGAGTTTTCCTTCTCCTAGATTAGTTGCCATACCAAGGTTAAAAAGCCCAGTTTACCCAACTACTTACCCATAGCTGGAGGGAGAATAGTTTTATTCATACCTTTCCCAAGGGTATTATTACAATGTGAAATGCAAACTGCCTTGTCTAGGATTTGAACTTGGTTTGCAGTGTCCATTTTCTATGGCAGTAAGTCCACAGCCTAATGAAAAAATAAAACATTTCCTTTGTACAACAAATATTTACTTTTTATTTACTTTCCTTGTCAATATGCTTAATTCAGTTGTAAATATTAATTACATAAAGTAACCCTTACTACCTTGAACCCCTTATACCTGTGGCCCCTTCACCCTAATTTGGTTGAAATATGGCTGAAAATGTAAAATGTTGCAATCTATTAATTGTAGATTATTACAATGTAGAAATAATGTTTTTAATAATATTTTTGAATATTTATAATAAAATGATATTGTTAATTATAAGCAATATATATATATATATATATATATATATATATATATATCCTCAAGTATATATATATATACTACTTGTTAGCACAAGTATCATCTATTTAGGACCTAAAAGTTATACGATACACTGAAAATTTTAAATAACAATTTTAGTATTTTTAACTGAACCTGAGCTCATTTTTTCACACAGTTAAATGGTTTTATTTATAATAAGAATATACAGTTAAATGCAAAAACAGTCCTATTTCAAACAATTCAATTTACACAAAGTTAAATTATCAAACAATTCTATTTCAAACAATTCAGTTTAGCATGTCAACGAAGTTAAATAGTTCCAATTATTGCTATATATCACTAACAATTTAATTAAACATCAATCATTTGTTTACACACAGTTAAATGATCAAAAAGTTCTTTTCAAAGAATTTAGTTTAGTATAAGTTCACAGTTTAAATGTCAAACAGTTCTATTTGACCCATAGAAAGGTCCCTATCAGGTGCTACCACTCTGGGCCAGAGTAAACCTGGGAGCAATGGTAATAAAAGGGTACTCTACATTTCCCAAAGCTCCAGCATTACTGAAGCCTCACCATCAGATTGTTTAGTGTCATATCAGGACACTCATTGGGGAAGTCTTACCCTTCTGCAGTGATGCAGTCAGTGTATTCTACAGCTCCAGCCAATTGGGCCTATATATGTACATGCGTGCACACACATACACAAATACATATTGATCCTCATATATACTTGCATTCAGTAGAGGTAATTTACTAAGCTTTTTGCTTAGATGTGGCACAGGGCCATATGAAAGGGGCACCCAATGAGACTCGAACTCATTCGTGTAGGTTTGCTAGTCGAGCTTGCTAACCATTACACCACCAAAGGCGCCCTACTTGCATTCAGTAGAGTCTACAAAAGCAATTCAGAAGCACTAGCATAACATTTTGTTGTATTTCATGCCTTTTTAAATATCTATCAACTTGTTAACAACAACCACTTCAAAAAAGCTTAAAGAGACTTGAAAGACATCTCTAGTTTGGCTTCTTAAAAGCTTTGCACAATTTAATTATTTTTATTCTTCAATTTTTATGTTTCAAAGTATTCAATACCCTTGAATGTCATTTAATTTTTCAGTTTTGAATGTCATACTTAACTTGTATTAAGTACTCATCCAGTTGTATGAATTTGTGGCCGACTGCATATCCCAAAAAGGAGAATAAATCTGTCCTTCTATATTTCTTTATAGTCCTTCTTGGTTATCTTATCATATTATTAGTATATTAACCTTCTTGGTTATCTTATCATATTATTAGTATATTATTAGTATATTAACCTTCTTGGTTATCTTATCATATTATTAGTATATTATGGATATTCAAAATGTTTCATTGATTACCAAGAATAATGTTTTTTCAGAATGTTATATGACTTGGCATACAAGCCCTATGATAAAATCAAATCAGTTGAGAAGATGGCTTTGAATTTTGCATGTAGTTTTATGGCACATCAATTCATATATAATGGTCATTTAGTGTGAAGAATTTTTTTTAGATCTTCATAAACTTTAATCACTTATTCAAAATTTTTGAAAAGTTTAAAATAAATTTGAATTGTGCAAAGCAAGTAAAGATCTTACATAATAAAAAATGATTTTAGAAAAACACAGGAGCACAGATTTTCTGATGTTTTTCAATAAAGAAAACAAGGATTCTTTTCATGTTTGTACTGTCATGGGGAGACGTGTTTGTCATAAAAGAAAACATATAACCACAACATTTGATTGTGGGGAACAAGAAGAAAAAAATCTTTTATGATTTTTATATATGTGAGAAAAAAACCAAAAAAAAAACAAAACAAGTTTTACAACTTTTCTTCCTTTTTTTCCCTCGCCAACATTCTCCTGTGGTGAATTTGTTCATCTTGTGCTTCCCACCCATATATATGCAAAAGGACATGCATCTACCCTTACTCTTGTGTATACAGTCACACTCAGAATCAGTGGTGCATGTATAAACATACAGAGTATTTTGTTAAAAATCTAGAAGTGATTCATACTTCTATATGTAGTTAATCTGTCATAGATGAATCTGTTTTTTATCTATCAATCAATCATTTATTCAATATCTATATATCTCAGTTTGTTTCTATCTATCTATCTATCTATCTATCTATCTATCTATCTATCTTTTTCATTTTATTCTTTTTCCATGAATCTATATCTCATATATTTGGGAATATTTATCTATTTGTCTCTGGCCATACATGTCTCTCTCAGTCTTTTTTTTTTTTTATCTAACTCAACCTGTTCTCATGTAAGTGTTTATTCTATTTTGTATATATATATATATATATATATATATATATGTGTGTGTGTGTGTGTGTGTGTTTATATATGTGTGTGTGTGTGTGTGTGTGTGTTTATATATATATGTATATATATGTGTGTGTGTTTATATATATATATGTATATATATATATATGTGTGTGTGTGTGTTTATATATATATATATATATATATATATATAGGCAGCATTTTCTCTTTTACATCTGTTTGATTAAATATATATACATATATATACCCGCACACACACGTGTGTGTGTGTCTATATATTTAATCAAATATGTGTAAAAGAGAAAATGCTGCCTTTGTGTAAATATATACGTATGTTGGGATTGAAAATGAAAAGGATGATTTTGAAAACCAGATTGACATGTTTTGGTAGACCTTGAGCAAAATATATTAATCTTCTGAAATCCCTGTTTTTTTTTTCATAAATTCATTTAGACTAACAGTACTTACCTGTAGTAAATACACTTTGTTAGATGCTCATTAAAAACAAGGGATTTAGGGTCAATTTTCTTAAAGCTTTGGATAGTGATTTATATTTAAGAGACAATTTTATTTCCCTTTATTGTTGATTGCTTTGCTTACACTGAGCTTGCTATATGGAAACAATCACAAATTAAGCAATTTAACATTTGGTATATAAAATTATAAAGCAAATCTTTTTTTTGAAAATATTCATCTTCTGACCGATGACATGTTTGGTATGATTCTTCCCCCAGGAAATGAACTTGGATGTGAGAACTGCTTCCTACTTTGATCTTCCATTGTTGAATGTTTTGTGCTAGATGTCATTGAGCTTTATTATTCATGGAAAGAGTGCATCTTTTGTTCAAATAATTTTTGATGGATATCAAGAGAAGGCTTTCTTGCTGAACGAAATGGTATATTTTTGTACTTACAATCCACCAAATTTGATAGTGGGCTGTTGGGGGTACAAATAGAATCTTAGGTTAATCAATCTTCTAATTCAGACACATGTGAATTTTGAAAATTTGGCAAATAAGGACATGACTAGAAAAAATATCATTGTGCTTAAAATTCAAAGGTTTCCATCATTTCTGTTTCCCACTATTTTCTCTGTTGAATATTGACTGATTTAAGAAGTGGCTTTCTGTAATATAATTGCCGAGGGATTTCGTTTTATATATCTTGCCTTTCGGTTTACTTAGGCTGAGAACCTTTTGCTTAGCACATGGGTTAGTTAGGTACAACATTAACGCAGATGTTCACACGCGTACGGAGAGGATGTGTCATTCAGAGATGTCAAAATAAAAGTCCCAGATAGGAATTGAGACCAGGGGATGTGGGTGACGTCACGAACCGGAAGCATGGGCTGAGATTTGAGAAAAAGCAGTGAGTTGAGTTCCTGCCTCCGAACGAGAGAGTTGAGATTCTGAGCTGGGCGAGGCCAGATGAATTTGTGCACTACGAGCGCCACGCGTTGGTTGTGCGAAGATGTAAAAGCAGTCAGCATAGAAAGATTGTGTGTCTCTCTCTCCTCATGTCGAAAAACCTTTAACTCAAAGGTAATAAAGTTTCGTACCTGAACCAATTTCGTGTTTTTGAACATTTTATGAACATTATGTCTATTTCACATATCCGTATCTTGGGCATGTTATATTTCTTCTGACTATTTTTGAAATTATTTTAATAAACATCTATAAGGAATTTTTTCCATTTTTCTATCCTGTTTTCTAATATTTTAGATCAATCTGAATGGATTGCAGTGGTTTCCTTTGAGTAAAGTTTGGAATGAAATCTAATAGCTGGAGAAAAAGAAGAGTTTGGTAAATCATATTGATATTTTTTTATTTATGGATTTTGATGATGCACATTCTTAGTTAATATATGTTAATCTAATTTTCCAAACTGTCTCCCTTTTCTCATTGGCTTCTTTACTTTCATTTGTGAATATTACAAACATTTGGTTTATGGTTAAATGGGAAAGTTTGTTTTAAAGTTATTTGATGCTAGCTCACTTGACCTGATTGACAATAATATATAGGTTCATCAATTAATCTATTGTGCAATAATAAAAAAAGCATTTATTTTTCAACACATTCTCCTTTCTTATCATAGCATTTAATTTGATCATGGATATTAATCATGTATTGAACATTATTCAGTGAAAATTTTAAATCAAAATTCAATTACTAGCTATGTCAGGCTATGAACTTATTGATTCACCCTTGTATAACTCCTGTAGTCTTGGAATTGAAGTTATGATGAAGTGATCAGTTATTTTTATTCTGTTTTTTTTTTCATAAATTGATTAATTGTGAATTACTATATTTTTATAAAAAGTCAAATTTGTGTAAATAATAGTTTTTTTTTCTTATTTCATTATATATCATATATTTTAATCTATTATATTTACCAACTCAATTGATATTTCTACATTTTTTACTCTGTGTGTGTCTTTGAACACAAACACACATACTCCCCCCCTTTTCATGGTTCATATTTTATCATTTTATGCTTACCTATTTGTTTCTTAGTTATCCACTTCAGTCTCTTACTATCTAATATCTCCTTTATTTAATATCTCCTACTTTGTCAGTATACTTTATCCATTGGTGAATGTTAATCTTAAAGATTGAACATTATACACTGAAGATTTCAGGTTACAGACTTATTGATCCAAACTCTTATGTGTATTTATGTATATGCATATATATTTACAACACACACACACACACACACACACACACACACACACACACACACACACACACACACACACATACACACACACACACATACACACACACACACACACACACACACACACACACACACACACACACACACACACAAACTTTATATTGGCACCTTGTATATCATGAATAGATAGTAAACTATTCTTATAGTATGGGTGTCCTGCAATTTTGACCTTGTACTTGATGATTCTTAGTAAATATCTCATGTGTCTATGATAGAGCAAAGATTTTAAGCAAATTTCAGACAGATTTTCCAGTGTAGTGAATTGAATCCTCACTGATTGCTCCACTATTATTGCCTTGTACCATACAAAATTAATCTTAGTAACTATCTACACTCCTTTTTTTCTCTTGACATCTACTACCAATCATTTCTCTATATTTCAATAAAGTAAAGAAAGATATTATCAATGTAACAAAAGAAGAAAATATCAAAAATACTGTTTTACTGTACAAAAGCCAGAAAAAACAAAGAATTTGTGTGAATATTTTTATGCTTTTGTATTGTAGGTCTAAACAATTTTTTTAGATGTCCAGAAATATTTCTTTGGGAAAACACTATTCTATGCAGACATGAGCTAACGTATTCTTTTGTTATGAAATTATTTATTTATCAACTTCAGTTCTTAAACTTGAATGAACAAATATTAAAATCTACCTGTTTTCTTAAGTTGACTCAGACAAAAAAGTTAACTTGTTGTGTTCATACATTAAATAAAACAATAAAAAATATTTGAGAGACTTTTTATTAGGACCAGTATTTAAAAAAAAATTTGCTAAAAATTCATTTGATAATAAAAATCAGTGTTGATACTGAAATCCATTTTTAAATGGTAAGTAGGCAATATAACTATCAATCAGGTAAACTTTGAGATAAAGCACTGGCAGGTAGGCTCTTGCTGTAGAGGTTGTATTACTACTGAGTGTCTTTCATGCACTCTAAAAGTTAGAATGTAGAAAATGTAGAAAACTGAAAACCTTAAGGAAAATTTTTTCACTTATCACTGAAAAATCCTAGTTAATGTATATGTACATAAACGATATTGATAGTATAAAAATCATGTCAATCTTTATTCATAATTCTGTCTTTAAAGGTATTGAATTATACAAATTCTGCAGTGTTCCAGATCCATCTGATAAATTTTCTTCAAAATCTAGTATCTATAGACAAAAAGAAAAAAAAAAAGGGTTTTTTGTGATTTTTTAAAAAAATAAGACCACCATTTTTGTTGCATGACTGTATATAATGCTTGATAGTGACCTGTGATTTTATTTTCTTTATCAAGTGATTATCTAGTCTTGTGGTCTTGTGGATTCCCTTGACTTTCTATCTCCATCTGTTCCTAGCAGCCATTGCTCTTGGTAAGTCCCCTAGACAGCATCCAGTGTCTGCACAATTCTGATGAATGTAATTTTTACAAGTTAGGCAACACTGATGTATCCATGTATAGGTGTCCATAGTAGAACATCCTTTATAAGTTGGCTTTTACTTCTTCAGCAATGCCCAGTATATCTTGCTCATCTTACTGGGAAGATTTGTAAGATGGGAGGCAAGTGGCCATACAGTTGCTGTGTTGTAGGATGCTGTTTCCAGGATTTGTTCAATACAGCATGCTGCATCTTTGCATAGTTTCCATCTAGCTTTTTCTCCCGGCATTTGGTTAAAGTCCACATGGTGCCACCATAATGCAGGACTGACACAGCTACAACTTGGCAGAATTCTTGTTTTATTTTATTAGAGAGATCATTTGTCATTAACCTGTCAATAGCAGTCCATGTTTTTTTTACCTATGTGTATGTCGACATTGCTTTCAGTAGATGAGATTTTGCTACTGAGGTATATGAACTAGTTTATTAATTTTGGAGGCTTGCTATTTAATGAGAAAATGGTACCATCTTGATTAAAACATGTAAATTTTGTTTCGCTTGGATTATATTTGAGAGATTTTATTTTATTTGTCCTTATATTTTTCTTCTGTTATCATCTGAATCTAACAAGGAACCAAACCATTCTGTCTTATTTTGTCAAACCATTTTTGACCTCATGAGAAAGCAAGAAGAAAGACTTGTGTAGGAGGAATGTTTCTCTTTGGATATTTGGTGATTGTTTTTTATGCACTATCATCAAAGCCACTTAATTATGACATGTACGTATATAAGTCACGAGAATAGTTTATATGTATTAGCTTCATTAAAGTAAATGTGTCACTGACATCTCCTTTGTATATATCATCCATAATTTTTATTTTTAAGCTACATTGCTGAATATATTATTATATTTTTACTCTATGTGAGCTCTTCACATCAGTTTTAACTGGTGGTTTTTCACTGAAGTCTAAATGACAGCAAGTCTCCTCAGGTCTCCAGAACTTTTCTAAATATTCTAGCTGATCTTAACAGTGCTGTGGTCTGGATGGTCTAAATTCTTCCCCTGACCTCCATTTTCTTCAATCTCTTTTCCAGGCCTTTGTGGGCTATACAACCGTTATGTTCCACAGGTTTTTCAGTATTCATGTATTGTTACTCATCTGCAGTCAAGATTGAACCTGCCACCTCCAGATGATCATCACTTAAAAGCTTAGGAAACCAATGCCTATAACTGTTAGGCTATGTGTCCTGCTGGACAATACAGGAATACTTAACACTTATACCCAGTTATAGTTAACAGAATCAGAGCAAGCAAGCCCCGTGGATAAAATAAAGGATATGGTTCAAAGTTCTGTGTAGGCTTCTGAGTTTAACAAGAAACACCTGAAGAAAGCTGGAGGACATATTGGCTGAAATGTTGGGAATATAACAATAAAGATAAAGATGGTAGTCCAAAAACCCTGAATGATAACAATCATCAAGCTTTGTCTCAGAAATTCAGATAACTAATGTATAAAGAAGATTAGAGATTGATGTAGAAATATTGTTTATTTAGTATTTATTATGCTAAATTTAGTACAATGACAAAATATGAAATATAGAGAAATAGGAGTAGGAAGATTGTGTTGTGTTAATCTGTAGGGAACAAATAAATAAATAAAAAATTAAATTTAAAAAAATAAATGAATAGATAAAAAGAAAACTATTAAATTTGAAGAAACTCCCAGAGGTCTCTAACGGAAAAGGAGATGACGCATGCGTAAAAGAAAAAAGGATTTTCCCCTTGAAAAAGGAAATGATATCATCTTTCTTTTTTTCAGGCAGTGTCCGTCGAACCAACAGCACCATTTTGCTGTCTGGTGTTTTGGGCACCACGTTACGACTTGGGACGTAGCGTCGGTTAGTCCCTTCACCAAGTAAATAAAGGAAAGTATGGAAGAAATGTTTTCGTCTCTTATCTGTTTCTATCTTTTCTTTTTGTATATTTCTTTTGGGACTTTCTTTGGGCAAGGCATTGCACCGGCTAGTCAACATGGGGTGAAACAGTGTAACCAAAATATGGAGTCAGATATCTTACGGCAACATAGCCTTACCCTTAGCCCCTGACCTTCAAAAGCCTTCAAACACCACAAATCTCCCACTTTTGAAGCCTAGTTTTAAACACCAAAAGGTATTTTAAAAACAAAATCACTTGGTCAGAATGAGGATATTTTTCTTTTAAAAAAATCTGTATGATAGGTTGGTATTGGCTTAGATCATCAGCTTAAAGTGATAGTCTTGCTCATATGTTGTATTGGAGTAAATAATATCTTTTGCAGTAGGATGAAACAGTGTTTATAAGAATATAGAAGTTAAAGGTTTCATGAGCAGTTTGTTTCTTTATCGTCTTTTTATTTTATTGTGAAATAGGTTAAGTGCACTACATTTGAAGTTAAGAAGGAGATACACTCAGCCATAAAATTGTTCTTGTGTGGAGTTGGGTGGACCATTTCAGTTGATGAATGGAGATGATAAACAGTTTTTAAGAAGTAGGGGTATTAGGAGTAAGAGATATATATAGAGAGAGGAGGAGCACACAGAATCCCCTAACACAAAAAGAGAGAGAGAGAGAGAGACAGAGAGGCTGAACTGGAGAGAGCCAAGAGAGAGAGAGAGAGAGAGAGAGAGAGAGAGAGAGAGAGAGAGAGAGAGAGAGGCTGTTTTGGGCAGGAATGAGAGAGAAATATTTCATGTTGGGGTTCAATTTTTTTAATCACAAAAGCAATAGTTGAAATGAAGAAGTATCATTTAATTTATTGCATCTTATATACCTACCAATACAATATTAAAGTTGTTGAATGAGTATATCTATTCAGGTACATTCCAGGGCTTGTGATTAATTTGAATGTAAATTTAGTGAAGTCTGTAGTGTCCTATACATACTCAACAGGATTTAAATTTGGTGAGCATGGGGTCTAGTAGAGTACCTGGAAGTGTTGATTTTTTCCCCCTGGAATCAGTTTTTTTCTACCTGCTCATGATAACAAGGTTACATTATCTTGCTGTCACCTCCTAGAAACACAATTAGCATAAAGAATTGCAAATGGTCTGCAATAAGATCTGTGGATGTCACAGCTGTTAAGACACTTCTGTTTCACAAGTGGTTCTTGTGAACTTGAACAGAATACTCCCACACCATTATAGAATCATTACTACACCAACTTGTATAACACTCTGCTGACTGGCTAGATCCATAACCATGCAGTTTCCTATATCTACTTCAAAGAGCTGGAAATGTGACTTGTCTAACTAGGCAATATTAAAGCCAGTCTTCTATGTTCCAGTGGCAATATTCTCTGGCCCTAGTGTCTTTAATGATGTCCTTGTTTCATCAATGATCATAAAACCCTACAGAAAGCAGTACACACTGTACTGTGCATTGATTGCTAGATTGAGTGACACTAGCATTAAATTGGGATGTGATGTGAAATAATTTTCCCTTTCTTTTGATGGTTACCATCCTTGTCAGACAGTGACAGTCCCATTTTTGCATCACCTGTGGGCATCCACAGCTTTCACATACCACTGAAGTCTGTCTCAAATTCACACATTCTAAACAGGTTACATCTTGATGACAAAGTGACTTATTTTCTAGCTGCAACAATCATTCTGCAGTCACGTGAATTAAATCCTATTTATGTCCCATGGTTGTCACAATTATACTGTCAGAGCAACACTACCTTTTTACATATTACCTACATCATTTAGCTGAGTCTATTTCTACAAATGTGGGAGGATAAAACCATTATGTGTACTGTTGGCTAATTTTTAGGCACTTTATATATATAATATATACAGGGTCATTGACTTAATGGTTAGAATGTTCACCAATGGTCCAGGAGACTGGGGTTCAATCCATGTTGAGTCATACCAAAGACTCAAAAATGGTACTTGATGCAGCCTTGCTTGACACTCAGCATTAAGAGGTATGGATCAAGGGTAAAATGGAGCAATCCAGGGAATGGAGTAGCACCCTCCCCTACACCTCAGTGTAGTAGCTATTCAAAGGGGAGCCTTTGGGTCGCCCTCAACCATGTTCGCCAACTTTACTTACTTACTTTTACTTATATACAGGGTGCAGAAGCAAAATATAGAATAATTTTTAAAATGTTTTTTAGTCTGATTAGTCCAATTTAAAAAAAAAAAACCCACAATAAATCTAAATTTTTATGGTTAGCTCTATTATTCAAGCACTTTTTCATTAAAATTCAGCCATAATGAGTGAGCAAGGAAAGAAATTGTTGCATAACCATATACGAATATGGCCATGTGCGAAATGGACATTGAATGTTGGTAACATATATACATAGAACATAGGAATCTCGAAATTCGAAAACACGTTATGACTTCTTTGTTCAGGTATGAAACCTTTTTATTACTCCTGAGTTAAAGGTTTCAACATAAGGAGAGAGACACAATCTTTTTATGCTGGCTTCTTCATCTGGCCCCTATCTCGTGCGGCACCCATGGCACGCAACTTCATTTCGCCTCAGTGAGCCCCAAAAGTTGAACCTCCTCGTTCAGTGTCTTGCTTTCAACTCTCTAACTTTCCTCGAAATCCCCCAAATCCTCAGCGTGCTTCCGGTGCGTGACGTCACCCGCACTTGTAACCCTGTTTCCCATCTCGGCTTATTGTAACATCTCTGAGTGACACGTCCGCCCCGCACGCGTGTTAACACCTGCATCAATGTTGCACCTAAGTGACCCATGTGCTGAGCCGAAAGGTTCTCAGCCTAACTAAACCCAAAGGCATGAACTGAAATCCCTCGGCCATTATATTACAAAATGACAAAGAATTTATGAGTTGCTGAATGCCAAAACCAAGCCCCAAAAAAATTCCAAATAATTGGAGTTTCTTTATAGCCTCCATCAAGCCCAGCCCTTAACCCCCTTGATTATGTTATATGGGGTGTTTTAGAAAACAAAACAAATGCAACTTCCTATCCAAATATTGGTTCACTTAAGACTGCTATTGAGGAGGAATGGAATAGAATGTCTGAAGAATTTATTTTGAAGGCATGCAAATTATTTCGAAAATGTGGTGATATAATAATTGAAAAAAATGACAGCCATATTGAGTAAATTTACTCTGTGTCTGTTTTCTTATTTTATTGTTTATTTTTTAGAATTAGAATTAATCTTGTTTTATAATAGAGTCATTTATTATTATACTAGAATATTCCTAATTTTGCTTCCACACCCAGTGTATATATATATATATATATATATATAATTAAATACAATATCAACTAAATATGTTGAATGCTCTCTTTCAAAATATCTATTGATTACATAAAACATCTCATAATCTATGGCATGGACACACTGAAATCCTTGAAAATGACCAGTGAAAGTCAAAAGTACACGTACTTGGGTGATAACATCAGAGATTTTGGACAATCATTAATCAGCCTTCATCCTCATTTGCAACATCTCATCTGCAAACAAAAAAAAAAATTAATAAAAAACTCAACTCCAAATCCTTATCTGTCATCTTTAATAGGATATGCCTACAAGAAAATCTGCTGCCTAAATACACACACACAGATACATATTAAATATGTGTGTGCATGTATAAGAGAGAGAGAGAGAGGTGAGGACAAAGGGTAAACATTTGTTGGTGTGTGGATATCTGTAATATACACACTATATATATATGTATAGATATTGTATAAAAAATTTTGTGTTTTGGTTACAATTTTTGAGTCATATGATTATCTTGGACTAGTAAAACAACCCTTGAAGCCTTTGTAACATAGCTTTTAGTGGATTGGGTAGATAATCCTTCTACAATAGACGAGTCAGTTACATTTTCCCCTGTTTGTTTTAGTGAAAGTCCCATTGTTTATCTTGTGTGAGCAAAAAAGACAGTGGCCAGACATGGTTCATAATTTGTCTCCTGGAGTAAAATCACATCCCATCATTCCACCTTGGACAATTAAAATGAAATTTCAATGTCTATCAAATCTTACGTACTGGACGGCTAATGACAAAGCCAATTTACTTGGTCTTTTTCTCTGTCTGCCTTTGTGTTTGTCTATTTACCTTTCATTCTTCTATTAATTCCCAAAGCTGAGATTTTTATATCTTAGGAGTTGAAAGCATGGTGATGATTAGTCTTTTGATAATTCAAAAAAAAACTTTTAATTTGTTTAGGATGATGAGGATGATGATACACTTAACTTTTGGTAGATGAACATATATGTATGTTCATCTTGAAAGGAATTTTATTAAACTGACATATACTCATGCATCAACAGGAATAGGGTGGCTTGTGACTGTTGGGTTAGATGACTCAGGCATTGACTTTGGGTTGTACTCACAGGAATTTCTTATCTGATTTTAACAAGTCTGCTTTAGCATTTTTTTTTTATTGAAATATTAATTATTATATACAAGTGTCAATCAATAAGTTTCTAGTCTGACTAGTTGTTATTAGTTGAATTTTGAGGTAAAATTTGTACTGTATAATGATCACTCTATGTTATTAATATTTATCACTGAATTAAGTGAATTGAAAAGGAGATATTGAACAATTATGATTTTTTTTATCACTAGGATACAGACTCATTGATCTACCTACATCATCAATTTAATTATTTATTAAATATATATATATATATATATATATATAGAGAGAGAGAGAGAGAGAGAGATAGATAGATAGATAGATAGATAGATATAAGTATATGTATTTGGTATTTGAAACCATACATATGTGCTAATTATTTATATTTGATAGGAATACTTGATGAATAGAATTAATAATGTTAGATAGGAATACCTGAAACCATTTAACTATGTGCAAATAAGTGATTAATATTAAATAGAATAATTATTGTAGATGATATTTGAAACCAACTAAGTGAATCAAGTTTTGACACTTAATAACCTATAAGGAGTTAATATGAATAGACAATGACATACATACATATATATATATATATATATATATATATATATATATATATATAATTACTATTTTATTGTCTGTAATTAAGAAAATTTCATTGGTTTGTTTTTGAATGATCTTGTCTCATTTCACTTTTTTGTATGTTTTTTTTCGTTAAGTGCTTTACTTTTTATTGTGTTTGTCTTTGTTTCTTTATGAATAAGCAATGTAAGTGGCCTTTATTTTAACTGTTCTAAAGATGTGGATAATCACCAAAGTTTTTAACTCAAGGATTATTTGATTGTTGATCAACATTTGTAGCATTTACTTGTCTTTCAGTTCAGCTAATCTTAGGAAGAAGCAAATTCTGAAGAACAAATTTTATAGGAAATCAATGCTTGATTGATTAACATATTATTGCTGAATAAAAAAAATCAGTTTATTCACACTTTTTTCAGAATATTACAAAAATTCAAAAGACAGAGAAAGTCAGTTCTGACAATGATGTGAATAAACATTTAGATATTAACAAAATTACTAAATGATTTAATTCACAAACATTGTTATTGCAGTTTGATTAAGATGTAAAGATAAAAGTAGCTTTGAAAAATAAAAGCCATGGGTAATTTTTTAAAAGTATTTCAGTATTTATTTACATTCAAACATGAATAACATATAGATTATTATAAAATAAACATAAATAAAAATATGTTATCAATTCAAGTGACTTCCTCTGTGAAAAGGCAGAGACAGTGACTTGTATTTATTTTTTAAGAACAATCCAAATAGATACTGAGGTAGTAACAAAACCAATTTGTTTTTTAATTGAATATTTATAATACACAAAAATTTTCTTCATAGTTGCTTTCATCCTTTTCATTTTAAAATTGTCTGACAGAGAAGACATATATATTTGTATATATTGCAATATTGATATATTCTTAGAATTGACTGATTGATTTTAATGGCATGTCAACCAGTCTAAGGTTTTTTTTTATGCCTAGAGGTTAGGAAATTGCATTCATTGTATGTTCATATTTACATTTTTTGTGTATCTGTTCCTTAATAGTTTTTTTTTGCATATGGTCCTATTGAATACAAATAATTTTTAAACAGATTTATTTGAGCCATAAATGGGAACCTAACAGTAACTACCACTCTGGACCTGGGAGTAATGGCTATGAAGGGTTACTCAACACTCCATAGATCTCCAGAACTGGAACTTTACCATCAGATACAATGTCATACCCAGGCCACCCACTTTTTTTTGGGGGGGGGCGGAGGTCTTACACTTCTGTTGGAGATACAGTCTGTGTATTCAAATTTTGGCCATTGAATGAATATTGTCTTCTCACATACACAGTCTTTGAGCAAGAATTAAAGTTAACCATAGGTGATACCAAAATGCCCCATAGATAGTTACATTTGGGAGAGGGTTATGATTGTAACAGTTGTCATCATAGAAAAGGAAATCATTGACCTGGGTTCAAATCTTGGACAAGGCTGTATGCATTTCATTTCACTCTAATGCTCTTGGGAAAGTTATGAAGCCTTCTTTTCTCCTTTCCAGCTATGAGTGAAAAGTAAGGCAGATTGGGTTCTTTAGCTTTGGTAAAGCAACCACTCCAAGTGAAAGAAAATTCAGAAACTTTTTGTCACATCTTGCCCATGGCAAAGGGGCTGGGTAAATTCATATAATTGTGGATGTGGATAAATTTATACTTGTCATTTTTATTTTGCCAGTTTTAATGTAAGTCAAAATTGATTTTGAAACAAATTTATAAATTATTATTTGATGGTAAACAAATGCAGGTGCTTGATCAGACAGATCTGGCTAATTTATATGAAAATATTTAACAATACACAATACAAAATGGACTTCAAACTCAGCTAACATTATTTCCACTGAAAAGAGTCAATATTATCAGAAACATGGTTGCTGTTTTCATGTCCAGCAGCAGCAGCAGCAGCAGATGCAAAACTAGCCTCTTCTGGCATTTTTGCTTGATGATTTTCCTGCTATCATTATTTCCACAAAAAGTCACCTTTCAGCTTAGTATATAGATACACATTTTTATACTCATAAAGTAAAGTATTATAGCCATCTGCCCTAGTTAATGGTTTCCTATATGTCTACAAAACAGTCGTGCCCAATCAAGTATGGACTCTACAATTCCTCAAAGATTCAAATGAGACATTACATTCTGGGAGAGAGGCACCAAAAGTGAGATGAAGTGGGTGGGTGGGGCATGATTTCTGCCATTTATTATGTTAATTTGCAATTACAGCTGATAGGCTGCTATTTTTTTTTTTAAATTTTAAGTTTATTTTTTCATCAAACTGAATACGCATCTGATAGTTGGTGGGATATATGAATTTGTACAAAATTTTCCATTTAAAATTTTTCTTATTTCTATTTGCACTTTTGGTAAATTCTCTTTTTTTCTGTTTTCATTTTGGATTGGTATAGTTTGGTTATGTCTTATAACATGTCAACCATGATGAGTTATCCCATGCTAAATCCTGCTTATATATATATATATATATATATATACATATTATTTGTAAGTGAATAGTTTGTAGGTAACATTGTTTTTAAATAAGCCAGAGCTCATTTTTTGGCCCACAGTTTAATGGTTTCAAGTATTACTATTTAACACTAATAATTCTATTCAATATTAATCATTCGTTTGAACAGTTAAATGGTCTCAAGTATTGCTAAGACTAATAATTCTAAATGGTTTCAAGTATTGATTTCTAATACTAATAATCCTATTTAATATTAATCTTTTCTTAGCACATAGTTAAATAGTTTCAAGTATTGCTATCATGCATTAATAATTCTATTTATATACAATTGAATGGCCTCAAGTATTTCTATCTAATACTCATATTTCTATTTAGTATTAATCATTTATTTGCACACAGTTAAATGGTTTCAAGTATAGTTACTGATTGAATAGTTCTATTTGACTCATAGACGTAGATTTCATTAACATCCTTTTTAAGAATTTTTTTTCCAAATGTGTATGAAATTGGATTATTTTTACTGTTCAGTTTTGATTTTAAAATGAAAGCAACTGAAATATTAAAGTACATTCTACCCTTCCCTGGGGAGAAACTTGGTCTGGGTAGAGTGACAAATTACCATGTTTAAGAAAATATTAGTCACAAGAATTGTTCTGCTGCATGCCATAGAAAAGTAGTTTGCTGGCTGCACATGTCCCACAAGCTGTGTGTTTGATATCTCTGCTCTAGTGGTTTCCTTTTGAATTTGGTACCAAAATGTTAACAACAAGAACTTTAACTGTCAAATGTTCTGCAGAGAGAATTAGTTGATCCTATATATCCTATAAGTGCTTTGTTGGATTTAAATGGCAGTTTGATGGCCAGGGTAACACAATGAAGTCTTCTTCATGTTCTTGAAACCATTCCCATATATCTCATGCTGTGTGGCAGCGAGAATTGTCCTGTTGAAAGACATCATCATGAAGAAATGTACTTGAACTCCAATAATATTGAAATAGGTGGCACATTGTGTTTCCTAGAACATTGCTGAAATCAGCATACTGTCTCTACCTGCTTGTTGTTTTCCTACATTGTCATTTTCTATTGATACAATAGAATGATCTGTTGCTCACACCAATGGACATTGCTTATCATGAGTATTCTGACTAGTCTGTTGTTATATTCAACCTCTTAGACAACAAGGTGACACTTTTAGGATAGCAATTATTGTAGGAGATGGAGTTGGTGACCCAAGTCTAAACCTGGATGAGACTGCATTTCACTTCACCCTAATGCCATTGGGAAAGGCATGAATCCATCTGTTCCTCCAGCTATGGGTAAATAGTAGAGCAGACTAAGTTTTTTAGCAACAAACCAGGAGAAATAAAACTCAGAATTCAAACCAGTGGTAGTCTGCTTAAAAATTGACCTCGTGTCACATCCTGTCTGTAATTGAGGGTTTGGGTTATACATACATACATAATAAGTTTTGATGTGCTGTGTTGTGATATATTTCTTTATTATCCTTGTTGAAAGCTATTTGCAATCTGTGTCACAGTAGCCCTTTTCTTGGTTCATATTTGACAAGACAATCTCTCTTCACTTCTTATATAGATAGGTCTTAGCTGCCCAATGTTTTATTAGTAGTTATTGATTTTTTCACTCTGTAAACTATTGCCAATAGGTATTCACTACAACTGATTATGAGCCTCTCATAAGTTCGACCATTTCAAAAATGTTCTGATCTAGTCTTCTGGCTATAATTCATCAAAGTTACACAACTTTTTTTTCTTTCTTATAACTGCAGCTTTCAACATGGCTAAATGAAATGCTTGAGTTCAACTTACCTGCTTATGTACCTATGACTGTACACAGTTATAAGGAGACAGTAGCTAGGTCATTGGTTATAACATTCTGACTCATCAGTGTATACTGTTTACACACCATATTTGTCAGCTTATATGATATTTTTACTTTATGGCAGATATGAGGGTAGATGTATTAGAGAGAAAGAAATGGGTAAATTTGACCCAAGGCAGAAGCTGTTCAGGATTTGATTAGTTAAGAAGACCATTTTAACACTTTAATGATATATACACATTAAAGTGTTAAAAACTAATTTTTCTGGAAATTCAACTTGAGAATTATTTCATAAAAAAGACTTTTTTTTTTCTAACCACCTGATCTCTTAGGTAAAATTAGTATATAGTTAAGAGATTTTAAAAGTAATACTTATTTTAAGACTTACCTTACCTTACTGATAATAAGATTAAAGACAAGCTTTAGCTTTTTAACAAAACTGCTAACTTTTTAACTTCTTCTGCTTAAGAATGTAGGCCTTTCTTTCTAAACTCAGAAAAAGGAAGTATCTCTTTTCTTTGCTGTCATGGAGATATTTGCCTTGAGCAAGTGGTCATATCTACAAAGTGTTTTTGTTATAGCCAGGAAATGATGGTCTAAAGGTGGAACCATTATTAACACAACTGACCTTATTTGTTTACCTTCCCTTCCTTCCTCTTAGGCAAGTTTATTACACAGACAAAAAAGCTGTTGACAAGATGGGTACCCAGCCAGAAAATCATTAGTACCCTCTTGACCAGAACTTTATAGTATTACAATGGGCTTTGAATCATTTTGAACTAGTTGATCTCTACTAATAGAATGATACTCCTCCTCCCTGAAGAATTTTTAATATTTCATCCTCAGGCAAGACAATGAGCTAACTCTTCAGAACAACTTATGTCATCTGTATGTGTGCAGTATTATTCTAAATTACTACTTAAACCTAAATACCTGGGTCTTTTGAGATAGTGAACCTCCCAAACCCCTGCCAGTTACCTTAAATACTAAGCAAACCAAGTTATTAGGGCGTATCAAAAGTATTTTCATTTTTTTACAGACCTTTACTCCAAAACTTTATTTCATGTATGTCTCTACTAAGACGCTACAAATAATAATACTCTAGTTTAATTATTTTACCCCTTGTGAATTTTTCATACCAGTTTTCACTGGCGGTCTTTCACTGGAGTTGAGTGACAACAAGTTTCCCCAGTCTACTGGACTCGTCAAAATATTATTGCTAATTTTAAGAGTGCTGTGGTCTGGATGGTCTCTATTCCACCCCCCTAATCTCCAGTTCATTCAGTCTCCTTTCCAAGTCCTTAGAGGCTGTTCCAAGAGCACCAATTACAACTGGTATTACCATATTATCTTATTCCTTTGAGAGTTTTTCACACCAATTTTAGCTGATGGTTTTTACTGGAGATTGACAGCAAGTCTCCTCAAGTCTCTAGGACTCTTCTCAGTATTTTGGTCAATCTTAGTTATGCTGTAGTCTGGATAATTTCTACTTGTTCTCTGATTTCTAAGTCTTACTGCCCCTTCACTAATCCTTTGGAGATTATTCCAAATGTACCAACTACAATTGGTATCACCATCATCTTTATGTCCCATAGCTCCTTCAGCTTTCTAGCAAGATTCAGATATTTATCCCTCATTTCAGCTTCTTTTAATTTTACTCTGTGGTCTGCCAAGACTGCAAAGTCAACTATTTGGCAGGTTTCCTTTTTTTTTTGTTGACTATCATTAGAGCTGGTCATTTGGCCGAGATTAGGTGATCCATTTGTATCTCAAAATCCTAGAGAAGTTTTTGCGTCTCATTTTTTTGGGAAGAATTCTGGGTTGTGCATATACCAAGTGTTCATATGATTTCTTGCACAATTTCCAGTGGATCACTTTCCTCACCCAGTTGTGTCTAGTCTTATACTCTTTTTGTGTTAATTTGCTCCATTCCCTTAATACATGATTGATCATTTTGTCTCTCTCCCCACAGAACCTACACTTGCTATTTTGTTGCGTCTTGTCTATTTTTGCTTTAATGAAGTTTGTCCTTATGGTGTTGTTTTGTGCTGCTATTAAAAGAGATTCAGTTTCTCTCTTAAAGTTTCCCTTTCTTAGCCATATCCGAGCCTTCTCATTTGAGATTTGGCTTGTTTGCTGCTTGAAATATCCATATAATAATAATAATAGTAGTAGTAGTAGTAGTAGTAGTAGTAGTAGTAGTAGTAGTAGTAGTAGTAGTTGTTGTTGTTGTTGTTGTTCTTCTTCTTCTTCTTCTTCTTCTTCTTCTTCTTCTTTTTTCAAGTTTTTCACACCAGTGTTAGCTGATAGTTTTTCACTGGAGTTTGAGTGACAGCCAGTCTCCTCAAGTCTCCAGGACTCTTCTATGTTTTCTAGCTGATCTCAACAATGCTGTAGTTTTGATTGTCTCCACTGATTCTCTTATTTCCAAGTCCTCCAGTCCCTGTACCAATCTTTTGGTGACTGTACCAAGAGTACCAATTACAATTAGTATAATAATCATTTTCATGTTCCACAGTTTTTTCAATTCCCTAGCAAGGTCCAGGTACTTATCCTGCATTTTGCTTTCTTTCAATTTTACTCTGTGGTCAGCTGGGACAACAAAGTCCATAATTTGGCAAGTTTTCTTTCTTTTTTTTTTTGATTATTATAAGGTCTGTTCATCTGGCTGATATTAGGAGATCTATTTGTATCTCAAAATCCCAGAGGAGTTTATGCATCACATTCTCCAGGACAGATTCTGGGTTGTGCATAAACCCTTTCTTTGCATGGTCAAACTTCAGTTTCTTGCACAGTTTCCAGTGGATTACCTTGCCCATGAAGTCATGTCTAGTCCTATACTCTTTCTGTGCTAATTTGCTATATTTGCTTATTAAGTAATTGATTGTTTTATCTCTATCACCACATAACCTACATTATTATCATAATTATTATTATTATAATAAATAATTATATTTCATGTCATTATCAATACTATTCAGAGTGGGGAGACCCCCTGGTGTAGTGGCTTACATGCTAGACAGCAACATTGTAGTGAGTAAGTTAAAATTCCAGTTGTGCTGTTATGATCACTTTTGGACTAATACCCTTAGGAAAGATATGAAATCCCTTATCTTCTCAGCTATGAGTTAAATAATACCACTACTGTTCTTCTCCGAGGATGGCTTTGGCATTATTTAACCCACAAAGATTGATATGCCATTAAAAACCATGAAAGTGAACATATACTGTACCTTTTGTTTTAGATGTTATACAAGTATTGAGATTTTGGTAATTTTGAAGCATCATTTTAAACTGGGTCTCAAAGCTGCTAGATGTGCTTGCAGAACTTGGGAAGTGGAAGGAAATGAAACAATGTTTGACTGTACTGCCCAAAATTCTTTAAAGCATTTTAAGGGCAGTAACTTGTCTTTTGAAATAAAGACCAGAATTAAATGATCATCAATTGTTGATTAAAGATACGTTGAAATGTCTGGTTGAAGAGAACCTAATTACTAGCACTTAGAAATGGTAGGCTTATCAAAATATAGAGAGTATTAAATAAACTTAAAAAAACAATATACAGTTGAGTGAAAAATCAAAATAATTTTGATAAACCCTAATTGTAATTTTAGTAAGAAGATCATATGATAGGATTGGATTGTCCAACACAAGTCCCTATGTTTTCACCTTGGGTAAAGTTGTATTATGCAAAGCAACAACCCTCTCCTCTACACACATACATTCACTGTACACGTCATTGTCATTCTTATATGTTAAATAAACAATTTTCTGTGTAATGATATCTGATATATAAGATAACAAACATCATTTAGTAAATGTGCTGAATTTCTTTTTTTTCTTTTATGTTGTGTATCAAATCTGATGCCATTCAACTATAACTGCAACCAGAAAAACTAATCTTTTTTTTGTTTCTCTTTCTCTTTCTCTTTTTCAACCAAGCTGATTCAGATTGTTTTGGTCTTATTCACTGACTGCTTGCTCTCCTTTCTCAAGATTTATTACTCTGAAATAGGTAAAACATATTTATATCATCTTCTCATAAGAACACTCAGACTTCACAATCTCAAAAGTTAGAATGAATTTATTTTTTTGTCAACTGCTCAACGAACCTGGCCTTATGTCAAGCTTGGTCAGTTTACACTATTCTTACTAGAATTTTTTTCAAAGTCTGCTATTTGCACCATTTTTCATGACTTCAGCTTTTAAAAAAATTATAGATATTTATTTAGCTTAACTAAAAGTCTGACCCTTTGTTACAACAGTAAATCACTTAGTGAGGAATTAACTCTGTACAAAAACAAAGGTATGTATCTTGTTAACTACTGTTCTATAATAAGCATCCAATTTTTCTTTTTATAAGAACTGAACCTGTCAGTAGAGTCATTGCATACCACATACTACATTGGTTAGGTTCATTACTAAACTTGAAAATGGATTGAAATGAAAACAAAAAAAACTTCTTCCTTTTATTTATTTACTAAGCTTTGTTTAGTTGTGGCACAAGGCTAGAAAATGGAGCACCCAGTGAGATTTGAACTCATTAACTATGTTCTGCCAGCTTAACTTGCTAACCATGTGAGGTGCCCTAATCTTTTTCCTATTATACTCAAAATATTTCTGGCACACAAAACTGACTTTTTGTTTACTCATTCATCAAAGAATTGTTTGAAATTCAATTTTTCATGAAAATGAAAAAACAAAAATCAGTGTTCCTTTTTCAAATAATAATAAATCAAATTTTAATTCTTTTAATAGTTAATCACTTACAATGCAATTATTGATTTTTTGTGGGTTTTTTTTATAGAAAGGAGACCATCCAAACTGGGCACTAACCTCATGTCATTTTTGAAAATTATTAGTATTTGATAGTTGAAACCATATGTAAATTAATTTGTATTAAAACTGTTGTTTACAGCTATAATTATTTGCAATGGCTTATTATTATTGATTACTTGAAAGCATATAATTCAAACTCCTGTCGCATTATTGCGTTCACTTTCGGACTAATACCCTTGAGAAAAGTATGAACCTCTTTATCCCTACAGCTATGGGTTAAATCATATCACTGCTGTACTTCTACAAGAATGACTTTGTCATTAAATAACCCATGAAGGTTGATGTGCCATTTAACAAAGAAACTGAACTAAACCATATAATTGTGTGCAAACCAAGTATTATTATTATTATTATTATCATTATTATTATAAGAAATACTTACTTGATACCGCATAATTGCTTGAAAAAAATTGACTTTGGTAATAAATAATCCGACAAAGGTTGATATGCCATAAAGACAATCAATCATTTTGATTCCTCTACATTTTTTTGCCTTTTATTTTCATTTCTTTCTTCTCCGTATCAATCTCTTTCTCTCTTTAATCTTCTTCTTTCCTTTCGTTTCATTCTTTTGCTTCATTTACCCTTTTCTCCATCTTCTTTTCTTGCTTTCTTTTGCTCTCCCTCTCACTTCCTCTCTCTTATTCTTTAATTTTTATTTTTCTTTCTTATTTTCTCTTCTTTTCCAATCCTAGACTATCCATTTCTTTTTTCACTCTTTTATTTTTATTTTTTATTTCTCTTTCTCTCTCTCTCTCTCTCTCTCTCTCTCTCTCTCTCTCTCTCCATCTTAGTGTTATTCTCTGTATTGTTGTTTCCACTTTCACTTTCCCTTTGTTTGCAATCCCTTTTTTCAATTTCTTTCTCTCTATTCTCACCCTCTTTCCTTTTTTTCCTCTTCTTTCTTTCATCTTTCTCCATCTGTTTTTAACAGTCAAACAAGAAATAACTTATTATTTCTCAACAAACTCTTTTGGTCTCTCCAATAGACAGACAGCCTCCTTAAAACACAAACTAACAGGCTGGCAATTATCTGCCCAGGTTGTTTCTTGTAAGTAAACAAGTTGTTAAGAGAGTTGAATGTTAGTTAATATTCACTCACTTGTTTTATTGGGATTTTTACCTGATAATTTTTTTATAAGCACTTTAAGCTCCACCCTCCTGTTGCAACTTTACTGTTTCAACAATGGCCACCTGTGTCAGCAGCTTTGAAACACATTATTCTCCCCTCCATGCACTTATATATGCCTATATGTACTAATACATGTGCATGTATAGATTTATTTGTGCTGTCTAAAGTTTGGCACAAGGACACATTTTTGGATCTTCCTGTAAGAAGTTGATTAATCTTTACAGAACTGTTACTCTTTCCACTGCCATGTCATAGAATATTATTTGCATTGATATACATATATTTATACCTTTACATAAGCATTCATTCATAAATACATATAGACATATGTATACAAGGTCAATCTATTAAGTAATGAGACTGATTGTGGAAAAATTTGTATAATCAACTTAATTATAGATTAACTGTATCTCCTTCAAAATGGTTCCTTTGGGAAACCACACATGATTAGAGAAGTTTCCATTCCTTGAAACAGTGTTGCAAATCTTCCATTAACACTGTAATTTGTTTCTTAACAGCCTGTTGCACGTTCTCAACAGTTCCTAAATGCCAATTGTAGAGCTGATTTCCAATTTTTAACTGAAAAGAAATAATTACAAGGATTCAGATCAGAGGAATAAGAGGACTGTGATACCACAGGAATATTATTTTTGACTAAAAATGCATTCACAGAGAGTTTTTAGAAAGTAATAAGATGGAATTTTGTGGTCAAGAAAGTAATGAGACTGATTTTTTTCAGATTGGTAACCCTGATTGAAAATCAACGGATCAATGTTAATTTATAAGCATTGGTTCTCACCATAAGATGTTGATTAGATCTGACGAGAGTCCCTACTTTCGTCACTTTTTCTTCAGTTCATGATGTGACCTGTCAAATAGAAGAGGGTTTATCTTTGACAGTCTCTTAGTCATCAGCATGGCACCTAAAAATCGATGCACAGGATAGAACTTGATCTCCATAAGCTTGTTTTAACTTGTAAAATGTTTTTGAAGTTTGACAATGAATTTAATCTTATTTTCCATTTTTATGACATTCTAACCAAACACACTTGTAATAATCCAAATTAAATGTAAATTCTGAGACACAAATATGAATTGAATATTTTCACATTTGTTTTAGGTCAACATTAATTAGCTGATTTTCAATTATGATTGCCTATCCCAAAATTAAAAAATATGTTTCATTACTTTCTAGATTAAACTTATACATGCTATTATAACTCTTCTTGGTGGTATTAATTCTCTCCTCACAACTTAGTAGGTTCCTTTTGGCAATGGCAGCAGCGGCATATTTGTCTCATCTACAAATACAAATGAACTAAACTTCTGAGCTCATTATAAACTCTTCACCATTGGGTGTCCCATTTATATGGCCTTGTGCCATATCTAAGCAAAATCCTTTGTAAATTACAATATAAACTCTTCATGGATGCCTTGGGTAGTTTAATGGTTAGCAAGCTAGACTATCAAACCTTCATGAGTGAGTTCAAGCCTCATTGGGTACCCCATTCATATGACCTAGTGCCACATCTGAGCAAAATAGCTTTGTAAATGATGAATATAAACTCTCCATTTCTCCACTGGAGGTAGACAGTTTACTGGTCTGGAAAACCCTTGTCATTATAACCTGAGAGCTACTCAACATATGCATTCCAACATATACATATAAGTATGTATATACATACAGTTCAAATACATTTATGATCTCAAAAATCTTTGACCATCTGAGATGGTTGTGTACTTTTCACCTGCTGAAGTAATCAGTATTTTGGTAAAAGCCAAAATTTCATTTATTGATTTTTAAGCTCTCTCTGTTTGGGTGATTGGTCCTACACAATTTTCCTAGACTGAAATTTATTTTTCTGGGGCTCATAGTCAAGTCAACAATCATGTACAAATGCTTACACATTTTCATTATTATGATTATTGATTTACTTGTGCTACCAAAAATGATGACAGTATTTAATATCTAGAAGCTAAAGATAATTTAAGACATATTTAAATGAAAATAACTGAAAAGTCTATTTCTGCTATGTTATCAGAAAATTCCATACTACATAGAAAGGAGTGAATTGCCTACAGTCATTTTTAAAAATTTTTTAAAAAATCCTTAAATAAATTAGGAAAAGAGTGTTTCTATGTCATTCCTATAGTTCTATAACAGCACTATTGCATTTATCACAACACTGAGTTGATGAATTATTTGCTGCTTGATCAAACTATATGCAATTTTGGAAATAAAGAAGTAGTTTGTAATGATGCTTAAATTTACACTTGATCTCAGGAGCCCTTTTCTTATGGATATTACCTTAATCACTTCAGCTATAGAAGCTTCATCAATTAAATTGCGGGGATTATCCATGTTGTAAAGGTTAAAGTGCTTGACTATTGCCTGGAAGTAAACAAGTTTGAACTCCAGTTGCACTATTACATTTACTTTCAGACTAATACTATTGGCTCCTAGCTATGGGTTAAATAGTATCACAGCTGTTCTTCTACAAGGATGGCTTTGGCATTAAATAACCCCTAAAGGTTGATATGCCATTAAACAAAGAAACCAAACCAAACCAATTAAGTAGTAAAGTTGGCGACCATAGTCGAGGGTGACCAGAAGGCTCCCTTTTCAATAGCTACTACACTGAGGTGTAGGGGAGGGTGCTACTCCTTTCCCTGTATTGCTCCCCTTTACCCTTGATACGTACCTTATATTGCTGAGTGTTAAGCAAGGAAGTATCAAGTACCATTTTTAAAGCCTTTGGATTGAACCCAGGTCTCCTGGACCATTGGCAAACACTCTACCCTCTAGACCAATGAGCCAGTTAAGTTGACCCTTAATCTGTAGTTATTCTGTTATCCTTCCTTTTTAATTCTTTATACCATTTTCATTTGACTGCCTAAATTATTTTTTTTGACTTTTCAGATTTTTGACTTTTATTATTTTATTATGAGTTTTGCACATTTATATATACACTTTTGTATACACAATTTTATGTGTGTTCAGCTTGAAAAATTTAAAACAAAATCAAAAATAAAATTTGGGACTTTCAAATTATTTCAATTTGGACCAGTATCAACAATCTTTTCACACAGATTAAACAACATGATAAGCATTTTTTGTATCATTAAGATTAGATTAAGATTAAATAATTGTTTGAAACTTCTTATAGGCATTTACTAAGCTTAACTTAGCCTGGCACAAAGCCACATGGAAGATTATATCAATTTTCCAAGTGGGATGGACTTGAATGCCTTGAAAATCAGCATTTGAAATCTTGGTTTTTATTTTGACTTGAACACAAACCTCTGGCCCTGGTATAAGATATACAAGTAACTTATATAAATCTTTTTATGGTATAGTATGAACTCAAAAGGCATTGTTTTTCTCTCTCTCTCTCTCATTCTGTCTGTCTGTCTGTCTGTCTCTCTCTCTCTATATATATATTCATATATGAACCAACTTGAAGGTATAGTATCTTGTGCGTCTAATTACTCCTAATAATTATTACTACATATATACATATAATCTAGCAATACATAAAACTTTTGGACTTATACCCTTGGGAAAGGTATGAACTCTCTTACACCCCAGCTATGAGTTGAATAGTACTACAACTGTTTTTCTACAAGGATGGCTTTGGTATTAAACAACCCATAAAGGGTGATATGCCATTAAACATAGAACCCAAATCAAAACCAAACAAATGTATTGGACATATAGGATTTTTACTGGTTTTTTTTAAAGAAAATAATAGTTTCTATTATTGCTTCTAACTTCAAACTTCCCCTAAATATACCTAAGATAAAACTATATATAAGAAAAAAAGAGGAAATATTTGCATACATGTAAATTTATTGTCAAGTTCATCATATAAGTAGCATACACAAGTTTTGGATGCATTACAAAAATATGAACAAAATAGAATAAATTTACAGTTTGGAACTGAATTCTATTCAAATTATTAATTTGTAAATTTCTGCTGACTTAGCAGAGCTTGCCATACACAAGAGACCAACAATTTAAAAGTTCTTTGTGCACTATGAAGGAAGTTATTGCAAATAAAGGCCACGTTATTAGATATTCAATGCTATTTATCAATTTGTCTTATCCTTATTCTCTGTTCAATATCTTTATTTCACTTTCTTTCACTTTCTTTTCTTCTACTTTCTCAGGTTTTCTTTCCTTCTTTTTCATTCTTCTTCTATTGTTGCCTCTATTCTTCTGTTATCTGGCTGAATCAAAATATCACACATGTACACAAACACTCATGGGTAAACCCACTTACACTTGTAAATATGTCAGTGGATCAATAAGTCTATATCCTCATATGGCTATTACCTGAATTTTGATCTGAAAGTTTTATTGTAAAATAATAAATCTATATGATTAACATTCCCTACTTGAATTAAGTGCATTGACAAGGAAAGTGATTTTGTTGAAAATAAATGTTTGTTAAATAAATTAATTTTTTTTTCACAATTAAGTGACAGTTTTATTGGTATACTTATATATATTCTCAGTTGGTATATGACTGAAGACTTAAATACCAGACATACACTGATTTCTAGTCAGGTCAAAAAGACATATCTCTTAGGGCAAGGGTTCCTGGTGTTTTCATTTTCTTTACCAATTTGAAATTTTATTCAGTAACTTTTTTCTCCTTATCTTTTTACAGTGGTAATTATAATTTGTTTGAATGTATTGATTAAGATTACAAAAACCTAAAAAAAATTCATATATCTTAAATTAAGTTCTGTCATTCACACATTTCAGACCACAATGATTGAATAATCCCAAACAGGATTAATCCTGAAGCAACAGTTTTTTTGATAAATTGTTAATTCATATTTGTCTTTGCAGTTGTATATATAATATACATAGTGCATTCTTTGCTCGTTTGAGTTCCTTCCTTATCTAATGTTTCTGCCCTTTGATTTGAAATTCCCTTCTTGGGAACAAGTGCCTTGCATTTGAGAATCACTCTTAAGGGCTACTCTGATGGCTCTTACATCTGTGACATGAATATTCACACACACACACACACACACACACACACACACACACACACACACACACACACACACACACACAACACGCGCGCACACACACTTTATCAACCTCTCAAGTGTGTATTTGCCCTACCTTTTGTAACCAGCAGAATGCAAGAAAGTCAATTTTTTAAACTAAGTACAACTGGTTTGAGTTTCAGAATTTACCCTCTCTTAGACTGTTAGTTGTATCAAGGCTAAAGAGTCCAGTCTTTCCTATGATTCATTCATAGCTGAGAAGACAAGATTCATGCCTTTCTCAAGGACATTAACATGAAGTAATATACAAATAGCCATGTCTATGATTTGAACTCAGCTCAACTAAGTCCATTTCCTATGACAATAACCATTATGCCACATACTTCTAAAAAAGACTCCCCCAACCCCCACTATAAGCAGGTTTCAATACAAGGTTTTTTTAAGTGGAGATCACTTCTGTGGTATTCCCTTTTTAGGGGTGCTTCAAGCAATGAATCTGTCTGTTATCTTAGGTTTACCCTTTAAAATGAAACTCTTCTTTCAAATGTGCATATACATATTTGCAAAGAGCTTTCCTCATGGGGAAGATAGTTACATGTTTCCTTAGTAGCACCAATAGTTGACATTTGAACTTAGATAAAATGCAAATTTTGGATACTGATTTTCGAGGCAAGCAAGTCTCCCTAACTTAAAAGATTAGCACAATATGATCTTCCTATCATTTACCATTATGCCAGACTAAGCTAAGCTTAATAGATATTCATACAAACTCATGTAATTTCTACACATATGAGTACACGTATGAATAGAAATGCACATATTGGTAATCTCTCTCTCTCTCTCTCTCAGTCTCTCTTTCTCTGCGTAACACAAACTCAGAGAGATACTAATATACTGACAAACATATATTTACACTCAAAGGTACATAAAAGAGAGAGAAAAAAGAAGAAAGAGAATAAGTGAGAGAGAAAGAATAAAAATGAGAGGAGAAGAGAAAGTGAAAGAGTGATAGAGAAAGCGAGGTTAATAAACAAACTCAGGTGTAATCTTCTCACAGTTGTCCTGGAGAAATTACCTGAGAAAGCTTTGCCTTTCTCACCTGCCAACCTGACAAGATACTAGGACAGTATTATCGTGCCTACAACAACAACTCCTCATGTTGCTTTACCTGTTACACAGTGTCACTAACACCCCTGCTACTACTATGGATGACCTTTTTCTTAGACTTTACTGGGTAAGTGATAGACTCAGTATCATGGCACAATTCTTTAAAAGGTGCCCAGAAGTTATTTTGTTTTGTTTTTTTTAATTAGAAATATTTTTCATGACTATCAAGTAAAAAAAGAAAAGATATTATTTTAGGAATAGTTGAAAACAAATTTGAAAAAGCCACACTGAAAAAAATTGAAATTTAGAAGCTTTTAAAAAAAATTTTTCTTGAGTTTATTTCTCTTTGTGTTGCTTTTTAAGTCAACGTGGTCAGTGATCAAAATAATTTTGTGCCAAATTTTCAACTTTTATATCTCATAAGATATGGCTGTTTTGAGTAAATGATTTGTTTTTCTGATTTTCTTACATAGTTTATACAACTTTTATTTTCCATTTAAACTGCAAAAGAAAAAAGAAAAGGAAAAAGAAAAACAACCTAGTATCATAAAACTTGATATACAAAGCCCAATTATTTCAATGTACAGGTATTGATAATGTAAACAAGCATGAATAATAAAATAACATTTTTTTTTTCTTTTAGTTGGGGAGTGGTGATCAGCAATTGCACCGGTCAACAAATTTTTGTTCATTTTATCTGCAGGAAAAGCCTGTTATATTAACTCTGTATCTAAAACTGTGAAACTCTTTAAGATAGTTTTATTAACTATTTGTTTGTAGACCTTGTTTAACATTTCCTTTTTGTTGAGATGTTTGTTAACCATTTTGTTATCACTTGATTATTTTTATGTATTTTTTATATGTTCATTAATTCATTATACATATAAAACATACTAATAAAAGTCATAGCTGGGACTTGAACACACAACTAGATCACCTTGTCTTTTCTACAGGTATCTATCTAACTAGCTATGAATTTCTTTTTTCTGAAGGTCAGGTATATTGTATAATCCCATTACTGATGCTACATGATGTAGCATCAGTAATGGGATTATACAATATGTGTCCTGCATCTGGTGGTGATGCTCCTGTTCTTGAACTCTAGGAAGTATGAAGTCACTCCTTTGTCCACTTTGACTCAGACTAGTAATTCCTGTTAGAGTCTCATCTATGGGTTAAATAGGTTTTTTTGAAAATTCCTAGTGTTTGATAAGAATTCTTGAAACCATATAACTGTGTGCAAATTGTTTGTATCAAGAATAGTTACTTGAAGTTATGATTGTTTACAAAGAAGTAATTCTTGAAACCCTATTATTGCTTGCAAAAAACAAAAGAATGAAAACCCAACAAGGGTTGGCATGCCATAAAACCAACCAACCAACCAACCAACCAACCAACCAACCAACCAACCAGGATACTGTATACTTTTAATTAAATTCAAAAGAGATTATTTTGTTATATAGTTATGGCAGTAACAAATGGAAATTTGATATATGTAATATATCAGAGCAATAAATGGCTCTTGCACATTTTCTGGTCTCCCTTGGGCAAGCTGTAATATCAGGTAACCCTTAGATATGTCAAAGTGTTGCATTGATTTTGATAAGTTTGATAGGTGGGTTGGTTGGTTAGTTTTGTTTTATGGCATATCAACCCTTGTAGGTTATTTAATGCCAAATTCTGTTTAAACATATATATATTAAATATATGATTGATAAATGAATAGTTTGTAACATTATTTGTAAACAATCCAGAGCTCATTTGTTTGCATACACTTGATTGGTTTCAAGTATTGTTATCTAACAGTAATAATTCTGTTTAATATTAATCATTTGTTTGCACATATGTAAATGGTTCCAAGTATTGCTATGTTATACTGATAATTTAACATCAGTCATTTGTTTGCATACTGTTAAATGGTTTCAAGTATTGTAAATGATTAAATAGTTCTATTTGACCCATAGATAGGACCCTAACAGGTACTACCACTCTGGATGAGAATGGCCTTGGGAGTAATGGTAATGAAGGGGTACTCCACATTCACCAAAGCTTCAGGACTCACCATCTGATGGCTTAATGTCATATCCAGATTACTTGTTGATGAGGCCTTACTCTACAGTCCCAGCCAACTGGGCTGTTAGTTTGATTGTTGAAAACCTTTATATATTAACTTTAAAGTCAACCATTTTAAACAATTAAAAATTCTCAAAAATTGTCTGTGGAGAATATTGTTTGTAATTCTTGAAGGATGTTAAAATAAGGGTGTGTCTCCTACCCAAAGAGAGAAGTGACACTACTATATAAATTTACTGATGCTAATTGCAATGGCAGTTTCAGATTTTATGAGTAAAATCTACTTCTTACTGGTTTTCTTTTTATTGGTACCTTGGCACATTTTTTATGAAAAAAGTCATAGTTGATTATAAATAATAACTAAAATGCTATGAATGACCTGTGAAATCTACTTTCCGGCAAACATAAATATCATTTAAACAACAGCTGTTATTGTCCATGAAGGTGAAGCTGTCATGCAATTACCATAAATATTGTAACAGTCATGCAGCAAGAATTCTAACCCAATAACTGAAGATTTTATAATCACCTTAACAAAAATAAAAAAGAAAGATTCAGCTTTGGAAATTATATTTCAGTCTACTGCTGTTGAGGCAAACATAGACAACTACCAACTCTCAGAAGGCAAATGAAAATTTAGAAGTATCATTAACTACCACTGTGACAGATAAAACTGTTCAGCCTGTTGGCATAGCTTAGAATATACTGGCTCTATCCCCTGCAGAGCAACCCTCACTCCTTCAAAAATAAGGGGTGTTCTGGGTAGGAGACTAAACTGCATTTAGTGATGAGGTTCTAGTTCTCAAGATGTTAGGAGTGTGGAGTACCTCTTCATTGCCATTAGTCAAAAGTCTACTCTGATCCAGAGTAGTATTATTAGGAGACCCTACTATCTATGGGTCATATAGATCTGTTTAAAATCATTCATGTTTGATAGGACTGTGTGCAAAAAACCCTCTTAAGAAACAACTACACAAAAAAATTTAAATATGGTCATACAATGAATGCAATTCCCTAACCTCTTGGCATAGAATAACCCTAGCTGAGTTGATATAAGATTAAAAATCAATCAATCAATAAAGCTGACTGGATTTTTTTTATGCATGGATCAGTGCTTCTGCCTTGAATCACAGTATCTGTTTGATCTGCCTCAGATTAAAGAGATCTCAGGATCAGTACTGTATTCCTACTCTTTGCATAACTTAATATTTCCAAGTTAATTTTACCATACTGTTCAAGCAGCTGGATGCCAGGATAGTGAACATATCACTTGTCTGCTGACCTCTGAGTCAGACCTTGAAATCAAGATAGAAGTCACCTCTTAATTTTTTTTTTATATCTGTTTGCTTTAGCATAACAGACTATGGTCACAAAAAAAACATACAGAGAAAAAATAATACTAGTCATTAAAATATATTATGGTTCATTATCTTTTCTTTCATTTTATTTCTGTTGTTTTTCATCTCAATGTTCAAGTCATTTTTGGATTCTACAAGTAGCATGGTTTGGAAATGAAAAATAAGTTTCCAATGAGATTTGAATTCACATCCTATATCCTTGGGATTCTGTCCAACCATGATAGTTTCTTAGAGATTAAACTATGAAAGCTAACCAATAAATGTCCTTAAAGTTTTTTTTCTAAGCTTGTTGTGACAATAACTTGTTTAAAAGAAAATTGTAAAGTACCAAACCACAAGAACTGGATGTACTCATTTTCTTTGTTAATCAATTGGCTACAGAAGAAGAGAATAAAAAAGAAAACAAGACAGTAAAAAAATATGTACATTAGAATTATTGGTAGACTGACATCAGTATGGGTCAATTAGATTTATATCATCAAACTTACTTTAGTTAATTTTTTTTTATATCATATTCTAAGGATTTCCTGACACCCACCTATTCTTTTGAAAAAAGAAAACAAAAAATAAAATCTATGCCAAACAAAAATGAACAAAGATAAAAAATAATGATAATATTGCCTGGAAAAAGTTCCTAAGGAAATACAAACCTCATATCTCTGTTATTAAATATTGCATTGTATATCTCCTACTCCCCTTTTCAATACTCTATCAAGAGATTACCTGAGAAAGAACACCTTTATGAAATGTTATCTCTACCATTACGCAATAAATTGTTGTGGTGATTTTTTTTCTTGCACAAGCTGAAAACAATTTCTTTCTGTGATATTGTTAACAACTCACATTTACATAGCATTATTGTTGTTCAAAGAGTAACTTAAAGTTTCTAGTTATTTTTCCAATCATAGGTCAAGCAGATTATGTTATGTAGGAGTGTGCAGAAGTTGCCCACAAAAAAAACCCAACAGTTTTTAATTATGTATTCAGTGTGTCATTTTCAAAAAAAGAGCTCTGATAACTTTTGCCCATACCTAATATAATACTTGTTTTTCAATTATGTTTCATATACTTTTTTTTTCAACCACAATGCTTATTTTGTACTTAACTTTAAATATTTATCAGATAATTGTTTGCTAATGTTTAACTTTTATGCTATTGTTACATTTCTTTATATCACTTGAATATTGTAGAGTAAATTATTAAGAAAGGAAGAAATTTTCTATTGGGATTTCATTTTGTAAATTTCTATTTTACAAGAGTCATGATTAATCACTATGAACTGCTTGTTCCAGAAAAACTAAATATGCATATTTAGTAATCTTAAAAAAGGTTCTAAGGATTTTTATCATTAAGGATTTTCGGACTATTGTCTTCATCTTTATTGTTATTTCTGCAACGTTTCAGCCGATATGTCCTCTGGCCTTCTTCAGGTGTTTGTCAAACTCGGGAACCTTCACAGAACTCCAAACTATGTCCTCTATTGAATCCACGGGGTTCGCCTGTTCTGATTCCATTAGCCATAACCGGGTACAAGTGTTAAGTATTCCTGTATTGTTACTCGCATGCAGTCAGGATTGAACAATAAAGATGAAGACAATAGTCCAAAAACCCTTAATGATAAAAATTATCAAGCTTCATCTCACAAATTTAGACAATTAAGGTTCTAAGAAGTTAATTTAAAGTAGTTTTTCAGTATCCTAGCTCAATACTTACTGAATTTAAATTAAGATAAGGTATAACCAGCCCATTAACTACTCTTGTATTCCTCCTGTATTAGATTTTAGTGTCAAAATCCATTGTATTTATTAAATTCAAATTTTTATTCTTGGCAAGAACCCAACAAGTATATAAAATGAAGTTCAATTTTTGAATCATGCTAAAGGAGTGGATTTGAAATGCTGATTTTCATAGCAATTATCTTGAGAAATTGGTGCTAATTAATCTTTCTGGTTGAAGTTTTGTATTACTTGGAAAACTTACAATAACTAGAGTTAGAAATATCTCATGCTCATAATTTGAATATTTAGATTTTGAAAAATTAATGAACTATTCCAATTAGAAAGTGCCTATTGTCTAAACTGAAGGCACGTGTCTTATGAGTTCCAGTCTAATGCTCTCCCAGTGTGTCTAACTGAAGTATAGCATCAGTATTTGTTAATTCAGCAAAAGGGGACAAAAAGGATGTTCTTTACTTACAACCTATATGATGATTATACAACATAGTTTTGGAAAATTGTGAATTTTAGAAGTTCATTAATGGGTTTAGTATACAAATGTCTGACTCAGGGTCTAAACACCCATTTAGTAGTTTTATTTTATAACTAGACATTAAATCAGTCACATTTTTGTAAAAATATCTCCATTTCAAAAACCTTGTTTATCAGGTGAGGTGAAATCAAATACAAACAGACAGACAGCTTTTTAAGATATGTATCAGTTGACTTTAAATAATTTAAATTATTCTTTTTGATATCTTTTGTGAAGAGTAATGGTGGTGGTGTGGGATTATCTGTATAAATGAAAATTTATACAAAGAGAAAACATTACCAAATGGCTCAGGGGACACCCATACACAATGAATGAAACACTACTTACACAATTATGTCTGCTTAGTGGCTAAAGTAGTTGTGTATTTCCCACCAATAAAAAGAGCATTTTATGTTCAAACCCAAGTAAAAGTCAGGATCTTATATTTTCCAAACTTTACTTGAAAGATTGACAATACATAATCTTCCTATTTATCCCTGTGTTAGACCAAGCTAATCACCAATATTACTTTCTGTAGGATGGTTCGTATGCTTGTAATGCAAGCCATAAATGATGAGTTTGCTCTTCATGAGATGCTCAATAAACATGGATTTATCTAACAAATAACTAAACAAATTAATGTATCCCTATCTTCCTGCCAACTCTTCACTCTTTATCAATCTCATTTTTTTCTCTTTCTCTCACACTAAATGGATGAGTGTGTGTGTGTATATATATATATATATATATATATATATATATATATATATATATATATATATATATATATATATATATTGCACACCTGTATAATACTTACAGTTAATTCTTGTATAGGTATTTACTAAACTTATAGTGGTCAGGCATATAGCTTCATGGATAATAAGACAGGAAGATTGTGTTGTACGAGTCCCTAAAAGTAGAGAGAGACTTTCTTGCTGGTATTATGACCTTGTTTGGTTATGGGGGCGCTTCTAATGGAGCAGAAATAACCTGAGTTCAGAGTTTGAATTCAGAATTTTCCTTCTTCTTAGAAGTCTACCTATACTTCTTACCAAAGGGTTATTAACACTATGTGAAATGTAAACAGCCTTTTTCAGGTTTTGAATTTGGGTGATCAAAAACACTTTGTATGATGATATCTCTTACACCATGAGTACCTCCTCATAGGGAGAAATTACCTACTTTGAAAATCAGCATTTGAAACCTGTGTTTGAACTTTGACTACTTGTGCAGGTGGGTAATATTCACCTACCCCTGAATGTGTATAGGTTCATAACTTGTATCAGTAGTTGGTTGAACCTCGTCGGTAAAAGCCATGATTTTGAGTGTTAGTTTTCAAACTTAATTCATCTTTTATGTGGATCAGTGCCTCTTGGGTTATTTTTAAAAGATAAAAAATACTTCTTTTACTTCTTTGTCATAAAACTCTTCCTTTATTTATTTCATTTTTTCTTTTTTTTTTTTTTTAAAGTGTTCTGTTTCTTATCTTGTTCTGAAATGAAAAAATTGGCAAAGTAAATAAATAAAAACAAATAAATAGAAACTAACTAAAAATTAAAACCTCTAATTTATCATTACTAATTAAACAGTCTGAAAAGATTTTTTCTGAAAATAAATTAAAATTCCAAATAATTTAAGTTATTTTTGCTACTAGCAAATTGTAATTAAGGTGAGTGTCAGAACACCCAGAATTAGTCACTTAAGGGGGGAAAATATCTCAAGAAAGTTTTAGATTTTTATGAAAAAAACCCCCAAAAAACAAAATTTGAATAAAGAAGAAAATGTTTTGTTTTTAGATCTTAGTTACTAATTTTTTTTTTGATCTTATTTAAAATATTTTTTTTACCAACATTTTCATATCAAGACTGCAGGGACATGTGACCAGTGGTATGTTTCTCTGTGTTCCATTTGGGAATTATCTGTTAATGAGTGTTTAAACTTTTAATCTTCTTTAGAGAAGAAAAGAAAATGATTCAGTGTATTCAAAATACAATGATTACGTGTTGAGATTTCACCGAGTTGATGTGTATGATTTACAAATGTAATGTTAATGCAAAGATTAGAAAGAAAGTAAAGAAAATTTCCTTGTTATTTAAAGTGTTGATATATTTCTAAAGTTCTGTTTTAGAAACTGAGATTTTTTCCATTTTGTCTTTCTTTCTTTTGTTTTTTTTTACTTTCAGTACTCATATTGGCAAATGTTGAATTATGTAATGCTTTCTGAAATTTGTACTGATTTTATAGGAATAATCGTACTAGTGACTATACAATTTGGTGATTGTAGTCAAGGGTCCAAAGGCTCCCTTTTCAATAGCTACTACACTGAAGTATATGGAAAGGCACTACTCCTTTCCTTGGATTACTCCACTTTACACTTGATCCATACCTTATAATGCTGAGTGTTAAGCAAGGAGGCATCAAGTACCATTTTTTGAGTCTTTGGTATGACTCGACCTAGGATTGAACCTGGTCTCCCCGAAAGTTCTTTTTCTTTAATTGAAAGACATCTCTTTATTTAAAAATCTCTGTATTTAAAACAATAATAACTACTTAGCTCACATCATAATGAAATCACATCACTTTTTCTCTTTAACTTACTATTCAATATGTATCTGTATTTTGTTGTTTTTGTATGTTGCAATCATTCGATGGTAATAATACTTAATCTCCAAAATTTGAACTGAAATTAGTATTAAAAAGAATAAAGATAAAGATGTTCAAAGAAAAAAAGAATCTTTGATTAAAAAAATTTTTTTTTTTAGTATTTTTTATATTGATAAATTCATGAGATCTACTCTTTAGATCTCATGATCTAAGAAAGGGTTTTTAAACAAAAAAGTAAGTTTTTTTAGAAGTGAAACAAAAACATATTCACATTATCATGCAACAAACAATTGGGATCATTTACAGAAATTAACAAACAATATTATACACAGATATTTTCTTTATATATATATATATATATGTGTGTGTGTCTTAGTATTAAAAGGGCTTAGAAAAATACATAATATATAAAAATTCATATTATGAATTCTGGAAAGTTCATTGAAACAAGACTATTGATTTTAGAAAAGGATCAGACATTGATTTTTATCTGAGATTTTTGGTATATCAGTAGTGTGAGCTCAGTTTGGCATAAAGCCATTGATATTGTACACGCAAATTCAAACTTGCTATCAATAGCTTTTGAAGCAAAAGTACTTCCTACTCAAAAACTTTTTAGACAGTGTATTTGGAATGAACTGCTAATCCGTTATTTTTCTGTAATCACAATAATGCAGTTTGTATATTTCTAGTCTAAGCTACTGTGCATTTGTATTCTCATTGGAGTCTCCAGTTGTTGGCCTTTTACCAAACCTGACTTAATCTTGGTAAATCAATATTCCATTAACTTTTAGTATTTTGAGAGGAAGTAGATTTTCATTTTTTTTGTTGTTGTTGTTGCTGTTGTCTGCTGCAGAGGAACATCTTAGTTTGATCAAACAAGAAAGTTCCAAAGAATCTACTCTCTTGTGGGACTCTGTGGCATTGTATCAGACTATTCTTTGAAAACAAACAACGAAGTGGCTCTCTTGGGAAACAATAGCCATAGCATTTTGGCATCATGAACTATTATTGCAATAAAATGATAAAAATAGTTTTAGCAAAAAAATTTATAATGGGTACAAGTTTCTTTTTTTCTAACTTATCCTTGTATCTTTGATCGAGAAGTTGTTGGGAACTAAATTCAGATATGTCAAAACACTATTTCATAGAATAAGTGGGGTGAAAACATGTACTATATATATATATATTTATATATATATATATATATATATATATATATATATATATAGAGAGAGAGAGAGAGAGAGAGAGAGAAAGAAAGAAGGTTGTTTTGTATGAGATTGCATTAGATTCTAGTTTCAATATCACCCCAGAAGATTACTTTTGATTATATTTTGATAGTAGCATCACAGTGTGCATCTAAAAAAAAAAATTATCAAAATTGACATTTGCTTATTGATTCTAACATTGAGCATGAAACAAAAATTATATTTTTACCATATGTTTATTTTTATTCTAAGAATGGTAAAAATGTGATTGAAACACAAAAACATTTTTACAGTTCATGTAGAAAGTAATGTGAATAACTGAACATATCATAAGTAGTCTATGAAGTTTTGTGCTGAGATTTTTGCTGAATGTTGTTCTATGTTTGGGTTAACCATGTTTGGTTGATGGTGATCAATCAAGACATTACTTGAGAATGATCAACATTTCATGATATTGAAGATTGGTCACATACTTAAAATACCCAAATTAAGTCTTGTAAATCATTTGTATAAAATTAGTTAAGTGTATCCTTCCTGCTGGACTGTTCATTCTAAAAATGCTCTTTTTAAAAAAAATAAATTGTAGATGATGAAAAGTAGATACTTTACAACAATATGGAATCAAAGAGATTATGAAGTAAATGAAATGAACCATCACTAATTTTACCAAAGACTGTTCTTCATTCAGAGAATGCTGTGTTGTGCATATGTTAGTAATGGAAGAAAGATATCTTCTACAAGCTCCTTCTGGGGAAGCAGACACTTGATTTGAACCAGTACTGCTTCCAACGAGACCAAGTAAAAGCAGCAGTTGATAAAAATGTTCAGAATTAAGAGAGCGCTGCATGTTTCTTTGGTGATCAGCCTAAAATTTTCCAGCTTGACTGGGAAGTTTTCACTCATCTGCTAGAGTAAGCAAATATATTGCTCCTTTAGAATACTATTTATTCTAGTCATTATAGAATTCCTTAAATAAAACATTTTAATTCCTTGGAAGACTGCAAAAAGGATATTGAGTAGTTTTGATCAGAAAGATAAAAGTATGAAAGATGGCAGAAGATAGTGAAATAAAATTAATTTTTTGTTCAATATAGTTAATGTTGATTTGATTTGATTGATTTTAATGGTATGTCAACTCACATAGGGTTATTTTATGCCTAGAGGTTAGGGAATCATATTCATTGTATGTACATATTTATATCTTTTTCTGTAGTTGTTTCTTAAGAACTTCTTTTTTTTGTACACAGTCCTATCTAATATGAATAATTTTTGAACAGATCTATTTGACCCATAGACGCTGGGGTCCCCTAACAAGTACTATTACTCTGGGTCTGAATGAACTTGGGAGTAATGGCAATGAAGGAGTAATACACTCTCTCTAGATCTTCAGGATTGGAATCTTTCCAAGAGATGCAGTTTAGTGTCAGACGCAGGATTCATTAATGTTGAAAATAAAGAAATGCTTTTTACTGAATAAACTTTTTACATTACCCAATACTTACTGGCATTTTATATATCTTTTGTAAATAAAGTATTTGTGTTAGAAATGAATAATATCAGTTTGTTCAATATAAAATTGTCAATTTATTTAAACAAAATGTATTGGAAAAATTCAGAGAAAAAGCTATTTAGTCAATTAATTTTTCTCTCTTTGGGCTATGTAGATTTATTTCACCTTGGCAGAATTTTTTTTTATTTAAAGACCTGATAAACTCATTGAATGCTTCATTATATCCTAATTAAAGTTCTTGCCTGTAAGTAAGTAGTCTAAATGCTTGAATAAATGGTTTTCTATGGAAGTTGGGTGAACTAGCAAGATGCAAAAACTTGCATGAAAAACTAATTTGCAGCACAAGAGTAGTTATCATACAGCAAAATGATACCATTTTTATTCAACAGATTTAACGATGTCTGGGTTTTCAATATATTCTTTTGAGCTGGTTTGTATATTCATGCATATTATTTTGATACTTTGGAGTATCAAACCACTTCTTTTCTATCAAATGATCAGAATAACTTCCCAGTTATGATAGTGTGACTTTGATGGATGTTTTGGCTTCTCTTTCACATCCAGACATTATGCAGACATTTGCTGTTTCTTATAAAAAAAAAAAAAAATCCATTTTCATCAAAAGTGATGAAACAATACAAAAAATTTATAAATGATTAATGCTGGCTTCTTTTCCTATGATTTTTATTTATTTATACTATTTACATGTCTCTGACTATTGTCTTCATTTTGGTTGTTATATTAACAACATTTTAGCCATTATACTCTTTCGTCTTCTTCAGGTGTCTTTTCTACTTGTAATCTTCAGGGAATATTGAACGAAACCTTTTATTCAATTCACAAGGGCAGACTATTTTCATTCTGCTGTCCATGCTTTGGGATATCTCACCTTAATTCACCTTAATTATTTTGCTATTATAATGTCACTTTTTTCTGTTGAACTTGGAACCAGGGAAGGAACTCACAACTCAGACATTTAGACAAATATGATCATTTATTTTAAATTACTTTTTTTTATTCATATCCAAAATGAAATTCTTAGCATCACTTTGCTTCAACAACTTTTAAATCTTCACCATTGATTATATGGTATTAGTCTTCTTAACTCAAATATCCACCAAGAAATTTTCAAATTAAAATCTTCTATTCACAAACAGCCTTTTCCTCAAATGTTGAATTTATTTTCTTTATAGTTTCAATATCATTATTGGCCTAGTTTGAACAATGATATGTATAAAATGTAAAAATCATGAGATGAAATGCTTTCCATAATTGTCTTTAAAATGTTAATATAAAGATATATTACAAAGATTGTTTAAACTATTGAACTCCTTATTTATATTGCTTTCATATTTAGCAAATTTTGGTGATCTATTAGGTTTGGCAAATTTGGTTTCTTTGTTTAATAGCATATCAAACTTTGTGAGTTATTTAATGCTAAAGCTATCCTTGTTAAAGAACAGTAATGGTACTGTTTAATGCATAGCTGGGTGAATAAGAGAGTTCATACCTTTTTCAAGGGTTTTAATCCAAAAGTGAATGTAATAGTGTGACCGAAGTTTGAACTTACTTACTACAATGTTGCAGTCCAGCACATTAGCCACTACACCATGGGGACACCCACTCCAACTAAATTATTTGACTGCTATCTTTAGGTATATAATCTGTAAGGAAAGAAAGATGTTTTATTTTTCACAAAATTCTGGTAAACAGAAAAGAAATGCTTTTTTATCACTTAGAATAGAAAAGAAATGATGTTAAATATACTGATAGGTTTTATTTCATTCAACTAAAGCAACATAAGTTCAACAGTCTGAACAAAACTTGGAATGATAATGACTATTCTTAAAATCATAGAGGATAAAGCTATATTATTTAAAAAAAAAAGAGTGAAAATTTTAAGCTTAAAATATAATTGGTGATTTCCTGTTGGACAACTTCATAAGAAAAATATACTATAAAATCTTCAATCACAAAAGCATTCTACATTTTATGTGTGAATGATATATTATATCAAGTATTCAAAATATCTGACAAAGTGAGTCAGCATTTTTTTTGAGTGACAAGAGATTTGAGAAATTTTGGTTCTGTTTTTATTTATGTGTGACATTTTAATTTTATATATTTAAAATTAGAGGAAAAGAGCTCTTAGAGTCAGTCTAGCACTTGTTAGATCTTTGGGCTACTAATGGTATTATATCAGTTTAGAAGCAAGCTTTGTGATTAAAGTACAGGATTGTAGACTTTCAGATCAAAGGAACTTTTTTCCTGAATTGCCAGTTTTATACTTGTAAACTTTCAAATACCCCCTCTGTACAATTATAAAGTGAAAAGTTTAAAGCATTTACAGATATATTTCCAGCGTCAAAATACAGATTTATAGGTTGAGAAATTAAAGAACCCTTTCTGTCAGTGATCAGTATAGTACTTCAGAAGTTTACCTTGTATACAGGGTTTAGATCTTAAATAAAATGCCTAAATGAATTTTAAAAAGTATATATCAGTAATTAGGATATTGAATTGTGAGGTGATATTCATTGGTCTCTACATGAAAGCAGAATGGGACATAAGGTTGGGTCTACCACAGGGTCCTTTATGAGGTGGGTCGGGACAAAAATTGCTCATCTTCCTTGGTAATTCCTTTTAGAACATCTCAAGCATCAGTACTATGGGGAAGTGCAGGTGCAGCTTGGAAATATAGTCTCCTATAGTTTAGCCTTATACTCATTATGTCCCTAACTACAAATGATGAGAGATAAGAGATCTAAGTTCATCCAAGTGAACCAACTAGTGGTTAGTCTAAAAGTTACAATGAACAGTTATTATGTAAATATCTGCAGATGAATGTTTTTGTTTTATTGATGGTGATATCTGAAACTTTATTCTTTGAGCTGAGTTGGTGATGCTTGTTTACAAACTCACCCAGTAGTGCAAAAACACAGATTTTAAAGCAAAGTCTTTTTTTAGTCCAATACTTATAAAATCTGATTCACATATGGTATAATTATTTTTCTTTAAATTACATTTATGAATTGAGTAAATATCTTCTTGGAGTTTTTGAGTTTTTTCTAAGGACTGACCATTTTTTTTGTACTTGATTTGTCTAGGGACCTTGGATTAATGACCATTCATAGTTTGTGGCTTTCTTTAGGCGACATCTGTCTTGAATTTCTAATAGTGGCCATTTCCTGTGTTTGGTAAAACTTCCTCTTCATTTCTGTGGGAAAAGAATTGAGCAAAGAAAGCAGATGAAGAATGAAAGTTGGAAGAAATAAGAAGTAAAAAGAATGAAAAATAAAAGAAGGGAGTAAGAAAGATGAAAGCAGAAGTGAATGTGAAATAAGTGAGAATTGGAAAGGAATGAATGAAAAATAAAAGGGAAGAAAAGGAATAAGATTAAAAAAAAAGATGGTTAAAAAAAAAACAACTAAAATAATACAAATCTTTTAGCTGAATTATCAAAAAAATCTTCAAATTTATATAATAAAAAATCTTCAAATTTATATAATAAATATATAGAAATTGATCAGATGAAATTAAAAAATGGATTTGTCCTTATCCTCTCACTCAAATACCATGTTGCTTTGGTCACTTCATAATAGTCTAATTCAAAGTTTAATTTTATCTATTTTTTTCCTATATTTTAGTTTTGAGGAAAAAGAATTATTACTCATATTCCCTTTTATTTATTTATTTTTTAACAAGATCTGATCACATCATTTCTGCTTGAAATTTATTGCCAACAGTAATTTATTTCTCTCCTACTCACACATGTGTGTGTGTGTGTGTGTGTGTGTGTGTGTGTGTGTGTGTGTGTGTGTGTGTGAATATATATATATATTGTGACGCAAAATTGACTAAAATCCCAAAACGGGACTTTTATTTTCGCAGTGTGAAGACGGGGCAGGTTGGCACTTGATTCCCTATATAATAAGTCCTCGTTCAGAGTTTTTCTCTCAGGCATATAAGAACTGGCATATTATGTGAGGGACTAATTTAGGGCCAGACTGACTGCCGCTGGCAAGGGGTTCCAAATTTCACACTATCCACACACCCACCAGGCCGCTTTCCTTCCTTCCCCTAGATAATGGAAGAATATGGACCTATAGGTTTTAGTCGTAATAATATTATATTGTAGTAGTCGGCAACTCCTTCCTTCCCCTAGATAATGGAAGAATATGGACCTATAGGTTTTAGTCGTAATAATATTATATTGTAGTAGTCGGCAACTCCAGTTTCCCGTGTGATATTTTTAAGGAATTAATAGGACAATTCTAAGCAAGATAACATAAGGCGAATAGAAGCTGAAAAGGAAGCATGAGGTAACAAATTCGTAGAAGACACGGTAAAGAACAAACTTAGACCACGTGGTAACATAAAAATACATTAATCCTTTACTGTACAAAGAGGTACACTTTCAAAGTGTCAAACATATAATAAATGGACAGTCCACGAATATAAATGTCTTTTCTGGACTTTTGTTTTTCTTCAAATTGAGAGAGGGAGAGAGAGAGTGGTATATAAAATTTGGGTATAAAGGAGAAATGGCCCCAAAGTTACTTATCTTATTTTTCGACGGGGTTCCACTGGAGAATCTTTCTTCTTTCACGGGCTAATAGACTTTATTCTATTTTTTTACACTGGCTTGAAGAACCTGAGGTCCCTCGTGTCTCAGATATTCTTTTGTCTTCAACCCGGAATACTGGCTATGGTACGTCCGCCCGCTACAAACCCTGCCAAACAACTGACTTTCTTATTATCTATTTCCGCTGACGGGGGGGAGCCCCACTTCCGTTTTGGGGTCCCAGCCAATCATTTGGCTTCTCTCTCCCTCCCCGTCTGGTGTCCGGCGACCTGAGGTTACTAAGTACCAACACCTGTTGATATCTCCTCTGTGACCCACATTCTCTCTTAACGGTCACTTTTTTTACGGGTTTCCACTGTTCATTCCAACGGGAGGATAGTATCAATCTTACCTCTATCGTCTCCGCGGGATATCACGTGACAATATATATATATATATATTTATTTATTTATTTATGCACATAATGATATTCCTTTTAATTTTTTTTTCTCTTAAAGAAGTATCACTATTTTAATTCACTGTTGAGAAATGAGTATTTCAAGCTTCAAAGTTGTAATGAGTTGAAATTGAACAATCAATTACTGATTGTCAGACTTGCCTCATGTCTGACATATTTCTCACTGGTGTTGATGGTTAATGTTTGAACCCAGATTAAAAAATCAGAATTTCAAATATTGATTTTCAAAGCAAATGAATTCTTCTAAATTGAAAGATCAGTACATCAGTCTTCCTATGTATCATTGCTCTTATTTAGTTTTATGCCTGACTAACCTAAACTGAATCTGTTTAACAATACCCTGAAGTCAAGAATTTTGAAAGTACTTTTCATTGTTTTTTTTCACGTTTCTTTTTCTTACAATATTTTACTCATTAGGTTCTTTGGACATCACATCTTTTTGGAGATTGTAATTAATGGTTATTTGAATGAAGAAACCGAGGGTGAAATTTTGATTGAATAAATAATCATTTTTCCCTGATTTCTTGTTTAAATAAACTGGCAATTTTTATCTTAAATAACATATTATCTCAGGCCGATCTTTTTTTTACCTCAAAAGGAAAAACATTGCAAAATCATTGGTTTAAATGTATGAATCTATTACTAGCATAGTACCTATTAAAAATATGGATTGGTACCTCTATCAAGGATTAGTAGATTGTCAGCACTCTACTGAATTTAGTATGTATCCATTAATTTTACCATGCTGTTCAAGCAGCAAAATCCTGGTATAGTACAATGGTTTTCAAACTGTTGTCCACAATATCAATAGCAGGGGGTCCACAGACACTACAAGGGTGTCTTGAAAATTTATATTATCCTATTAGCAAAGAACTGCAAAATTGTATTTCTATCTATATGGGGGTTTATGAGATAAACCCTGAAATAGAAAGGGGTCCAGGCTCCCAAAAGTTTTTAAGCCATTGGTATAGTAGATATTTTATTTACCTGTTTACTTCCAGGTTGGACATTCGACTTACCAAAAAGAAACGAAGATAAAATCCCAATGTTCATTATTGTATACTAGTTCCACTCCTAAGTAACATTTTCTCCCTCACCTATCATAGTCATGGCTGTGTTTATTATCTGGTACATAAGGTGCCCCAAAAGGGAAGTGCCAATGGAACTGAGCTATTTTTGGCTTCCTCACAGGAGACTTGCTTCCTGTGAGGCTCTCCACATTAAACCAACCTTGTGTCATATTCTTGCACTCTGGGGATTTGGATAAATACCATTATATATTAGTATACTTGTGTTGCCAAAAATAATGGCAATATTTAAATAGTTTTACACTTGCATTGTATTTTTAATATATTTCAAATATCATGGTAGACTTCATTTATATATTTCATGGTCACTATGATTATTCAGTATTTTGGCTTTTGTGTTGTCTTATACATGCAGCACTTGCAACCCAATGTCCCTCAACTCATTCTGTAAATCATCTCTATTTATCTGGGAGCTAAAAACAATCTGAGGTGTAAATAAATTAGGGTGTTTTATTTTTTTCAGTTAAGAATTTAAAAAAAAAAATTCTATTTCTAATACATCACCCAAACATTCCATATTTACTATTGAATAAATATAGGGTTTTATTTATTTAGCTCAACCTAATATAGATTCCTATTACAACATCAAAAGACTCCATTACATAGAAATGGACAATTTGAAGAAAATGATGTAGAAAAGTGTTATGTGCATATATTGCATTTTATATATATGGATGATATTAGGATACACCATATGTGTTGATATATTTTAGGACTAACATAACACTTGTTATTACTTAAAATATTTGGACTATAGACTTCACCTTTATTGTTATACCCACAACTTTTCCAATGCTATGTCCTTTGGCCTACTTCAGGTGTTTCATGTCAAACTCAGGAACCTACACAGAACCTTGAACTGAACCTTTTATTTAATCCATGAAGGTAGACTATTCCAATTCTGTTAACCATGACTGGATACAAGTATTAAGTTATAGTAAATATTCCTTGTTATTCTTTCCTGTTGTTGAGATTGAACCTGCAATCTCCTGATGATTTCACTTAGAAGCACTTTCCAACGAAATACCTTATCTAATGCACCATGTGTCCTTACTGGACAATTCAGAATGAAATTTTGGGATTTATAAACCTTATGTCTCCATCAATCTATGAGATACTCCTCTCTACTATCATATCAGATGTCTTTGTACACGAGCTCATATTGCAATTTTATTTATTGATTTTGTTTTTTATATGATAACACTTAAGTATATGCTTATAGGTTTTCTTGTATATAGTGGAAATACTTAAATGTCATTATCTCCAAACAACCTCCAAACTTGTCTTAGGAAATTCTAAACTCTTCAACTATTTAGTTGTGGGTCCCTATGAAAGCCAAGATTTGGAGAAATGAATCTTTGTTGTAATTCATGACATCATGGGTAGAAAGTTACTAAAAGCCAAAGACAAAACAAGGAGAGAAGATTTCATCTTTAGAAAAAATACAGAAGGTCAGTGTTAAAACTTATGGCCTGTCAGTTCCAGTGACACTGCTGTTTGAAGACTCATAGATAAGACAGAATGTAGCTCTTGTATTTTAATATTTCTGTATTTCTTCCGACGGAAGTTGGAGTGTTAGACTTTTGAAGGCTGTGTAAACTGGGTTAAGCTTCAATGATAATTGTCTTAATTATTTAACATGCAGATCTTTTAAATAAACTTCCTCTGTGAATTACTATGCTCTCTTAATAATTTAGTGACACTACCATATGCAATATACAAGATACACTGGGCCCTTTAAGAGACTAAGATAAGAGAAAATAGGTGAAAAGGGTCATAAAAGCCAAAATATGTGTGGTGGTTACTAACAACCAGGAAAATAGGAGGGTAAGAATGAGGCCTTCAAAAAAATGAGATCTTATTTTATAATTTCAGAGAATCAAGCTATCATAATTGTTATTTACCCTGAAAAATTGTCAAACCAAATTGAATTACAATGGAATTTATTTATGAGTTATGTTAAAAAAATAACAAAACTGAAGTTGCATTTATTAAGACAGATATGAATAATGAATGAAAAGTTAATTTTCTTTAAAATAGTCTCCTTGGCATTCAACAAACTTATTCCACCAAGTTTTTTTCATTGGCTGAACTCCCTTTGAAACTCCTTTTGATATTTATTTTAATGTTCTCCACATCCTCAAATCCTCACCTTAAGATGGATTTTTAGTTTAGGAAACAAGAAATTTTCAAAAAGAGCTACGTTTGGCAAGTGTGTTTCACCAAAAACTGCTGTTCAAAATGTGTGGAAACTGGCTTAATTTTTTATCAATTACCATTAACCCATCAAGACAAATTCAAGACATTATCACTTTATTATATATGCTGCACAGCTGTGTCTCAGGATTTTCATTTAAATTTTCAAAATTATAAAGCTTTAGTCTATATAATTTTTGACCACATCTTGTACATTCACCTCATACTAAAGGCATGAATCCATTTCTCCTTGGATTTTTGATAAAATGTTTTATCTCTAACTGGCCATGATAGTTAACAGAAAGTGAGTAAGGACTTTGGCAATCTTCTTAACTACCTTGGCATTTAGACACCCACTCAGGGATCATTATCACTGTCTCTGAGTTAAGACCCTTTTGCACTATTGTCATGATTAAATTGGTCTTTTTCTTTTACCATCTTGTTATTTTTACCTCATGACTAACCCACTTCCTTCCACCTCTTGGCTTGAAATCAGCATTAACATTAGGTTTTAAATTCATAATTGTTCTTCTCCTAGACTGGTTACATGCCAAGGCTAGATGACCCAGTCCACTCTTTTATTTTATTCATAACTGGCAGAGAAGAGATGGATTCCAAAGAGTATTAGAATGAAGTGAACTAAAGCCTTGACTAGTATTTGAACTTGACCCACTGATTTCTTTTTTCTTCATATCTTCATGCCCAGGCAGGGATAGCTGTAAAAATCTATTGCATCCATTGTCAACCTTGATAGAGGCCAGTTATTTATATCTGTGTATGGTTGAGAATTATATCTCAACTCTCAGTCATGAGTGACTTCTTTTTACCAGAGGTCAAATTTGAACACACTATTTAATTGCTTGTGTTGGCAACTAGCCCATATACACTTGAGGTGTGGGCAGAACCTTCATATAATCATTCTCATATCTATGTATAGTTTGATCAAATAAAACCCACTTAATTTTTATTAATAGTAATCATTTTATTACATATATATGAGAGAAAAAATTTAGATATTTTTTAAAGAAAATTATCTTAAAAAAGATAATAGGGTTTTCAAACATTAACTCAGTAACTTTTACAGCTGCTCTATTCTGTATAATATGACCTGAAAGTGTCAAATTGACAATTCAGAAATAAAATTGATGATCTTAGCTCTTCTGAAATTTTTAGTCTGCTGGTAATCAGGTACACCTTGTATTTTAAAGCATCATAATCAATTGATGGTCGACTGATTCTTGGATTTATTTCTAGGGACAGGAAACTGTTCACTTAAATTCGTTTTGAACAATATACTAAGTGGCTTTTAGGCCTAATTTTAAATGATGCCTAAAAAGTGCTTGAATTACTATATCTGTATTCACTGTTATAATATCTGAAACAAATGATATAGCTGACTAGTTCTGACATTGATATGATATATGATAATAATACTATAGTAGAGTCATAGATAGTATTTTGATGTGTATATGAAATTTAAAAAAATTCAAATCTTTTAATACATACACTCTAAGAATTTTGTGACTTGCTTTGAATAACATTGTCTAAGTATCATTGTAACAGTTTTATTCTGTTGAGGATTATAATATTACAAAATACATTTTGTTCATTTAACGGTTTGTACCTGAATGGATAGTATCTGTGCCACTATTTAGAAGTACATACAACTGGTTGGCTTGAATTTTAGCTGGGTAATCCCTATTTTTTCATTGCTATTGCTTTTTTCAGCCAATAAGGTTGTTAAATAGCAAATTATAACATTTTACATTTTCGGCTATTTTCAGCCAGGAACCCAAGGTGGAAGAGAGGGTTCATGGGTGTGTTGAAGGAACTCCGGGTTCTAAGGGTTTAGAGGCTGAAATGAACACAATTCAAAGATGTAAAATCTATGTGATGGTTGATATCTCACAGCCCCATATGGTCACCAAAAGCTGATGAAATAAAAGTGATTAATTAACAACTGGGCAAAAAGGATCATAAAATTTTCTTTTTTAGTTTTTATGTTCTTAACAAGTTTCATCTCTTCTGGCAATCTCTTGTATAAAAGAACATGTATTCTTGCATTGTTAGACATACCTACCTGGATGCAGTTTCTTCAAAGCAGTGGTTGTGTTGATACTACTACATGGATGCTAACGAAATGTATGGAGAAAAAACTTGACGGCAACTACACAAGAATGCTGCAAGCAATATTAAACAAGTCCTGGAGGGAGCACACCACAAAGCAGTAGCTGTACTGCCACTTACCACCTATCATGAAAACTATCCAAGTTAGACAAACCAGACATGCGGGACACTCCTGGAGAAGTAGGGATGGACTCATAAGAGACGTACTCCTGTGGACCCCTTCACATGGACGAGCAAAGGCAGGACAACCAGCTGGAATCTACATACAGCAGCTCTGTGCAAATACGAGATGTAGCTCTGAAGACCTGCTGAAAGCAATGGACGATAGAGAAGGGTGGTGAGAAAGGGTCAGGGATATCCATGCTGATGGCATGACATGATGATGTTGATGATAATGACCAGGACTCCCAAGTAGTCTTATGTCTATGTGTGCCTACACCTTAAACAAAGTTTTGGATTTTACTATTCAATTGGCCTTATTTATGAATATCTTAAAATGACATCCCTTTTATCCAACATAGTCTGCTGATAGACCCATTTTGTAACTTAAGTACTATCAGAAATAAATAATTATGCTTGTTAATGATGTTTTTTTTTTTTGTTAGACATGTAAGCCAACAATAGAACAATGGAGATTCCTCGGAGACTAAGTGGCATCACTCAAAAGTTGGTGTTAGTCACAGCGATGTGCAGAGGAGAAAATGAAGACAAGGCATGAAATTTAAAAAGGGCTATTACATAATTAAACTCATTCAATGCTTAACAAATAAAATAGTGAAAACATTAATTAATGTTGTTTAGCTTTGAATGGGTTAAGTTTTAAACTCATCTTCTTGTCATTTCCTGCCTTGGTCCTAAAAACAAGATAATATCAGTAAAAAATAAACTCAATGCAGTTTACACTTTACACATATTATACTTGAAACTATCAGTGTATTATTATCCTGTTAGTTGTGCAGTGGCTAACATGCTGAATTACGACATTGTAGTAAGAGAGTTGGAACTCCATTCGCACTATTATATTCACTTTCTGACTAATAACCTTGGGAAAGGTTATTTGTCCCCTACCCTAACTATGGGTTAAATAGTATCACTACTGTTCTTCTACAAGGCTGGCTTTGACATTAGATAACTTACAAAAGTTGATATGCCATTAAACATAGAAACTGAACCAAACCTTTCAGTGTACTTGTTTCTTCTTGTTTTTATTACTCATACAAATAATTATTATTGTACATATTTGAGATCTAAAATTGGTTTAACATTTTTTAATGCAATTTTGTATGATTTGGGATTCTGGACAAAAAGTTTGAATTGTATTTGTAACTGTTTATGTCATGTTCATATTAATGTTATTAGGAAAAGCATGAAACCAACTCTCCCTCCACTCTGCTAATCATTAAGTTACTACAAATACAGCCCCAATAGTAGACAGAAGAAAAAATTGTTGAGTGAATATGCAGACAATGTTTTTTTGCTGAGGTAATAACTGTTTTGCTACTATATTTATTGTCAAGTTTAATAGTGGAAACTATTGTCATGTAAAAATTTTAATACAAGTAAATAAAGATAGGTTAGATTTGTGCTGGTAAATTGTAATATACCAATTTGAGTTGCTTCACAAGCCTTTTAGCATTGATAATAATCATAATATCAAGTATCTCATTAGTGAAGTCTGAAATCTGATATATTGAATAATATTTTTGCTGCACTAAAACGCATAAATGATAATAATGTGTTTGCAACAGTTTTAAACTAGTAAGATACATTGTCAAAGTAAGATTCACCTTAGTCATGAACTTGACTCTCTTACAGATTGGTATGTTTACAGAGTACATAAAATGAAATGCTCTATGAGTTTAGAAAAGGAAATAATGTTGTTGAGGAAATCTGAAATATTTATGGTATTTATTCTTTAAATAAAAGATATTGCCCACGATAGTTTGAAAACTTCAAAAAGGTTGTTTTCAACATAAAAGATGTGCTATGAACAGTTCTTTTGAGTTTAATGATGACCTGCTTTTGTGTGAATTCAATAGAAATCTTGCAGTTGAAATAGAAGAACTGGCTCAAAAAACAGAATTCAGATAATAGTTTAGTGAAGGCAAACAGACTAAAAAAACATAATGCAAAATGGACCTCATATCCAAGTGAAGTTTTGCTATTTGTTTGATGGGATTGCATTAGAGTAGGTGAAGTTGAGTTGTACTTCAAGTTACGATTAGAGCAGATAATTATTGTCAGTATGTTCAGTGTTTAATTGTGTAGCAAAAGAAAAAAAAGTCTCCGTTTGATCAATTGCAAAAATGTGATAATGCATGGCCCTATAAAGCATCTAAAAAAAAAAAAAAAAATGAAGACTCACCATGAGAAAAATTTCATACCTTCCTTTTTCTCCAGATTTTACTTCAACTTAATACTCCGTTGGTGGGGTTTGGAATATGCTTATTGTATCCCCTTAAGAGGAGTAAGACACTCTCTCCAAAAAGGGGGTTCCTGGGTATGACACTAAACTGCATTTGATAATAAGGCTCCAATTCTGGAGATCTGGGAAGTGTAGAGTACCCTTTCAATGCCATTACTTCCAGAATGTGGTATTACCTGTTAAGGTCCCATCTATTAGTGTAATAATTCTGAAAATTGGACAGGAATGCAATTTCCTAACCTCTAGACATAAAATAACCCTAGATGGGTTGACATACCATTAAAATTAATCAATCAATCATTACTCCATTTTATTATTGCTTATTCCAGTGTTTACAGAGCCATTTTGATGGACTAGTTCTTAAAGAACATGATCAAATGGAAACTATCCTTTGTATATTGTTTTCTTCCAAATCAAAATACTTTTACAAAAATTGTATTCTTTAACCCTGGGAAGAAGTCTTAATATCTTTGATATAAAAATGTCAGTAGAATAAAGTTTGAAAAGTCACAAATGGTCCTTCAATGTCTCAAGTCAATTTCCAGTATTTAGCATTTACAGAGAGTCATTGAGATAAATCTTTCCTGTGTGCACACTTGGAATCAAAATGGCTGCCACTATCTGGCATTTTATTGTAATTTGAAGATTTACTTTTCCCAGAATGCAATGCCAAGTTGCTATTTATTTTAGACAGGCTTATACAAGAGAAACAATCCAACAAGAAAGTTACTCATTAATAATAGAACAATCCAACGAGGAAGTTACTCATTAATGATAGAACATATATTAATGAATAATTTTTTATTAAACCTACATTTTTTAAAATAAATTTTTTCTGATTCTAATTTCAGACAGTCTTTCTGAGATGATCTGATATGTTTTGTTTCTTTTGGTTCTGCTGTAACCATTTTTTTTCTTGTATTAACCAAGCCTTACCATTGTCTTTCTAAAACAGTTATAATGAGTTCCTTGTCTGTGAAGTGACACAATAATATGCAGAGATTTCAATTTACCTTTTTTATGTCAGTACATCATTTCAGAAGATGTGGGTAACCTAATGGTTCATGGTATGGATAATGGAATTGGCAAAAACTCCAGCTAGGGCAGGTGGCATTTACCTTGTACTAATGCCTTTAGGAAAGGTATGAATCTACTTTTCCTTGTGTTTTGTCCTATTGCAAGACAACAAGATAAAATTTTATGTAACTATGACAGTTGATAGAGTAGGTGAATGAGAATCTGGACAAACCACTCTCTCATAACTATTTTACTAGTCAAGACAGTAGCAATAAAAAGCTGTTACTCCCATAGTTAATCTTGACAAGGTCCAGTCATTCAGCAATAATAGTAATATTAAGCCATTTTTGTCTTGAACATAAAATGTTTTCTTTGAACTTTATTTGAAAAAATTAAGCTATTAAAAAAATCCGTTCTTGTAGCAGTAAATATAAATACCTTGACTGCATTAAAAAAAAAAATTCAGGCATTAAAGAGTTAAAGAGTGTATAACCAAAACAAGTGTTTATTCTTGTTAACAGAACAATTTAATCAGGAGGATATGTGCAAAAGATTCCAGTCTCTTGGTAAATATTTTGTGCATAACATTTTATTGGTCTTTTTAGTTTTGATTTATTTTTTCATTCATATAGGAGTGGCACTCTATGCCGTGCAAAATCCAAGATTATATATCAGTTAATAACTTTTTAAAAAAGGAAACTTGGATTTTGGAATGTGGGAAGGAAAGGAGGATAAGAATGACTAGATCTTTTCTTTAACAAGAACAGTTGTTGGAATTGAAAAAAAGGTTGGAAAGCATAAATTTTGTCAAATTTATTTATCTTTCTTAGTATCTATCTCAGATTTCTTTTCTTTATCCTATTTTTTCCATATCTATCTTGAAATTTTTTCATGTGTCTATGTTTCTCAGTTGGTATATATATCTATTTATCTTTTTTAATCTATTAGGTGTCTACTTTTGCTGACCTCTTCATGAGTGTCTACCTTTCTTGACCTCTTCATAGGTGTCTATTTTTCTTAGCCTGTTCATTAGTGTCTACCCTTCTTTGCCTATTTATTAATATATATCTACCTTCCTCTGGTGGTGTCTCAATCATGGGTGTCCACACTTCTTGGCCAATTTTGTTCAACATGTTCATTGGTGTTTACTTTTCTCAACTTGTTCCTTAGTATCCACTTCACTCGACCTGTTCATAGATATTTACTTTTCTCAACTTGTTCATAAGTGTCCACTTTTCTTGACTTCATTGATGTACACTTTCTCAGCCTGTTCATTGGTGTATATCTACCTATTTATTCATAGGTCTTATCTCTATTCAGATCTACCTTAATTTATATCTATTTCTGTTCATATCACTCATAATCAATGTGCTCTTCATTATCCATCATACTTTCTTTTTGGTAGTTTTCAAGATTAGTTTAAAAAATTTTGATTATAGTTTTGATGTCTAGTGGATGCTTTGTAAGCTTTTATGTACAAGGCTAAGCTAAAGTTTGTAACTATCATAAATCATGTTTAAAGCAAAAAACAGTTTTACTGAACACCATTTTTTTTTTTTACTTTAAACAATATCACTTCACAAATATCATAGATTTTAGGTGATTTTTCAACTCTTCTATCTCCAAACAAAATATATTATGAAAAAGAAACAGTAGTCTTGTTCAGTAATATGTTGACAGTCTTGCTCTATGTATATATGTAGGAATGTAATTTTACTCTCTCTATAAAAATAATCTTTTCTATTACTTAATATATCTTTCACTCATTCTCTCTATGTTTCTATCACCTTTTTCTCACAAGTTATTACCTGATGTATTTTGAGCCATCTGCCTTCATTCTTTATCTGAAGACATTTAGGTTGGCACTGAGCCAAAGTCGACTTTGGTTTCTGTATTTCCAGACATGCATTTTTCTATTATGACTGTTGTGCAGCATCATGTCACTTCTTCTTCACTTGTAGCCATGTTTTTTTGCTTTCTTTTATCTTTCTTTTTCCTTTTGATAAAATTAAAAAAAAACATGCTTAACAGGCAGATCTAATTTCTCCAACTTAGCCCATTTGTATATAACGGATTTGCACAGAGAAAATACCAAATTTTTAGGACTTGTTCAGCCAATTTGTTATACATTAACTTTTATAGATTCATTCTTAAATTTTGGTTTGACTTTTTGGGGCTAAATCTATAAATTACAGTCAAATTACTTGGAAAAAAATTGCAAAACTGGATTAAAATAGTTAAAGCTTTTTTTAGCTGCTGAAAGCTAATAGAAATCCAAAATGTATCAACAGGTAAACCTTCATGATCACTGGATATAGAAGTATATGATTTCAAATATCAGATGAAATTTTTTTTTTTTGAAAAGGTTTAATGATAAAAAAAAATGGTTCGATTTCTGTTCCAAAATTTTCAAATGCTCTACTACAATAGAAGTTTTTATCATTTTGTGAATTCAGACTATTGTCTTCATCTTTATTGTTGTATTCACAACATTTCAGCTGATGCGTTCTTCAGCCTTCTTCTTGTCCAGCAGGACATATAGTGAAATAGATATAGGAATTTTCTTAAAGAGCTTCTAAGTGAAATCATCTTAAGATTGCAGGTTCAATCCTAACTACAGGTAAATAATAAAGAATAGTTTGTATAGCTTAACATTTGTACGGTTATGGTTACAGTTAATAGAATTTTAAAAAAATCTACTCTTGCGGATTAAATAAAGTGTTTGGTTTGAAGTACAATATAGGATCTTGAGTTTGACAAGAAACACCTGAAGAAGGCCAATGTGTCCATTGGCCTAAACATTATAAATAGAACAATAAAGATGAAGACAATAGTCCAAATACACTAAATGATAAAAGTTATCTCAGTAATTTAGACAAATATAATAGACGTCTTTCTTTCATGCTAGTTTTTTCATATACTTTTTCATGGCACACAAAGCCATATAATGAAGTATGCCATTGTCTCAAAGCACATAGTTTGGAAACCACCACCTTCCCGTTGGTTTGGTTTCTTTGTTTAATTTCATATCAACATTACTAGGTTATTTAATGCCTAAGCAGTTTTTTTAGGACAGTAGCAGTACTATTTGACCTATAGCAGGGAGGATAAAGTAAAGTTGGCGATCTTAGACGAGAGTGACCCGAAGGCTCCCTTTTCAATTGCTACTACACCGAGCTGTAGGGTAGGGTGCTACTCCATTCCCTGGATTGCTCCACTTTACCCTTGATCCTTACTTTATAATGGTGAGTGTTAAGCAAAGGGACATCAAGTACCATTTTTTGAATCTTTGGTATGACTCGACCTGGGATTGAACCGCGGTCTCCAGGACCATTGGCAAACACTTTACTCATTAGGCCAATGGCCCGGTGATAAGGGCCTTTATATGTTTCCAAAGGATATTAGTCCAAAAGTGAATGTAATAACACAACTAAAGTTTACACTCGCTTACTTTGATATTGCAGTCCTGCACATTAACCACTATGCCATAGGGACACCCCACCTATCATCTTACAGTATTCTAGGTGCTTTAGACATTAGAAGTCTAATGTTATTTGAAACATTTATTTCATAACTACAAAATACTAAAAATCTCCTCCACCTGGTGTTCATTCAATTTTTTCTAAAATAAATGAAATTGTGACAATTAATAAAAACCATGAAAATATCTTACCTTTTTCTTCCCTATTTCTTAAAGAACACTATAATATTGGATTTTCAATAAAATTATTCCATGCATTAGGTGTACAAAAAGTTAAAAACAATTGAAGGCTTTTATAATGTAAACTTCATTGGAAGGTAGATGATCATAAAATTTGCAAATTAAAACATTAAATTATAAATAAATAAATAATAAACTTAGTTTAATTCAATTTTTTCTCTTTAAATATCCTAAAAGTGGATGCCATAAAATGTTTTAACTCATTTTAGTCTCTTCTTCACCTAAGGTTATTTTTTTTATCGGAACTGGTATTTCCTAAAAACCCTCTTTTAAGAATTAATGCTAATACTTTTCATGTTGTAAAGAAAAAACTATTTATTTACCTAACTCCTCTGCATGAGCAGGATGTGACAGAAGTTCAGTTTTTTTCAGCAGATTTTGAATTCAGAGTTTTCCTTCTCTTAGACTGGTTGTCATAAAGAATCCAGTCTGCCCTATTATTTACCCATAGCTGAATGGAAACTAGTTGGATGCATACCTTTACCAACGGTTTTAGTATTATGTGAAATTTAAACAGCCTGGTCCAGGTTTTGAACTTGGTTCACCATGTCCATTTCCTACACCTCCTAAACAAGATTTTAATGGTAATGTTCATTCAGATTGGAAGTTGCATCATCAGGTTTAAGAAATTTTAATTCAAGGTAAAAAGAAAAAAACACACAACGCTATTTTGTAAATTCACAGGATTTATTCATTTTTTTTTTTCTTTTTGAAAAAGTATTTTTGTATGTTTATCACTTTCCCCTGATTGAACAGTGCCCTTTCGACAGGGCTTAGAATACACTGGCTGTATCCCCTATAGAGAGGTGAGAACCCACCCCCACCACGCAAAAGAGGTATCCTGGGTATTACACTGAACTGCCTTTGAAGGTGAAGCTCTAGTGTGGTTCTCGAGAGATTGTAGTACTCCTTTATTGCCATTACTCCCAGGTCCACTCTGACTTGGAGTGGTAGTACCTGTTAGATTCTCATCTATAGGTCAAATAGATCTTTAAAAATTATGTGTTGGATAGGAATACGTGGAACCTTATAACTGCAAACAAATCATTATTGAATAGAAATAGTTACTTTAAACCATATAATTGAGTATAAATTATTAGTATTAGATAGGAATACTTAAAACCATACAACTGTACAAATTATTTGTATTAGATAGGAATACTTGATAGCATTACTGTGAACAAACAATAGATTATCGACAAATAAAAATGGGCAATTAAAAAAGGCAACAGAACATTGGAAATATGATAATGATTGTAATGAAAAATTTTGAAAGGAATCAAATTTCAACATTAAATAACCCATAAAGAGTTGATATGCCATTAAACAAATAAACCAAACTGGTTTTGCAGTTGTGGTTATCATATGACAAATTCCTGTCAGACACTCACAGTAATGGTTTGTATGTTATTCCCTTCCTTCATTATGAGATGGAGTGATGTTGAGTGATGCAGATAATGGTTTAGAAAGTGACTTGGACCTGAGATTTTTAAAAAGCTAATCGATAACAAAGATTTCTTTTGATAGCCTAGATTGGACAAAGGTCAGAACCAAGTGTTTCTTTTACTTGTAGAAACAGTTATTCCCAAAACCTGCTCTGAGCAGATTCTCTATTCAGTTCATTTTTCTTTCTTTTGTCATTCTCTATTCTTTCTTACTGTACTTCTTTTTCTTTTTTTTAACAATTCTTTCTTTTTCTTTGTTATTCTTCTTTTTCTCACATTCTTTTTTCTCTTACTTTTTTTCTCTCTTTACTTCTTTCTCTTATTCTTTCTCTTATATTTTCTTTCTTTCTTTCTTTCTTTCTTCTATTTTTTCACTTTCTCTTTATTTTTTTGTCTTTCAGACCTTTTTCTTTCCTTTTTCCTTTATACTCTTTCTTTCCACATTCTTAAAGTCCGATTCTTCATTTCTTAATGGAATTTTCTCAGGCTATTTTCAGGTTCCAATAACCACACACTTATTTATCAGATAGTGTACAGGAATTTTCTAGTTCTGCCCTCCCCAAAATGTCCTCTTCAATTCAACCCTATCTCAAGACAAGGCGTTACCCTGAGTGACCGAACTTAGTTGATTTTTATCAAATCCCTCATGAATAAAGATAACAATATAAGCATTGTCTGCACTTTCAACCTGGCAGGTCAAATCTCAGCTCAGAAGATTTTGAAATATGTTAGCTGCTGCTACGCCTACACTGTCCAAGAGAGTCTCTATTCTTAACAATTATGTTCAAATGTAAATCTAACATAGGTCACAATTCACAAACTGAAAGAACATATGTGACTAGTTTAAAACATTGAGTTTGTTTTTATAAATACAATGTAATTAATAATCATTCATTTTTAAAATAGGATGAATTTTAAGAATTTGTTTCATCATTGAATTCTCTTTTCTCTCATGAAGATAATCAAAAACAGTTTTTGTTACATATTCATTTCTATTGATTTGTTGGAACCAAATATCAGACCTAATCTATTATCAAACACCCAAGATAGCTGTGAGAGAGTGGATTGAGGTCCTTCTCAAGTGAACACAAACTGTCCAAGCCACAATTTGAACTAGGTTTGTTGATTCCATTCTCCACACCAATAACTATTAGTGTTATGTAATGGCCTTCTACCACCAGCAGAAGTGTGGTAATGTTGATGGACAGGAGACAGGTTAAAGGTCACCTTCATAGAAACAAGACTGAGAAAGATTGAGTTTTGAGTTTTTTTGTTGCAGTTTCCAGAGAAGATTTTTAGAAGCTCCTTTTAAAGGAGACTTCAATGGAAATTTTTGAAAATGCAGGGAGTTTCTTCCTTCTTATCAAAGAAAGTTTGAAAACCCACTGAGATGGCTGGCTTGATTTATTAAAACATCAAACATGGGAACCAAATTATATATATATATATATATATATATATATATATATATATATATATAAATGGATGTCTGACCACTTTTTTTCTCACCTGTATCAAATGGCAACTTTTGAATCTGCATGCGACATTACATTAAGTCTCTTGTACCTTCCCAAAACACTAACAGGCTTATCAGTTGTCAGGGCTGTTTTAGTTTTTAGGATACACACAAGTTGAAAGTCCCTAATGTGGATCTTAGCTCTGAAACCTGTTCCCTGTTACTTCTGTGCTTGAATTTTTATTATAAATTCTTTCTTTTTGGATATTTGTTTTTATTCATTATACTAAACTTGTTTGTTGGGAGTTAAGTTCAAGTTTATTGATTGGACCAAATCTTTTATGATATGGTTCGACTTAAATCTTAGGTGAGGGGTTGTAATGTAAATATTCAAAGCTGTCATGCTCCATTTCTCAAAATTTACCTCAAAGCTTTGTCTTGCTTCATTGATTCAGATCTTACATTGATTGGAACAATGTCCCTTTTTATACCTTTTAAAAGAATTTATTGATGTATTTTTGGAAGTCCAAGTTTGAAAATTCATTGAATCTGTTTACTTGCAAACAAGAGAATCCTTGAAAATATTTGTTTGTAAATCTATGTTCATATGAAATTTTTTGTCCTAAAAAAAAACCCCAAACTCATAAAGCTATTTTTAGATTTTTGTAAATTCAACTTTTAATAGCAGCAGCTGTAACTGTCAAAAAGTTACAAACTAGAAGATTTCATAAGATTTAATATCCTCTTAAATTTTGTAATAAGTAAATGAAAGATTGTCAACCCATATTAATTTTCTACTGGTGTTTCTTTCTGGTTAATTTTAATTGCTCCTCATCATGATAATAGTTTGACAATGCTTCATCTACTAAAAGTAGAATTCAAGATATTACTCCTAGTATTACTAATGTATGTATAAACTAAACATCAAAGTTGACAACAATAATCATTTGATTTCCTTCCATTCGATTTCCTCCTTCTTAAGTAAAAAGGCTACTGGGCAATTTTCTTTGACATCATCTTCAACATTGTAGGTTTTGGGACCTAAAGGGATAGAAGCGCAAGCAAGATACGATAGGCTTCTCAATGAAAAAAGGGTACAAGTTCAAGTCACACAGAGAGCTTATTTTTTTCTTTATTTCTGTTTATTAATAGCCTGAGAATGATGAGCTCTGTACTTGTGATAAAAACTAACTGAAATCAATATAAAAGAAATGCTACTCAAAAATTAAAAATGGTTTCATTAAATTTTTTTGTTTTTTCATTTTTATTGTAAGTTTTGTGACAACTTTGAGAAAGTTATATTTGAAGGGAATTTTGGATATTGCAAAAGTATTAACTTAAGAATACAATGCTTTTTAGATCTTAAATTGTATGGCTTCAACCATAAAGTTACATTTGAATGGTGCTCCTATACTTTAACATAAAAACTAACAAAGCCTAGTGCTATTGTGAGTTAATGTTAAGGGACTCTAGGTTAGTGGTAATGATACTTTAATCCCAAAACCATGTCTGACTCCAGGATCATCTGATGAAGGCTTTTTTGGTGGTACTGATGCTGTTATCTTTGGATTAGCAGTTGTATGAATGTATTTTATATATGTATATATATATAATACATTCATGCAACTGATAATATATATATATATGTGTAATGTTTCTATTGTTTCTTTAATGTTTTTGAGGATCTGGTAACTAGTAAATTTTGTTTTTCTGATTCTAAAATGGGATTTAATTGGTTTCACTCTTGTTCTTAGAACAATCATCTGCATCATTGGTTTCTTGTTGACAAACAAAATTATGTAAAAAAATTCTGTGGATCCTAGAGAACTTTTTTTAGGATTGTCATTTGTGTTGTCAGCTCTGAATATAATTGCAGATACATTAAAAAAAAACAAAAAAAAAAATTTTCTTCATCACAGACTAAATTCTAAAAACCTGCAAAGAAATATTTTTGATTACCTTAAGCAACAATGTTCAAATTTCTTCCTGCCATCTTGTACTCTTTGAAATTCTCTTCACACTTTAATCTCTTTCTCTACCCCTTTTCTTTTTGCTTTGATTATATTCTTTCTTACAAACCTACTTCTTTCTCATAGAGTCATGTAATATCACCCCCCCCCCGCCCAAATATTTCCTGTTGTTTCTTTAAGCTCCTCAGTTTAGTCAACTGGAAAAATTGCTAACAGGAATAATAATGTTATTCTAAGAAACTTAATGAGATTTTCAGTTTTGGGAATCAGACCAAAACACAAAGAACCAACCTTTTTATATATACACACACAAAGTCAGTCTGAAAAGTAACAGGACTGGCTGTACTGCGATGGGAAAAAGAGGGATAAGCAGATTCTGTTATGATCTAAAGTGATATCTTGGGAGTATATAACCGTAATCTGAGCTTTCTGCAATCACTGCATTTTTTCACATGTTTCTGGTCAGTTAGCTATGAATACTGAGAAAATAATAATGAACACCAAACAATGAATGAACCTGAAATTTTTGGTTTGGTTAGTGAAAACTCCGTCATAAGCCCTTGAAATGCTTCAACAAGTGTATAGAGGTAACACCATAATTATACAAATGTGTTTTTAAATGGCACAAGAGGTTCAAAAAGGAGCACAAGGAGGTGAAAGATGACTCTAGGAGTAATGAGGCCTTTAACAAGTATGATAGGTCAATGTCAAGCAGGTGGTATATAGTGATCATCAATTGATTATCTGAATGATTGCTAATTACCTGGGCTTAGAAAAGAACTGTTTGGAAAATTATCACCTAAGAATTGGGGATGTGACAAGTTTGCTCAAAAATGGTGCCAACATTGCTGAATGATGATCAGAAGGAGTGTTGCATGTAGATGTGTTCGGATGCCATTGAGCATCTTCCAATTGAACTACATTTGCTTCATAGAGTCATCATTAGTGATAAGACATGGATTTTAAAGTATGTCCCAGAAACCAAGCATCAGAGCAGTCAGTGGAAGTCTCTGACATTACCAAAGCCAAAGAAAGCAAGACAAAGTCAAAATTTAAAGTCATTTGATGATGTTCTTTGAAGTGAAGAGCATGGTTCACACCAAGTTCATGCCACAGGGTCAGATGATCAATCAGCAAGTCTACAAGGAAATCCTGTGATGTTTGCTTTACTCCGTGCATGAAAAGAAATGGGAGTTGTGGCAGGACAAATTGTTGCTTCTTCACTATGGCAATGCATCTGCTCACAACACCCTGAACAACTGGCAGTTCTTGGCCTAGAGGAACATCAGTGTATTAGAACAACCTTCCTATTCCCCTGATCTTACTCCATGTAAATTTTTTCTTTTCTCTAAGCTCATGAAAGGGATCTGTTTTGAAGTGGACCATAAGAACAAAGCTGAAGGGCATCTCAGATGAATCCTTCCAGCAGTGTATAGAAGTGGGGCATAGAAGGATCGGAAAGTGTATTAAATTCAAAGGGAATTATTTAAAGAGGAAACCATCTAGTTTGTTGTTTGGGATTGAAATAAATTGTTTGTAACGCCAGTAATATTATCACACACACACACACACACACACACACACACACACACACACACACACACACACACACACACACACACACACACACATATATATATATAGTGTGTGTGTGTGTGTGTGTGTGTGTGTGTGTGTGTGTGTGTTCATCATTTTTCACACTAGCATTATTTTTATTCCTATATTCTCAAGTATTTTTCTTCTAATATTCTTATATTATTTAGTTAGTAAATATTCTTATTCCTATTCATTTCATGGATACATTATATTTTCATATTTTGGTATGTTTATTTCCATATTCTAATATTCAAAAGTATAAATTGAATTCTTAAGTTTTCTAATTTTTAAGTTCATAAGTACCATTATTTTCAATCTTCTATATTCTCACATTCTTAAATATTTTACTTCAAATTATCAAATTTATTGATCCACTGTAAAATTTTCTCTCAATAACCTAAAATTTCTGTATTCTTAAATTTCTATTTCTCTCTCTCTCTCTCTATATATATATATATATATATATATATATATAAATTAATTCGCGAGTTGGGTCTATCCTACTACAGTTTCGCCTAAAACAGCTCCTCAGGGTACCTAATACCGGTATTAGCACTCTTTGTAATTGTAGCATCACAGCATTTTGCGGTGGGTTTTTGTTCTTTTGACCAACTGATTACGTATCTCTTGATTTTTTTCAATTGGTGTGACAAGGTTGGCCTTTTCTTTGTTTTTTCTCCCGATAACTTTTTCTTTTTTCCCTGGGCAGTCATTCAAGATATATTGTTATCTCTGAATTCTGGCATTTTTTTTCTTTTTCTTTGTCACCGTATATGCTGTTGGGTGGTAAATTAGTATATATATATATATATATATATATTTGTCCATTACTTAGTAATGCATAAAACATGAAGCTGGTATCTTTTATATATCAACTTAATTTTAAAAAATCAAGTGGGTAGCTTTTTTGCCTCTATGTGAGAAAAGCTCACTGAAATTCATGAATATCTCATCGAACAACTGAAGTATGGATGACCAAACACTGTTATATGATAAATAACACTCTAGCTTTCTTATAATTTTGATTGGTAAGTTAGTCTAGGTGTGTAGGAAGTGCTACATTCTGTAAGTAGGGAATTAGGTAAATACAAACATATATTAATATGAATAAATGGAATGATTATTTACTTTACAATAATTAAGGCAGTTTGGGTGTTCTAATGGTTAAAGGAATGAAAAATAGAATTGGAAAACCAAGGAAAGGTTTGAATTTGCACCCCAACCTTGCCCCAGTTAAACCTTGCCCCAGTTAAACCTTGCCCCATGACATCATGGCTAAAGTGCTAGATTGTTGCCTTGAAGTAAGCAAGTTCAAACTCCAGTCTTGCTATTACATTCACTTTCAGACTAATACCCTTCAGAAAAGTATGAACCCTCTTATTACCGGCTCATTGGCCTAGTGGGTAGAGTGTTTGCCAATGGTCCAGGAGACTTGGGTTCAATCCCAAGTCATGTCATACCAAAGACTTTAAAAATGGTACTTGAGACCTCCTTATTTAACACTCAGCAATATAAGGTATGTATCAAGGGTAAAGTGGAGCAATCCAAGGAAAGGAATTGTGCCATCCCTTACACTTTGGTGTAGTAGCTATTGAAAAGGAAGCCTTCTGGTCGCCCTCGACTACAGTTGCCAGCTTTACTTACTTATGGGTCAAATAGTATCACTGCTGTTCTTTTACAAGGATAACTTTTGTATTAAATAACCCATGAAGGCTGATATGCCATTAAACAAAATAGAATGAAACCTATCCCAGTAATGGATAAATCACAAGAAATGGAAAACAGTCAGATCAATGATTATTTCTTATTTTTGGTATCATTTTATATATTTTGGAGAGGAGATGGGCATCAGCTATTGTTTCCAATTTCCCTGAGATATGCCATGAAAAAAATTGCTCAGCATAGCATCCTAACAACTTAATAGGCCATGGGACTAAAATGTAGAACAATAATTCATATTGATTTTCAGATGATAATGACACAATGTGCTCAAGACCACATCAGATTTTATTGTTTTTGATTTTATTTGCTTTGTTAATAACTGAAATTATGAGAGAGTGAAGGCAACTATCCAGACGTGATGTTTAGTAAACTTATCTCGCAGACTTCTGTATATTTTGTTTGATCCTTACTCAGAGCTCTACTACTATGCTCTTGTGTCAGACTAAGTTAAGCCTTACAAATATCCATACCCTTGGTAGCTTTGTTTTATATTTTTTTCTAACATGAATAAAGAATTTTCTTTAAAAAGGAGAAAAGATTTGAAATCTAAAATGGTTATTTGCCGTCAACTCATTTTAAGATTCTTAATAATTTGACATTCATTTGATTCAATATAACTTGATATTTTTTATATATCAATAAAAGATATGGCTAACTATTTTCAGAGGCTTTGAATATTTTTTATTATTGCACCAATGTTTCAGACTTATAAATTTTCTTGTTTTTATTAGAATTTTTCATTTTGTTATTCAGATTTCCCCATGTTTATCTTACATCCAGGGGTCTTTAGATATTATTGACATACAAGGGTCATTCAAAAAATTCTAAGCCTCGCCTAGAAAGAAGAAATATAGCTCAACATTTTTGTTGTGGCAACACACTACCACTTTTTCTAAAACAAAAAAAAAAGACTATTTCAGATTTCTGTCTTAATTTCTGTAAAATTGGCTGAGGTTTAAAACTTTTTGATGACATTTGTATTATTCAGACTAATATTCTCATCTTTGTTGTTTTTATTATAGCATTTCAGTTGATATGTTCTGCCATTTACAGATGTATTTTGAATTCAATGGTCATTAGATATCATTTTATACCTTTATCAGACTAGTATCTTCATTTTTGTTGTTTTTATCCCAACATTTAAGCTGATAAGTTTTCCCGCCTTCCCCAAGTGTATTTTGTGTCTGACGATTTTTGATGTCACTTTGCACATTATTCAAACCAGTATCTTCATCTTGGTTGTTTTTATCCCAACATTTCAGCTGATATGTTTTTCAGCTTTCCTCAAGTGTATATTGCATCTGGTGGTCTTCAGAAGTGAGTTTTTCTATTTTCTTTCTTGTTGAAGTAATAAAAAAAATATTCATTATAAAAATATTTGTCTATTAACTTCACTCTTTTATAGTTAATGAATTGTTATTGTTTTTTTTTTTTCTTTTTTTAGCAATTTGGCTTGTGGAAAAAAACATCTGGTTATGCTTGTAAAGACAGCTTTTGTGTTTTATTTATTAAAATAGAAACCAGATATCAAACACTTCTGGACTCAAAGATGATTATATTAACTTTGATTCTGCATGGCAGTTGGGACAGTTTGCAAAGTTTGTTACTAGTGTTCAATTAAATAAGCTTTTTAATGCTGATTTTTCAGGGTATCTAAGAAAATTAACATTTTTTTAAATCTCCATTTAGCTTTGTTTCAAACTATGAAAAATATACCTGGTATCTATCTGTTTGTCTATCTGTCTCACTTCCCACAAAAGATTGTGAAATTTGATTTCAGAGGTGGGTAATGCTTGCCCACTTGGAAGATTGGGACAACTATTTCCTTCCCGTGTAGTCTTGTATCAGGCTAAGCTAAACTCAGTATATCCCTCTAATTTGGGAGATTATTGTAAATTAACAGATAAATACATGCAACTTTATTATCATAAGTCACACAGTTCTGATTTCTATTCAGATTCTGAGTGTTTGTCGTGAATTTTCAATATTTCAATGTTTTGATTATCAACAATAATATTCTGATAATGAGTGGGGATTTGGCCAAACAGTTGGTTTTACTATCAGATTTTATATGGAAGTGTTCAGTGGGGAAATTAGCAATGATGGACCAGGGTGGGGTGATTAGAGTAGGGAAATTGTTATTTTTATTCATTTCAAAGCATAAATACTTGACCACTTCCTGTATTAATTTCTGTTGCTGGATTTTAGAAAAATAAAAATTATGGACGTTTTCATATTTGTTTATGGAGGAGTCCCTGTAACATAGGGGCTAATGCTGCTACATTGTAGTAAATGAGTTCAAACTC